>LPNX010241226.1:190944-255379 GCA_001517045.1 Pseudotsuga menziesii
CATAAAACAGATACATGAAAAACATTATGAGTTTTATGCAAATGGGGTGGCAACGCAAGACGATACGCGACAGGTCCAACCTTTTCTAAAATTTCAAAGGGTCCTATTAATCGTGGTGACAACTTTGTCCCTTTCCCAAACCTGATGGTACTTTTGCTAGGCCCGATGCAGACGAACACTGCATCACCAACCTTATAGCTTCGGTCAACCCTATGTGCATCGGCATAACTCTTCTGCCTATCCTATGCTTCCTTTAACCGTTGTCTAATCTGAACAACCTGTTCTTCCATCTCCTGAATCAACTCAGGTCCTATAATTACTCGATCCTCTAACCTTTCCCAACTCAATGGTGTACTACATGGCCTTCCATATAAAGCTTCATATGGAGGCATCCCAATTGAGTTATGGTAACTGTTGTTGTAAGCAAACTCCACCAAAGGTAAGTGCTTTTCGCAATGAGTTTGTTGATCCATGACATACATTCTAAGCATGTCCTCCATCACCTGATTCACTCTTTCTGTTTGCCCATCTGTCTCTGGATGGTAAGCAGTGCTTAGGTTCAACTGAGTACCCAACGCCGACTGCAAACTCGTCCAAAACCTGGATGTAAACCTGGAATCTCTATCCGATATAATCTTCTTGGGAAACCCATGGAGACGAACAACTTCATTTATGAACACACGTGTTACATCCGTGACATCATAGGTCTCCTTAACTGGAATGAAGTGAGCAGCTTTGGTCAGTTTGTCAACGATGACCATAATGGAATCATGCCTATGAGAGGTAAGAGGCAATTCCACCATGAAGTCCATGGAGATAACCTCCCACTTCGACATAGGAATGTCATGCGGCTGTAATAGTCCTGCCAGGTGGTGATGATCAACTTTTATCTGCTGACACTCAAGGCACCTAGCGACAAATTTGACCACGTCGCTTTTCATCCCTGCCCAAAAGAAGAGTTGCTTCATGTCTGCATACATCTTCTTTACACCCGGCTGCGCAGAATACACTGTTCTGTGGGCCTCCTTAAGGATAGTCTCTCTAATATCTCCCTCCTCAGGAATGTACATCCTCCCTTAATACCGTAGAAAATCATCGGCTTCCAACTCATAGCCTTCAAACTTTGGTCCCACCGGTTTCCCATTCTGGAGTGCCGCTGTGACCTTTAGGTACCAACTATCTCCGAGTAGCTGCCCTAAACTTCTTTCCCTCAAATCCACCTTCAAAGGTATAAGAGAGAAAAGTCTTGGTTTTCTGCTTAAGGCATCCGCTACCACATTCTCCTTCCCTTTGATGTAGGAAATCCCAAAATCATACTCGCTCATGAATTCACTCCATCGCCTTTGCCTAGCATTTAGGTTTCTCTGAGTGAAGATATACCTTAAGCTTTGGTGATCAGACTTGAGCTCAAAGCTTCGTCCAACAAGGTAATGTCTCCAAAGCTTCAAAGCTAACATCATTGCAGCCAACTCTAGGTCATGAGTAGGGTAATTCTCTTCATGTGGTTTTATCTTTCTTGACGCATAAGCTATTACCCCACCTTCCTGCATCAATACTGCACCCAAACCCTACCTCGAAGCATCAGTGCAAACTGTGAATTCCTTCTCCATATCTGGAACTCGTAAAATTGGTGCACTTGTCAATAGTCTTTTTAGCTCAGCGAATGCGGCATCGCATTCATCTATCCATTCGTACCTAGTGCCCTTACGTTGTAGGGTAGTTATGGGTTTCGCGATTTTTGAGAAACCCTCAACAAACCTTCTATAATACCCGGCTAACCCCATGAAGCTCCTTACTTCATGCGCATTCTTTGGAACGGGCCAATCCATTATGGCCTTCACCTTTTCAGGGTCAACAGAAATTCCCTCACCGGAAATTATATGCCCTAGGTAATGGATCTCCCTCTGATAGAATGAACATTTGGACAACTTACCATACAACTGATGCTCCCTTAAGCATGACAACACTATTCGCAAGTGTTCCCCGTGCTCCTGTTCATTCTTGGAGTAGATGAGGATGTCGTCCAAGAAGACTTGCACAAACTGATCTAAGTATTTTCGAAACACGCTATTCATGATACTCATGAATACGGCTGGGGCATTGGTCAAACCGAAGGGTACCACCACAAACTCATAGTGCCAAAACCTTGTTCGAAAAGCAGTCTTAGGTATATCACTTTCCTTAATCCATAGCTGGTGGTAACTTGATCGTAAGTCGATCTTTTAGAAGACTGTCGCCCCTTTCATTTGATCGAAGAGGTCATCAATTCGAGGTATCGGGTACCTATTCTTTACGGTGGCTCTATTCAAATCTCGGTAATCTATACAAAGACGCAAGGAGCCATCCTTCTTCTTCACAAAGATTACTGGCGTACCCCACAGTGAAATACTTGGTCTGATGAGCCCTAGATCTAGCAATTCCTTCAACTGCATTTGCAACTCACAAAGTTCTGGGGCCGTCATCCTGTAAGGTGTCTTCGATGTTGGCTCTGCACTGGGTTTTACCTCAATGGTAAAATCAAGTTCCCTCTTAGCAGGTAACCCAGGTAATTCCTTTGGAAATACATCACTGAACTCGGCTAACACTGGATAGTCATCAAAGGAGGGTCCCTTCTCACTGTTTACTGCTTCAACAATGTACAACTGGAATCCCTATCGCATACATCGCTTTACGTTCATAGTTGATATGAAGCATAGGGACACCTTCCGTTTGATACCCTGGATCTTGATGGCCTCTCCATTGTCATTAATGCAAAGAACCTTCTTTCCATAACAGTCCAAGAAAGCTCGATGTTCCTCAAGCCAATTCATACCGATGATGAGATCATAAGTTCCGAGAGTGGTGACGTACACTTTGACTTGTGTAACACACACCCTAAGATCCACCACACACTTATCGACACTAGGTCCTACTGCTTGCTTAACCCCTGAAGCCATTTCGAGTAAGCTGAAATCGTCATGATCGTAGGCTGCCAACCCACATTTGTCTAATGCATATGGAGAAATGAAACTATCAGTAGCGCCAGGATCAAACAATATTCTAAGCTTGACATTATTGACCGTACCTGATGATTCCACCACAGTGGATTGGTGCTCTGCTTGATGGTTGTTTACTGCAACCGAGATCTGATGCCTACTACCCCCACTCCCCATTGGAGCTTTTCCTTCTCGCTGCACTATACCAGATCGTAATTCGGGAAAATCACACTGGTAATGTGAACCTCCACATCCCCAACAAGCAACCTGTAATGGAGTGGGAGAAATAACCCATTCAAACTCTGTACAAACCTTCTCATCCACACATCTTTTGCCTCAATGTTTTGGTTATCTGCATAGCTAATAAATGCATCCCAATGCTCCTCGGTTGTTCTCTCACCTTGTCCATTAAAACTAGGCAAGTATTTTTGGTAATCCCCCCCAAGGAGAGAATTTAAGGGATGAGGTAGAACTAAAGGTGCATACCTAGCTGCCACCATCCTATCCATCATATCTAATGGAGGATGCTACTGAGCTGCCATTTTTAAACTGACTTGTTTAGATGAAGGAAAAGCTTGACTCAAACTTGGCTGAAAAGGGCTCTTATTGACTTTGAACTGAAACAAAGGGATTTTTCCAAGAAATAGGGTTTTTGCATTTTTGAAGGACTAAGGATTAGTAAATATTTGAAAACTACTAACATGTATTATAGGTGTTAACCATGATGAATCTTGTTTTTCTTCCTTTGCAAGTGAAAAGGGTGACAACAGGTCAATTTGATCAGGGCTACATAAAGCTGGAGATGATTGTGACTTTTTAATTTTCCTAGCTAATTTCAGAATTTGCTCTAGATCTGAGACACCTAAGTGTAATGGTGAAGTTGTTCTACCTCTTGTCCCAACTTCCTTAGCAGCCACTATGGATAATGTTTGGAGAAATGTAGTCTTAATGATTTGTTGGTTTTGTCCACCTCTCAAAACCAGTTGAATGATGAATAACCCAGATAAAGTATGCTTTAGCTTCGTCCCCCACAATGGCACCAAATATGTTACTGCCAGAAATTGTTCTCATACTAATAAAGAACAAGCCAACACAATCTCATAAAATAAAACTAAGTAAAATAGGTTTTTAGGGTTTTGGTTTTACAATTTGTTAACAAGAGGATAAAATCTCATCAGACTACGACAAATACTAAATCATGTAACAATGAAGAACTGAGATGCATTATATATGAAGTATAAACCAGAAACAACATAAGCGCAATACTGAGTTTCACCCACAGTTCACCAGCATTCCATGAATAATAACCTCAAACAAGAAATGAATTTGTCCACAGAGTGACTACACCAATCATAAATGAAACCAGCAGATAGAATAATATGGGCTTATAGTTTGCATATATATCATAATCATTCATCAAGAATACATAAGAGTTTCTGAACTTAGCTATGTTCACAGTAGCTTAGAAGCCTCCCCTTGTACAAAAATTCAAACCCTTGCTCATTCTAATTTCTTTCTTTTATCTTGGTTACATCTAAAAAAGAGTTACTTACCTAATTAACTATCTTCTAGGTCAAACTATCGAAACAGCTAGTAAGGTAAAGGTTTTCCAAAACAAACTATTATCTTTACAAAAGTTAACTAAAAGACACCTGTCATCAATAACCCTTTAAAGATATTTGGCAGCTTCAACCAAAAGTGATATACCCTCTAGAGCTTGTGTATTTCTTCTGGTTCTTTGTTGTTCAGTTTCTAGGTCTTCAACTCTCTTTCATAGCTCTTGATTCTGCTGAGTTAAATTTTGGATCTTCTACTCCAACTCTTCACACCTATTTTGTGTCTTCCTTTTCCTCTTCAATGCTTCCTTAAAAACTAAAATCAACTCCTGATAATGGTTTTTAACATCCTCAAGATATTCTCTTAACCTTCTATTTTCCATTACCAATCCTTCATTTGTTTCATTCAGAAAAATATATTTGGTACTTGTACTGTTTAATACTTTTCTGAATATTTTCCTTCTTTGAATCTATGACTTTCCCTTCCTGAAATGAAGAAGCTCCTTCTAGTAACCAAGGGATATTTAATTTCTTAAAAATATCCTCATCATCCTCTTTATGCTGCTCTGTTACTGTTACAAGAACTTGTTTAGAATTATCTCCCTTAAAACTGAAATCTTTGGACTGTTCTTTAACTGTGTTCTTCAATAGGGAAGGTTTCCCAATCACTGACTCTTCTCTCTTATTCTCTACATGTTCAAACAGGTCTTCATCTTCTTTTAATTTCTCTTGAGATGAGGAATCTTCTGAGTCAATCACGGTAATTTTTTCTTTAGCCAATTTTGGGTTCATAAGTTTTTTCATATTCAATCTTAACTTATTCTTTGGTCTCATTTTAGGCCTCCAAATTGAGTCACCTAACATTGCATAAGATCTGCCTTGAAACTTTACACTGGATATTAGTACTCCTTCCTTTTTAAATCCAACCATGGATTTTCCTTTAGTTTTCTCATTAGGAAATTGTATGTCTTCTAATTCCATCTTGCCAGGAATAGAAACATCCACCATATTCTCCTGGACATCGTTGATATCTTGATCAAGCTTAATTGATTCCTTTTCTTCTTGTTGTTTTAAAACTGTTGCGGGTACTTCTTCCAAATCTTCAGAGATTTCCAACTGATTATCTTCATCAATCTTCTTTTGTTGTCCACCTCCAGGCTCTTAAGTTTCTGTGCTGAAGACTCTACCTGAGTAGTCTCTTCTTTTTATTCAATAATAACCTCTTTCTTCAATTTTTTAACAAGGTTGTGTGATTTATTCATCTATCTCCTTTTTTATTGATCTTCCTTTTTGCTTTGAAACCCTGACCAGAACAAAAATTAATCCCAAGTCTTACCTTTTTTTTCTGGAGCATAGTACTGATAATCAATTTAATCAATCCATGGTGGAAAATAGACTATTTAGAGTGATCCTGATGTTCCTTCACCCTACTCGACATGTTCTGTAATCTTTTTAGGAAGAAAAATGGGAGATTCATCTTTGACTTGTGACTTAAGTGTTGTAGAAACCTGATGTGATATTTAAAAATAGAAGCATATATTCCCTCACAGGTTATATAACTCTGCAAAATATTAATTGGATCCCTCCATTCAGCCTTCAACTTCTGTATATGTACCCCCTTGCCCCAATCTGCTACAACATCAGGAAACAATAAATTCTCTAAATTAAAGGTAAATGTCACTTTCTTGAACCAAAACTCACCCTCGTCAGCTATACAAGTGGATTATGCTATCAACTCTCTGGTCAACTCAATCTTTAGGGTGTTAAATAGGACTGTATCTTTCTCTAACCCCTGAGCGAACCCATATGAAACTTCTGAATGATAAGCATCGATTTTCTCAAAACATTCAAACCAACCTACTTTTTGAAACAATTTTGCACATTCAGGAAAAGTTTTATTACCATGCCATATTCGAAGGCTTAGCCTTGTTAGTCTTTCCACTTCTCTTCATTTTCTGCACTGAACTCTAATTGTTCTTTCCTTCAGAAAATAGTTAAAACTATTTCGAAAGTATCTTATTACAACAATAAACTAGAGGCTATGAAAATTTAGTACCCTAACCTGCAATTTCTCAATTTCCCTAATCCATACTAACCCTCTGTTAATAGAAATTAGGATTCATTAAACGATTTCCGTATCTTATGGCATACATGTCACTATGATAGTTCGTAATGCTGAAAATTTGTAACCATGTCCTGATTGATACTAGACAGGTCTCCACAATTCCATCTTTGACAGCCACGATTACACCCATACCATCTAATAATTCACCATGATCTTCTCAGATTCATGTATGCATGTCAAATTCACCACTCACTCGACACGAATTCCGTAAATGTGCTATTATTAAAGTTTAAAAAACTTTCAATCTTCGAGGCTCAGGACAGATGCAATTTACCTGTGTAATCCTTACTCTATTTTATACATTTGTTATTATTATTTCAAGTTCCTTACACATATCATCTCACTTTAACAGATGTTAAAACTCCATCATTTGCAATTTTTAACCACGAATGTGTTCATTTATTATTTTTTGAGTGCCCCTATTTTCTTGTAGCGCTCCTAGTTCACGGTTTCTGCCTTTGCGCTACATGAATCTCTGATCAATATTTTTTTGACAAAAGTCTTAAAAACAAAGGGTTAGATTATATAATCAAACTTTGATTAAACCTTATGATATATCTTTTCAACCTTTCAGAAATATATACACCTAATAAGCCCATTAAAACTATAAAAACAACTAAATAAAGTCAATTTAAAAGGAATTTTATGAAATCAAAAATAAAAAAAAATGCTCACTATTATAATACCTCAAAAACCAAGCTCAAAATATTAAAAGGAATCAGAAAACCATGTTTTGAAAATAAAGCATATAGTATAAAACAGAAAACAAAATCTAGCTATAACAGAAACCATAAAGGAGAAAACCCCACAACTTCCTTGGAGATAGAATAAGCACCAATGGCAATAGTAAAACCCAAATACAGTAAGATGATCTTCGTCAGATGTTCTCTCTTGTATCCCAGTTCCTTCTCTCTCACTCATGCGCTACAACTGAGTGTGAGTGGTTGTGTGATAAATAGAGAGGCTCACTCTCTATTTATACTAGTTTCTGACTTGACAATAACTTACCAAGGCCGACTTCTCTAGGAGAGTCTAATAACCCTAGTGCCCCACAATTGTGGGGACTTTAACCCCTGATCAATAAGGAGGGTTAACCTCTATAATTTACATGACTTGTTTACATTATTGATTATCCCGATAGGAACATTGGGGACTAATAAAATACAATATATGAAATACATAAGTGAATACATTCAAGAGTTACAAATACATCAACAAACAAATGACGTGCCTTGAGAGAGAGAGGGTTAAAGCAAAAGGATACAGACCTCATATCATTAGTCAACAGGAAGAAAAACTTCTATTCAATACTCAGGCGTTAGCAATCCAGTCATACCCAATATAGTCAAAAGACATACAATCATGCTAAGTGGAGAAAATCGGTCACGCTGGAAGGAGACAAGCCATCACCTTGAGCAGTGACCCATAGTCACGATGTAAAGAGAATACGCTCACACTAAGGGAAACAACAGTCACCTTGAGGGGAGATTCAAGATTAGCAGTGATACACACAATCACGCTGAAGGAGACTGTTTATGTATTTGTAAATTCGAAATATTATGATGTATGATATCATCGTATGTTGTTGTACCCCCATTGGGGATGTGTGTTAACCCTTTATGGGATGTCTAAATTGTTTCTAGACCTTGAGGTACAAGCTCCATTGTAATTTGGGGCATTAGTCCCTAGTGTAACATCATGTAATAAGTACTTGTCGTCTCTCTAGGAGAAGTGGGCCCCATGTGAGATGGCATGTAGGCTCGAATGTTATATTTGGTTAGTGAATTGAAAGGGTATAAATAGGGAGGATCTCTCCCTCATTTATACACACCTAACACACTCTCAAGTGTACATGAGAGAGAGAGATATATATTCAAAGGAGGAGAGATAGATAGATATTGAATACTTCTTATTACTGCTTTTGATCATCTTATTATTCTAAAGAAGTTTACTTGGTTTTATCCTTTATGGTTTCCCTGGTGAAAATATTTGTGTCTTGTGTATCTTTTATATCTTATGCATCTTGGGGTACTTGTTATTATTTCAGATAAAGATCCTAGAATAATCTAATCAAATCTTAAGAAAAACTAGCATGGTATCAGAGCCTCTATGAAACAAGGCACTATGTAGCTAAAAGAACTAGGGCTTCCTAGTTGAATGTGTTCTCTCCACATATCATCAAGCAAAGAGGGATACATTACAGGAAATTTCAACTCAAAATGGGCCTTTTAACTTTAACTCAAATTCCATGTCATCATGTGTTAGCCAATGAAATTGCTTTAAATTTGAAATACCATATAGGTCTTAAACACTTTTTTAATATATATTTGGGGATAGGTATCATAAAAAAAACTACTTTTTTGGTTTGTATTTTTGATATATATCCTCGTGCTTTTACTCAAATTTCGATCGGGAGAGCTCGTTGGATGCGGAATTTAATTCCGCATCCAACGAGCTCTCCCGATCGAATCATCATCACATTTTTTAGGTATTTCTTGTTTTTGGGGTGGCGAGATCCATCAAAAGTATGTCGAGTGGGTACTCATTAGATGCGGAATTTAATTCCGCATCCAACGAGCTCTCTCGATTGAAATTTGAGTAAAAACACGAGGATATGTGTCGAAAATACAAACAAAAAAGTAGTTTTTTTCTTTTCTTCCTCCAAAATTAATAAATATTGTTTTATTATTTTAACTATTATTTTATTAATTTTTTTTAGGAGGCCCATTTTGAGTTGAAATTTCCTCTAATGGGATAACTCGCCTCAGTAGGGTGCATATTTTGGTGGAGACAATTTCTGAATCAGAGAAGTTTCATTTTTTACCATATCACTAGTGTCAGGAGGAACTAGGGCATCAAGTATCGAAGGCTTCCCAACTCAATTTTCAGAAAGTGACCTAGCTTAGAAACTCACCTCAAGGAGGTGCATGTTTCTGTCCAAACAGAATTCCCAAAATCCAAGTTTGGAAAATTAGGGTTTCTCTGAAAAAACCTAGTTCAACCTGCTCCAGAACCTGGTCGGACACCTTAAATCAGTAAGATTCAAATCTTTACTATTTCTATTTGAGGTTCTCATTTTGAAGAGATGACTCACCGTACTCAGCTTGAGGAAAATATTGAAGGGGGTGATAACTTCCAGACATGGAAGTACGGGGTCTCCCTGATCCTTCAAGAAAATGACTTGGATCAATTTATCTCTAGAGATGTTCCAGAACCAGAGGAATATGAGGAAAAGTATGCTCATAAGAGAAGCATGGCTAAGGCTAAGAGAATCATTGCATATTCTATCAAGGATCACCTCACCCCCTATGTGTCTGCATTAAAGACATCGAAGGAAGTATATGATGCTTTGACAAAGATGTTGAAAGGAAAGAACATCAATCGAAAGATGACTTTGAGGAACCAGCTGAAGAATGTCAAGATACAGAACTTCGAGACTATAAAGTATTACTTCATAAGGGTTGCTCAAATCAAAGAACAACTTGAAGCAGTTGAGGAAAATGTTGAAGAAGGAGAAAATTTAATGACTACTTTGAATGGTCTCCCTAGATCATGGGACTCATTAATTCAAGGGATTTGTGAAAGAAGGAAGATATTATCTTTCGGCAGACTTCGAGAATAATGTGCACAAGAATAATATAGACTTGTGACAAGAGAAGAAAATATGGGAGCAGCTAACGTTCAAGATCTTGCATTCTACACCATGAAGAATTTCAAGAAGAAGGCGAAGAAGGAGAACTTTCATCACAACAAGAAGAAAGACAAGAAACTGAAGAAGACCAAAAGAGATCTTTCAAATGTTGGATTTATACTTGTAATGAAAAGGGACACTTGGAAAGAGATTGTCCCGTCCAGAAAAGGAGACACCATGATCACATTACCGAAGATGATGAACCAACAAAAAAAAGATTGAAACGAGAGAAGGATTATTCGGATGAAGAGTATGTGCTAATCTCAGCACTTACTGGCACTATCACACTGTTGCAGCTGCAACAATTTCCCAAAATTCCAAAAAAATTTAGGACCCTCCTTTCGCTTGGGCTAGCTTGATTTTATGCTTTGATTTGGTCAGGAAGATTTCAAAAAGGGTTTCTTATGCTGATTTGGTTTACCACCTGTTTACATCTCCCTCTAACGCTGGAGAAATTAACTTTTTATCAAGCCTTATCGTTATCTTTGAATACCTTTGAAGCCACTCTGAATCGGAAGTTTGTTTAATTGACATTCCCTTCGTTGCGGAGGTATTTTCCTTTTCTTTTCCCGCTGTTGCGGATGACTTTTGGTTTTACGTCGGAAGGTGTGGTTATTTCCTTGTCCGCCGTTGCGGATGGATCTTTGCATTTGGCCTCCGACGTTGCGGATAAGTTTGGGGTTTGATTTTCAGTGTTCTTTCCGATGTATGTGTTTTGCCTCGGCGGAATATTGGTTTTGAATCGGAAGCTTTATCATTTCTTTCTTCCGCCATTGCGGCAAGAAAGCTGCTTCTTTGCCCATCAGTCCTTTAACGTTTAATTCTTTGGGTCCTGCAGTTGCGGATGAATCCACGGTTCGACCTTCGGCCGTTGAGGAGAAAAATTGGCTTTCATCGTCCGATCCTAAGAGCCCTCCAACGTCTGATCGTTGGTTTTTCTCCTTTCTTATCACTGCGGTCGGATTTAGGTTATGGCTTTTCGCCATTGCGGAAGACTTTACATTTTACCCTCCCACCCAAAGTTGTTTCCCGTCCGATTTAAAACCTGTCGCACGTGCGAACCATTTGTATATATGGGGATAAGCGAGTTGGATTATTCTATTGTTTTGTTTTGCTCAAACTATCATGATCATCCTGCACTGTCGACCCCTCGAAGCTCGTGGACCACCGTACCTGTACTCGCATCCAGGTGGCAGTTGAGGAAGCCCAACCAATTTTACCCGTCAGTTACACGTCACTTCCAGGTAGGCCCGTTGTTGCCCTACCTCATTCTGTTCAAGGTTTTTGGTGATGTTTGCTGCGGTTGGGTGTTTTACTAGGGTTGTGTCCCCTTAACCCCATTTTACATGCATACGGGGGTTTTACCTGCGGTTAGGTTTTGCTGCAATCGTTCCTTTGTCCGCCTTGTGATAGCACCGACGTATTGAGGAATCTTGTTCGCAGTTGGGGGCGGTTTTTAACCTACAAAATAATTATTTTGGCCCGCGGTCGTTTGTGTGCGACCGTGCGCATACTCGATGGAGGTGGTCAGGCAGCCGTTACGGCGCCTACACCTAGCTTCCTCGTATGTGACGATGAAGCGCAGAGGAAGGTTTGGTGGGAGTTTTTCCTGTGGCATTTGATGATTCCTTTTTTTTGTCGAATTTCATGTTACCCGTGGTCTTGAATCCCAGCCTTGTTGCTTGTGCAGCTCCGCGCAGCTCTTTTGGGTTCAGTCATCTGAAACCCTAGATGGTTAAAAGGGATATGCCACTGTTGTAGTTCGTTAACTGAAAATAACAGGGATAGTGGTTTTGATGGAAGCGTCGTGTGCAGAAAAGTGATAATAATACCCGTAGAGAACGAAATGTGCAGTCGATTTAATGTAACTATTTTGCCGCAAACCGCATGAGTCTTCGTCAGTTTTATGTCTGCCGGGCTATATTGTTAAAATGTTTGGTGTTGGAAAACATAGATGACTAGCACAATCTTGATGCATTCAACCCTCTTCTTTGTTTTCTATGCAATAAACCAAATCGCTGAATGTTGCACCTTGCATTTGATATACATGCATTTGTTTCACGGATTGCTATCTTGGGAGAAACGGCACATTACGTAGTGATGTAGATTTTATGCTGGCTCAAATATGATTGATAAATTGTTTAGTATCATGCAGCAGTAGTAGATTGCTCATTTTATTGCACAGGACTGAGTTTGCTTCATGCTATATATAGATAAGGTCATAGATACTGCACATTGGGTTCAGAAGTTCTGATAGTCAGGGAATTTCAAGGCTGTACAATGCATGCATTTGTTGCACTGATCACTATCATATTAGACATAGGGAAAATGGCACATTGCACAGTAATGCATACTAGCTTGATTATTCATCCCAAAGGGCTTATATCCTAGCTTCATGGACTAGTTGCTGTCATGGTACACATAGAAAGAATAAAATGTTGCACAGTGTCTTGTGAATGTCTACAACTTGAATTGCTTAATGTCACAATGTTATACATGGCAGGAAGAACTCATAATGTCCAAGAGACAAAAGAAGAAGGCCCCTGTGGTCGAAGAAGAGCCAGAAGTAGAGGTCGTCACGAAGAACGAATACATATATGAAGACACTCAATGTGTTTCTGGTGTTGAGCCCGAGTACAAATGGGGGGAAATATATAGATTGATTTCCCACAGGGAGGTTCCTGACATGGGCCTCTAAGAATAATCCATCTATGCTAACATAGAGAAATCTACTCTCATGAAAGTTGCCACCAGACCAGAGCTGTTCCCATGCTCTGAGGTAATTGGCTGGATTTTTCCCCGGGCAGATACAACCACGATGATCCTGGGGAATGTTGAAGGATAGGGCTATGCTGCATTTATCCCTAGATATGTGGCGTTGGCTTATCACCTACCAGAATCCCAAGTTTTCTTGTTCGATGATTGGCTGAACAGCATCAGAATGGACCTGGTGGAAACCCTTAAGAGAATGATGTTGCAGGGAAAGCATTATCGATACAGACCGACCAGTGAGTATGATATAGCGAGCTTGAGGGCTCCCTACAGATTTATAGCTCTGATGCTTAATAGGATCTTTGGGAGAGCGCATGGCAGACTCTTCAAGCTTGAATGGATACCCATTATTTTTCATGTGGCAACCCAAGGAACAGTGTTCAATCGGGCCAGCATGGTATCCAGCAGTCTTTCTTCTTGCTTGACCTCAACCTTAGAGGGAGAGTCCCAGAAAAGATCAGAATTCTATATGAGTTCAATATTAATAGATTGCATATTGTGCAACCAGGCTTTCCCCGGTCTCAGGTGCATCTGGGACAGGGAAAGGATGCTTGTTTATGCTGCTTATAGACCATTGTGGGCTCACCAGTACCATAGCCATTACAAAGAGGTCTGAGACGCACTTCATTATGCCACTGTACACACTCATCTTTCGGAAGGAGTGTGACTGTATGTCAGAAGAAGCCATGCAAGTGATAGAATAATACGCGGATTATTTCTTAACTGAAAATGGCATTTACTTCTGGATGTTCGGAGGATCAAGACCACCTTCACTGCTGCCAAAATATGCAATGGATTACATAGTCCACAAGGAGGCAGTCAGACAAGTGTTCATAGATGGAATAGGCAATTTTCTGTTTGAACATAAGAAGACTGCCTACCCTCCTTTGCCATTCAAGCTAGGAAGCTACAAATTCACCAAGGTGAAACAAGCTGTTGAATTCGTAGAGGAGTTGGAGAAGTTCCATTTTGGGGAGATGCCCTACCATAGAAATGACACCCAAGGCAAGGTTATTGAGCATTGCAAAGAACACAGGGTGCACTTCGAGTATACCCACCATTTTGATAAGGAAGAATTTGTCTTTCAAAATGCCCCAAACATGACAATGCTAATGAGAAGATTCAATAAAATGATCACCACCAAAGGTGGGAAGGGGGATGAACAGGAAAAGGCTGAAGAAGAAGCCAAAAGGAGGGATGAAGAAGCCCATAGTTTGGCGAAAGAGGCTGCAAAAAGGCTTCATACAAAAGAAGAAAGAAGAACTGCTTAGGAAGCAGCTGAGAAAGCATAGGAAGCAAAGAGAAAGCTCGATGAGGAGCTTCAAAGGCAAGAAGCTGAGAGGATAAAATCGACACAGCAGTCAGCTTCTGAAACAACAGTAGGGCAGACCCAGGAGGTGGAGAACCCCCAGGTTCAGACCCCTCAAATACCTGCTACTAGCGTACCCTTCGTCCCCACATTCCATCCACATTCGAGCTGGTCCCTTTTGTGCAGGAAAAGGGAAAGGAAATCCTTGATTTCAACACTGTATATTATGATAGGGCAACAAAGATAATAATAAAGAGGACAGAGAAGAAAGTAGAAGCAGGGAATATGCCTGGCAAAATGATAAAGGATACGGCTATCATGTTAGGAACAGACCAAGATCCGAGGCTCACCCTGAGAGTTGGGACTACACTTCTCCACGCCTCAGAAGATAATATGGACAAGGTGATAACTGACTTGGAGCACTCCAAGAAATCGTCTGCCCAGTTAAATGACACATTGAGAAAAGAAAGGGAAGAAAGCAACAGGCTCAAAAGGAAATATGACGATATCCAAAGGGAAGTGAAGTCCTCAAGAGCTGAAGTACAGGCCCTCCTAGTAGAAATGCAAGTCAAGGAAACAGCACAGGAGGCCCTAGAGAAAGTGCAGAAGGAATGCCAAGATCTAAAGACCGAGAAGGGACAGCTACTGGCAAAGGTGGAGGAGCTATAAGAGCAGCTGAAGATCCTCCTGCGGGCAAATGATCTGCACACTCAAGAACTGAGAAAGGAACATCAGGAGCAGATTTCTTCTTTGACCACTGCTTTAGAAGCAGCAAGAGAATAGCAGGTTAATCTCCAGCCTTTCAAGGAGCATGTATTGACCCAGAAATCCAAGATGCTGCAGCTACAGACTGCAGTTGAAGAATAAATATGTAGAGTGCTGCAGATCAACGGCCGATTGGAGGAGATCCTGGAAACTGCATCCTACTTTGTGGACAGATCCCAGGACGTTCTAGAGGTCCAAACTACAATAATGGCAAGGTTGCAGAACAACGAAGAAACCCCAGCGGATCTACCTTCGAAAGACCAGCAGGCCCTCAAGCGGGACTATAGCCTAGTGGAATTTGCTATTAACACCGCTGAAGACTTCAAGAAGACAGTAAAAAAGACAAAGGGATTGTGCACCGATTTTTTCAGAAGACTTCTCATTGCATACAACCGGTGCCAGATCACAGCTGAAGAGAGGTTGGAAGCTTTCCCAGATCATGATGCCTTTGTGGAGCTATTGCAGAAGAGATTCCAGGAGGAAGAAGCTAAGGTGCAGGATATCAAAGCCCTGGATGATCTGATCTTGAGAGGCGAAGTAGATCATCCAGCTATCAGTATACAGATTCTGGAAGATCAGCTCCGATTGAGTACATCCATGGTCAAGGCTATCAAGAAACAAGCTGAGAAGTTTGAGATAAATATTCAGTTTTTGGAGCCTGGTGCCTTTGAAGGCATCGCTACTGAAGCTACAGCATGGAGGAAGTTTCTAGACATCCAAGTGGGGCCTTCCTCGTGAGGGATTAGTCACCTTTGTATTTTGTAACTATTTTGTAAAGCATTTAATAAAAGTAGAACGTTGGGAGACGAGAGGTTAGGAAGCCCAAAGGTCACTTTGGGCATCCCAACAGTCTGACCCTTTTGTATAAATGCAAAAGACTTAGAAGGGAAAAAGGGATTTTTCCCAGTGAGACTGGTGAAGACATATTGTAAGAAGAACTATTTCCTTTTGCAATAGAAAATTACAGTTTTCCTATTGGAGAAAGCTTAGTGGAATATTCAAATGTTGTGCTATGTATTTGTTGAAGAGGAACTATTTCGTTTTTAGCTTTATGTCCATTAACTGTGAGACCGTTCTAACTCATTGAACCTATGTTCTTGTATGAATGTTTTCCAGTTTATTTCATGAAGATTTCCACTATGAGTAATGTATGCTGCTTATGAAACAGTTGGCTATCTGATTGTTGAAATATCTTTAATCTTTCATGTGTTGTAGAGAAAAATATCAGCTACCTGTAATTTCTGTTTATAATACATGAATAATCCACATTACTCATAAATAAATCATATTCTGGCTCCCCGAGGATAGGTGGATAGATAGGTAGTTAGATTGAGAGTTAGTTTGTTTCATTCTTGCATATGTGATGCAGATGCTTGTGAGCCTAAGACGAGAGGTAAGAACCTGCACATCACATTGTGACGCTCCCCGCATCCTCATCATCCTGCATTGTTAATTAGGCCTTTGCATTTCATACATTAAGTCAAAAATACAAAAATTCGGTGGACCGGGCTGCAACCGGTAAAGCCTTTGTTTTGTTACTTGACCTACGGTAGCCGGGCCGTAAACCGGACGGATTCCCTATACCAAACAGTCAACGGGCTAGTTGGGAACGTTGATTGGGGAGAATCCCTTACTATTGTCGCCTGTGAATTTCCAGGCCCCAACAGAATTGGCGCTAGAAGGAGGGCTTCCAGTGCATGGCTGGCCGTGGAAAGTTGTTTTTCCTAAGACTACCTTACCAGCAGATGTTTTGAAGCTTGTAACCTGACCCAAGTACTCACAGGTTTCGGTTATACCTTTGAAGCAAGAAATCTTGTTCTCATCCTGCGTTGTTCTTTGCTCAGACTCTTGTTCTTGTAGTTGTGCCTATGGCTGGAATCAATATAAATCAGCCCAACCCATTACCAGCATGGAGAGCAAGGTCTCCTTTGAACCTCACACTACCTTTGCATAACCTGCCCCAAGCCTTTGACAAGTTGTTGCCTAAGTTTGACCCCGAAGAAAGAATTGTTGTAGAAGACCACCTGCAAAGTTTTTATCTAGCATTAGAAGGGCTAAGGGCTGGGGAGCATGAAGATGTGGTCTGTAGACTTTTCCCTCACACCCTGAAAGGAGCAGCAGCATCCTGGTATTTCAGTCTCCCTACAAATTCGATTCCTGATTGGGACACCTTCGAGAAGGTTTTCAGAAGTAAATACACCACTCAGAGAACTCATGCCTCATTAATGAAAGGTCTTGGTTTGTTAAGAAAGGAGAAGAATGAGAAGGTACATATTTTCACTCAGCGATTTTCAATGTACCTAAAGAACTTCTCTGAAGCTGACAGACCCTCAGACAAGGTCTTAATCGAGTATTATACCTCAACCCTAGGGCCTGAGTTGGCCATGTTTGCCAAAATGAAATCCAAAACCACATTAGTAGAGACTTATGAAGAGGCCGAAAGAGTAGAGGCTGAGAGGGAAAGTGTAGAAGATTATCCTGATTTACCTAGAGAGAAAACTACAGAAAGAAGAGCTTTGGTGTTGTCCAAACCCAGAGAGGAGCACTCACATGATCTTGAGGGAATGATGAAAACGATGCAGAAGCTTTCCAACCGGATAATAGATCTAGAGAAAGAAAGGGACATTCAGAAAACTTATAAACCCCACTATCCGAAAAAAGAGGATAATAACCAATGGAAAATCCCTCCCCTAAATTTAGCCTCAATAAATATAATAGAGATAGGGGGGATAATTTCTGTACTTTTCACCAGCAACCTCACTCTGAGAAGAAGTGCCCTCAATGGTTAAATTCAATGTCTTTGGTAATGAATAAGTTGCTGAATTCCACATTGACTGAAGACAGTGATGAAGAAGAAGGAAAAGAACAGTCCATAGAGAAGCAAGACGATGATACAATATTCTCATGGAACAGTGTTTCGTTGTTCAACACAGAAGAACATACTCTCAAGTCTCAATATACGCCTACAACCACAAAAGATAAAAACCTGGAAATTAAGGACAATGCAATACTCTCAAAGGTTCATGAGTTGCAAGAGAAAGTCAAGAGGCAGGCTGATGTGAAGGCTAAAGATGACATACCTGAAGCCACTACTTGCAAATAGGAAACAGAGCCACTCGATGAACATACCAAACCTGTGGAAGATGATGAGGAAGGAAAAGCTGACAAAATTAAAGAGGGGATGCCCACAAAAAAACAACCTGTGGAAGAAAAGATCGAGTTAACTAGGTCAAGGAAAACTAGCGCTCCACCTTTCCTTGTGACTCTTGAAATTTTAAATCATAAGGTGCATAATTGTTTGGTGGACTCTGGATCATCCATGAATGTTATGCCTCTGGAAGTTTGCAAAAAACTTAATGGGCAACTAAAACCTACTATTTGGGATGTCACTCAACTTGACAAAACTAGTGTCAAAGTAGTAGGGGAGATGGAGAACGTTCTGATTCGATTGTCTGCAAATAAAAGGATATGTCATTACATTGACATCGTAGTAGCAGACATACCTGATGGTTATGGAATGATCCTGAACCGAGATTGGATAGCAAGACTCAATGGGTACTTTGCTTCAGATTGGTCTCACTTGTGGTTACCTCAGAAGGGCATCCCAAACCTGACTAAGATATTAAGAGAGCCCTACATGAAGCACAATGTCACTAAGCTAGGAGAGGAAAATGAATCTACTGATTCTGTCCTGGGAAATTATCTAACTGAGTTTGAGTTAAGACATCTTACTCCAAGAAAAGCCAGTTCTATGACTGACGTTCAGCCTGAGCTCCTTCAACTTCCTCAGGCTGTAAAAGATGATTATAGAATTGTAAGCATGTGTTCAGTTTCAAAAACAGCGCAGCTAGATCATGGTTAAACAACTCATTTCTATTATTCATCCCACCCCTTAACTCCCCATGATTAAAAGATTTTCAGGAGTGGGCAATAATTTTTCTTTTCTTTTGCTTTGTACATAAATAAATTGATTTTGCGTTCTTTAATGCTTTGACGTTTTATGTTTGATTATTGGATTTGATGCTGTTTTCCATTGTTGCTTTGCTAGCATTTCGTTTGGTTTTGAATAAAGAGGCAAACTTTTGGTTGCAATGGAAACATCAGGGTTCTTTATTAACTTAAATCTTGAGCAAAAGACTGTGCTTTAAAGTATAGAATGTCTTCTAGTAGCAGTGTTCCTAACTGGCAATGCATTCATTGAAGTCTTACTTAACCCCTGTAAATAACTCAGAAGTAAAAGAGGTCTGGAATACTATTTAGAGGCTCCATCCATTTCACATCTTAAATACCCAAGGGGGTGACAGCAAAAGACTCACGGAAAGGAAGCAGAGTAAAACAATATATCATATATAAATGATCCCATTTCATATATTCAGAAAAGCAATAAGCTATCAAGAGTCAAAACTCCTTAAAGAAAACAATACATATCAAAGTAAAATATCAAAGCATGAAGTACTAAATGGCCACAAGATCCTCTCCGTCCGTGAACTGAAATATGAATTACATTGTTCACACAAAAGGACACTATGGGATAGAGGATTCTAAATTAAAATTCAGAAAAAAAGGCCTTCAGGAGGACTCATATCAAAAGAACTAAAGTTCAAAAGGCACAAAAGTGCAGTTGGCATGGGAATGAGGAACAAAAGGATAATACTGTTTACACTCTGTTACAATCCTGTGGTGTCCAAGCTGTAAACTACCTGAGGACAGGCAAAATAAACCTCACTTAGTTGGCCTCAAAAGAGTTATTCAGACTTCCAATACTTCTGATGTTACCATCTCCCAAAAGAATGGACTTCTTTAAATAATTTAAATGCATTATTTGGCTTGCTTAGGAATACAAGCGTCTAGAAGATTTCATTTTTATTCAGACAGTCTTGCACTGGGAAGGAGTTAATTCAGAGATCTGGGGTTCACTAGGTAGTCGCCAATTGTTGCAGCTGCAACAATTTCCCAAAATTCCAAAAAAATTTAGGACCCTCCTTTCGCTTGGGCTAGCTTGATTTTATGCCTTGATTTGGCCAGGAAGCTTTCAGAAAGGGTTTCTTATGCTGATTTGGTTTACCACCTGTTTACATCTCCCTCTAATGCTGGAGAAATTAACTTTTTTATCAAGCCTTATCGTTATCTTTGAATACCTTTGAAGCCACTCTGAATCGGAAGTTTGTTTAATTGACATTCCCGCCGTTGCGGAGGTATTTGCCTTTTCTTTTCCCGCCGTTGCGGATGACTTTTGGTTTTACGTCGGAAGGTGTGGTTATTTCCTTGTCCGCCGATGCAGACGGATCTTTGCATTTGGCCTCCGCCGTTGCGGATGAGTTTGGGGTTTGATTTTCAGCGTTCTTTTCGATGTATGTGTTTTGCCTCGACGGAATATTGGTTTTGAATCGGAAGCTTTATCGTTTCTTTCTTCCGCCGTTGCGGCAGGAAAGCTGCTTCTTTTCCCATCAGTCCTTTAACATTTAAGTCTTTGGGTCCGACCTTCCGCTGTTGCGAAGAAAAATTGGCTTTCATCGTCCGATCCTAAGAGCCCTCCGACGTCCGATCGTTGGTTTTTCGCCTTGCTTATCACTGCGGTCGGATTTAGGTTATGGCTTTCCACCGTTGCGGAAGACTTTACGTTTTACCCTCCGACCCAAAGTTATTTCCTGTCTGATTTAAAACCCATCGCACGTGCGAACCATTTGTATATATGGGGATAAGCGAGTTGGATTATTCTATTGTTTTGTTTTGCTCGAACTGTCGTGATCATCCTACGCTGTCGACCCCTCAAAGCTCGTGGACCACCGTGCCGGTACTCGCATCCAGGTGGCAGTTGAGGAAGCCCGACCAATTTCGCCCCGTCAGTTACGCATCGCTGCCAGGTAGGCGCGTTGTTGCCCTACCTCATTCTGTTCAAGGTTTTTGGTGATGTTTGCTGCGGTTGGGTGTTTTACTAGGGTTGTGTCCCCTTAACCTCGTTTTACATGCATACGGGGGTTTTACCTACGGTTAGGTTTTGTTGCAATCATTCCTTTGTCTGCCTTGTGATAGCACCCACGTATTGAGGAATCTTGTTCGCAGTTGGGGGCAGTTTTTAACCTACGAAATAATTATTTTGGCCCGCGATCGTTGGTGTGCGACCGTGCGCATACTCGATGGAGGTGGTGCAGGCGGCCGTTACGCCGCCTGCACCTAGCTTCCTCGTATGTGACGATGAAGCGCAGAGGAAGGTTTGGTGGGGGTTTTCCTGTGGCATTTGATGATTCCTTTTTTTTGGTCGAATTTCATGTTACCCATGGTCTTGAATCCCAGCCTTGTTGCTTATGCAGCTCCATGCAGCTCTTTTGGGTTCAGTTGTCTGAAACCCTAGATGGTTAAAAGGGATATGCCGTTGTTGTAGTTCGTTAACTGAAAATAACAGGGGTAGTGATTTTGATGGAAGCGTCATGTGCAGAAAATTGATAATAATACCCGCAGAGAATGAAATGTGTAGTCGAGTTAATGTAACTATTTTGCCACAAACCGCATGAGTCTTCTTCAGTTTTATGTCTGCTGGGCTATATTGTTAAAATGTTTGGTGTTGGAAAACATAGGCGACTAGCACAATCTTGATGCATTCAACCCTCTTCTTTGTTTGATATGCAATAGACCAAATTGTTGACTGATGCACCTTGCATTTGATATACATGCATTTGTTTCACGGATTGCTATCTTGGGAGAAACGGCACATTACGTAGTGATGTAGATTTTATGCTGGCTCAAATATGATTGATAAATTGTTAAGTATCATGCAGCAGTAGTAGATTGTTCATTTTATTGCACAGGACTGAGTTTGCTTCATGCTAGATATAGATAAGGTCATAGATACTGCACATTGGGTTCAGAAGTTCTGATAGTCAGGGCATTTCAGGGCTGTATAATGCATGCATTTGTTGCACTGATCACTATCATATTAGACATAGGGAAAATGGCACATTGCATAGTAATGCATACTAGCTTGATTATTCAGCCCAAAGGGCTTATATCCTAGCTTCATGGACTAGTTGTTGTCATGGTACACATAGAAAGAATAAAATGTTGCACAGTGTCTTATGAATGTCTGCAACTTGAATTGCTTAATGTCACAATGTTATACATGGCAGGAAGAACTCACAATGTCCAAGAGACAAAAGAAGAAGGCCCCTGTGGTCGAAGAAGAGCCAGAAGTAGAGGTCGTTACGAATACCGAATACATATATGATGACACTCAATGTGTTTCTGGTGTTGAGCCCGAGTACAAATGGGGGGAAATATATAGATTGATTTCCCACAGGGAGGTTCCTGACATGGGCCTCGAAGAAGAATCCATATATGCTAACATAGAGAAATCTTCTCTCATGAAAGTTGCCACCAGACCAGAGCTGTTCCCATGCTCTGAGGTAATTGGTTGGATTCTGCCCCAGGAAGATACAACCACAATGATCCTGGGGAATGTTGAAGGACAGGGCTATGCTGCATTTAGCCCTGGATATGTGGCGTTGGCTTATCACCTACCAGAAGCCCAAGTTTTCTTGTCCGATGATTGGCTGAACAACATCAGAATGGACCTGGTGGAAACCCTTAAGAGAATGATGTTGCAGGGAAAGCATTATCGATACAGACCGACCAGTGAGTATGATACAGTGAGCTTGAGGGCTCCCTACAGATTTATAGCTCTGATGCTTAATAGGATCTTTGGGAGAGCGCATGGCAGACTCTTCAAGCTTGAATGGATACCCATTAGTTTTCATGTGGCAACCCAAGGAACAGTGTTCAATTGGGCCAGCATGGTATCCAGCAGTGTTTCTTCTTGCTTGACCTCAGCCTTGGAGGGAGAGTCCTGAAAAAGATCGGAATTCTATATGAGTTCAATATTGATAGATTGCATATTGTGCAACCAGGCTTTCCCTGGTCTCAGGTGCATCTAGGACAGGGAAAGGATGCATGTTAATGCCACTTATAGACCATTGTGGGCTCACTAGTACCATAGCCATTACAGAGAGCTCTGTGAGCACTTCATTATGCCACTGTACACACTCATCTTTCGGAAGGAGTGTGACTGTATGTCGAAAGAAGCCATGCAAGTGATAGAAGAATACGCACATTATTTCTTAACCGAAAATGGCATGTACTTCCAGATGTTCGGAGGATCAAGACCACCTTCACTGCTGCCCAAATATGCAGCGGATTACATAGTCCACAAGGAGGTAGCTAGACAAGTGTTCACAGATGGAATAGGTAGTTTTCTGTTCGAACATAAGAAGACTGCCTACCCTCCTTTTCCATTCAAGCTAGGAAGCTACAAATTCACCAAGGTGAAACAAGCTGCTGAATTCGTAGAGGAGTTGGAGAAGTTCCATTTTGGGGAGATGCCCTACCGCAGAAATGACACCCAAGGAAAGGTTATTGAGCATTGCAAAGAACACAGGGTGCACTTCGAGTATACCCACCATTTTGATGAGGAAGAATCTGTCTTCCGAAATGACTCAAACATGACAATGCTAATGAGAAGATTTAAGAAAAAGATCACCACCAAAGGTGGGAAGGGGGATGAACATGCAAAGGCTGAAGAAGAAGCCAAAAGGAGGGATGAAGAAGCCCAGAGGTTGGTGAAAGAGGTTGCAGAAAGGCTTCATACAAAAGAAGAAAGAGGAACTGCTCAGGAAGCAGCTGAGAAAGCAGAGGAAGCAAAGAGAAAGCTTGATGAGGAGCTTCAAAGGCAAGAAGCTGAGAGGATAAAATCGACACAGCAGTCAGCTTCTGAAGCAATAGCAGGGAAGACCCAAAAGGTGGAGAACCCCCAGGTTCAGACCCCTCAAATACCTGCTACTAGCGTACCCTTGGTCCCCACATTTGAGCTGGTCCCTTTTGTGCAGGAAAAGGGAAAGGAAATCCCTAATTTCAACACTGTATATTATGATAGGGCAACAAAGAGAATAATAAAGAGGACAGAGAAGAAAGTAGAAGCAGGGAATATGCCTGGAAAAATGATAACGGATACGGCTATCATGTTAGGAACAGACCAAGATCCAAGGCTCACCCTGAGAGCTGGGACTGCACCTCTCCACGCCTCAGAAGATAATATGGACAAGGTGATAAGTGACTTGGAGCAGTCCAATAAATCCTCTGCCCAGTTAAAAGACACATTGAGAAAAGAAAGGGAAGAAAGCAACAGGCTCAAAAGGAAATATGATGATCTGCAAAGGGAAGTGAAGTCCTCAAGAGCTGAAGTACAGGCCCTCCTAGTAGAAATGCAAGTCAAGGAAATAGCACAGGAGGCCCTAGAGAAAGTGCAGAAGGAATGCCAAGATCTAAAGACCGAGAAGGGACAGCTACTGGAAAAGGTGGAGGATCTAGAAGAGCAGCTGAAGATCCTCCTGCAGGAAAATGATCTGCACACTCAAGAACTAAGAAAGGAACATCAAGAGCAGATTTCTTCTTTGACCACTACTTTAGAAGTGGCAAGAGCACAGTAGGTTAATCTCCAGCCTTTCAAGGAGCATGTATTGACCCAGAAAGCCAAGATGCTGCAGCTACAAACTGTTGTTGAAGAATAAATATGTAGATTGCTACAGATCGACGGCCGATTGGAGGAGATCCTGGAAACTGCATCCTACTTTGTGGATAGATCCCAGGACGTTCTAGAGGTCCTAACTGCAATAATGGCAAGGTTGCAGAACAACAAAGAAACCCCAGCGGATCTACCTTCGAAATACCAGCAGGCCCTCAAGCGGGACTATAACCTAGTGGAATTTGCTATTAACACCGCTGAAGACTTCAAGAAGACAGTAAAAAGACAAAGGAATTGTGCACCGAGTTTTTCAGAAGACTTCTCATTACATACAACTGGTGCCAGATCGCAGCTGAAGAGAGGCTGGAAGCTTTCCCAGATCACAATGCCTTTGTGGAGCTATTGCAGAAGAGATTCCAGGAGGAAGAAGCTAAGGTGCAGGATATCAAAGCCCTGGATGATCTGATCTTGAAAGGTGAAGTAGATCATCCAACTGTCAGTATACAGATTCTGGAAGATCACCTCCGATTGAGTACACCCAGGGTTGAGGCTATCAAGAAACAAGCTGAGAAGTTTGAGATAAATATTCAGTTTTTGGAGCCTTGTTCCTTTGAAGGCATCGCAACTGAAGCTACAGCATGGAGGAAGTTTCTAGACAGCCAAGTGGGGCCTTCCTCGTGAGGGATTAGTCACCTTTGTATTTTGTAACTATTTTGTAAAGCATTTAATAAAAGTAGAACGTTGGGAGACAAGAGGTTGGGAAGCCCAAAGGTCACTTTGGGCAGCCCAACAGTCTGACCCTTTTGTATAAATGCAAAAGACTTAGAAGGGAAAAAGGGATTTTTCCCAGTGAGACTGGTGAAGACATATTGTAAGAAGAACTATTTCCTTTTGCAATAGAAAATTACAGTTTGCCTATTGGAGAAAGCTTAGTGGAATATTCAAATGTTGTGCTATGGATTTGTTGAAGAGGAACTATTTCGTTTTCAGCTTTATGTCCATTAACTGTGAGACCGTTCTAACTCATTGAACCTATGTTCTTGTATGAATGTTTTCCAGTTTATTTCATGAAGATTTCCACTATGAGTAATGTATGCTGCTTATGAAATAGTTGGCTATCTGTTTGTTGAAATATCTTTAATCTTTCATGTGTTTTAGAGAAAAATATCAGCTACCTGTAATTTCTGTTTATAATACATGAATAATCCACATTACTCATAAATAAATCATATTCTGGCTCCCCGGGGATAGGTGGATAGATAGGTAGTTAACTGGAGAGTTAGTTTGTTTCATTCTTGCATATGTGATGCAGATTCTTGTGAGCCTAAGATGAGAGGTAAGAACCTGTGGATCACATTGTGACGCTCCCCGCATCCTCATCATCCTGCATTGTTAATTAGGCCTTTGCATTTCATACATTAAGTCAAAAATACAAATACTCGGTGGACCGGGCCGCAACCGGTAAAGCCTTTGTTTTTTTGCTTGACCTACGGTAGCCGGACCATAAACCGGATGGATTCCCTATACCAAACAGTCAACGGACTAGTTGGGAACGTTGATTGGGGAGAATCCCTTACTATTGTCACCTGCGAATTTCCAGGCCCCAACACACACATGGAAGCAATGATTCTCTCATTGATAGTGAAGCTTCCAAACACATGACAGGATACAAGGAATCATTCTTCCATATGTTTGAGCATGAGTCACCTCACAAGGTGAAACTTGGGGATGATTATCAATACCCCATAAAAGGGAGTGGCGAAGCTTCATACAAGATTGACTCTAGGAAATCCTTAAAGATGAAAGATATTCTATATGTTCCAGGATTAAAGAAGAATCTTCTCTCCATATCTGCATTAGGTGCAAAAGGAGTTTGGGTTACATTTGTCAATGGCCAAGTTTTGATGTGGCCCTGAGGAAGGATGATAAAGGATGCAACAATGATTGGAAAAGAAGATGGAGGCTTGTACAAGTTGAACAAGCATTGGTTCATGAGTCAATTGAACCAAATGAATGGTGGCACAAAAGGCTTGCACATGTGCACTATAGAGCACTACCGATGGAAAGCAAAGCAGTCTCAGGATTACCAAATATCTAGGCAAAGCATGAGGGAATTTGCAAAGGATGTACAAAAGGAAAGAATGCAAAGAATACATTTCCTAGCAATGAGCAAGGCTAAAGGAATATTGGAGATAGTACATTCATATGTATGTGGACCCATGTCATCTAGCTAATTAAGCGCGTATGTGTACTATGTTTCCTTTATAGATGATTTCTCACGTAATAATTGGATATATTTCTTGAAAGATAAAAGTGAATTTTTCATTAAGTTCAAGGAATATAAATCCTTGGTCGAGAACCAGACAGATAGGAATATCAAGATTCTATGGTCAGATAGTGGCGACATGTTCACTTTGGAATAATTCAAGGAACTCTACAAAGAATATGGGATTAAGATGGAGTTGAGAAATCCATACAATCCTCAGCAAAATAGGGTTGCAGAATGAAAGAAACGAACCATAATGGGAGCAACGAAAGCAATGTTGCTTGACCAGGATCTTCATATGCACCTTTCGGTGGAGGAAGAAAGAATAGTTGTATATGTACAAAACCCTACTCCTCATAGATTAATTAACAACAAGACTCCTGAATATGATTTCTTTGGAGGGAAACCCGAAGTCAACTATCTGAGAATATTTGGTTTCCCGGTGTACATACATGTCCCAAAAGAGAAAAGGGCCAAGCTCAATCCTTCTGGGAGGAAGGGTGTATTCATAGGTTACAATGGTACATCAAAGGCCTATTGAATATACTTACCAGGATTCAAGAAGATCGACATAAGTATAGATGTAACCTTTGGTGAAGAATCGACATACTTTAGATCCAGGAGGACTCATATCCAGGAATTTGAGGAACCTAAAGAGACGAGAGTTCGAGACATGGAAATTGGAGAAGCAATTCCAGAAGACCCTGGAGATCACGACATGACAGAACCACAAAACCCGATAGAGACATTCCTTAAGAAGGACTCCCACAAGATGAAAATAGCATGGGAACGGGAGCTCTTATGAGAAGCTAAAATGTATGGTGCTCCAGAAGGAATACATAGAGAGAGAAAGAGGGAAAAACCCTACAATATCTATGTGGCCCTATTGTGTGGAATCATTGATAAAGAACCTGCCACCTATGAAGAGGCTACAGAAAATAAAGAATGGAAGGATGTGATGATCAAGAAATATCAGTCGATCCTAAAGAATGATGTCCAGGAGGTTTTTTTGAGGTCAGAGAAGAAGTTTGTCATGAATTCAAAGTGGATCTACAAGATCAAGCATGCTGCAGATGGAAGCATCGTGAAACACAAGGAAAGGTTCATAGCACGAGGATTCTCACAAAAAGAAGGCATAGACTATGAAGAGACATTTGCACCTATGGCGAGGTACACTTCCATAAGGACCATACTTTCTTTGGAAATAGTTATGAAATGGAAAGCACACCAAATGGATGTCAAGATATCTTTATTGAATGGTGTAGTCGAAGAGGAAGTGTATGTTGAACAACCAATGGGATTTAAGACACATGATAGCAAGATCCATGTGTGAAAATTGAAGAAGGCCTTGTATGGGTTAAAACAAGCACCGAGCACATGGTACGGAAAGATGGATAGCTTCCTGATGAGCTTGGGATTTACCAAGAGTAAAGCATATTCCAACCTCTAATCCAAGGTGGAAGATGAAATATCAGTCATACTCCTACTATATGTCGATGACTTGTTTCTAACAGGAGATGAGGAACTCATTACATATGGAAGAAGGATAGTTGCTACAGAGTTCGAGATGAAATACCTAGGTATGATGCACTACTTCTTAGGCATGGAGGTGTGGCAGAGTGCAGATGGAATCTTCCTTGGGAAAGGGAAGTATGTAGTGGAGATTCTAAAGATATTTGGAATGTTGGATTGTAATACTATGGCCACACCTATGGCATACAACTTGAAGCTTCTGAGTGATGCTTCATCTGAGAAGGTCGATTTCATGATGCATCATCAGATGATTGGCTCATTGATGTATCTAACGAATATGAGACCATACATATGCTTTGCGGTAAACACCTTGAGCAAGTTCCTGACGGATCCAAGACAGGTTCACCTGCTAGCGGTAAAGCATGTTTTGGGGTACCTAAAAGGTACAGTGGATTATGGGCTCAAATATGATGTGAATCAGAAGATCAACCTACACGGTTATTTTGATTTGGACTGGGTAGGTAGCGCCACTGACAGGAAGAGAACCTCAGGTTGCTGCTTTAGTTTGGGATATGGCATGATCTCTTCGTTCAACAGGAAGCAATCATGTGTGGCATTGAGTACAGCCAAAGCAGAGTATGTTTTTTCTTGCTCGACTAGTTTCAAGGTAGTGTAGCTGCAAAAGCTACTTTCTAACTTATTTGATCTCTAGTTAGATGTGACTTGCGTATCCTATGAAAATCATAGTTGCATGAAGCTGACTGAGAAAACCTAGTGTTTCATGACAAGTCAAATCAAATTGAGATCAAGTTCCACTATATCACAGATATGGTGTTGGCCAAGCCTCTTGTGAGAGTGAATTTTGAGCACTTCAGAAAAAGACTTGGTGTGATCTAGATCGAGATCCCTCGAAAGAGGGAGTGATGTGTTCTAGCATAGCTAGAAAGACAGGTTGTTTGAGCGTAACATCCTGGAAAAGTTTTTAGGTTTCTTAGATGTAATCAGCCCTACAGTTTATCCTTGTATGTAACATCTTGGAGAAGCTCGCAGCTTATCCTTGGATGCAGTCAGTCCTGATACAAAGCATATTATCTCACATGTGAAATGAGACGGGTTATCCGAATGTAAATACTAATCCATGGCATGGTACACATGTTATTCAAATGTAATATTTCCCGTGGGTTATCTGAGTGTAAATACCGATCCCTTGTGTGGTACATAGGTTACTTAGATTTAGTATGTCCCAAAGGTTATCTGAATGGAAAAGATCTTGGATGTGGGTTGTTTAGATGTAATTCCTTGAGGTTGACTAGAAGAACGTAAAAAGGTCCTGGTGAAGCAAGTTGTTGGGTCATAATTAGTCCAACCATATATATGAGATATATGAAGCTCCCATGTTGAGATGATAAGATCATGAAGCACAAGAGGTGCACCTAGGTGGTTCTTTAATAGTTCCCGAGTCGACTGTAGATGCTTTGGTTGTTTGTTTTTTTGTCTTGTGCAAGAAAAAAGAGATAATCTGGATACGACGAGATGAAGGTAGGAGATGTAGGATATTGTCGTGAAAACATGATGAAGATCCTGGACAGATTCTATGAGAAGGATTTCTCAATATGTGATGAAGACCTAGCAGAGGACTAGGCCTACATCCAGCATGAAAAAGGGTTGGCACTGTAGAAACTTCTGATGACATATAGTATGGTACGATGATCAAATTATAAGAATATGATGGAAGAATATATAACTATGTGATGATGACAATGCAATGAATAACTAACCAGATGTGCTAATGACTGTGTAGAGAGATAATACCTTCCTATTAAAGAGGGAGTGTTGATGTATTTGTAACTTCAGAAGATATTCTGATGTATATTATCAGTGTATGTTGTTGTAACCCCATTGGGGATGTGTTTTACCCCTTTACGAGATGTCTAAATTGTGTCTATACCTTGAGGTACAACCTCCATTGTAAGTTGGGGCAATATTCCCCAGTGTAACATCATGTAATATGTACTTGTAGTCTCTCTAGGAGAAGTGGGCCCCATGTGAGATGGCATGTAGGCTCGAATGTTATATTTGGTCAATGACTTGAAAGGGTATAAATAGGGAGGCGCTCTCCCTCATTTATACACACCTAACACACTCTCAAGTGCACATGAGAGAGAGACAGTTAGAGAAGGAGATATAAATAGATGTTAATTACTTCTTACTACTTCTTTTGATCATCTTACTATTATGAATAATTTTGTGGGGTTTTCTCCTTTATGGTTTCCCTGGTGAAAATATTTGTGTATCGTGTATCTTTTATATCTTATGCATCTTGTTGTACTTATTATTCTTTCAGATAAAGATCCTAGAAAATCTGATCAGATCTTAAGAAAAACTAACAGAGACAACATTCACATTGAAACAGTCATGCAAGTAGGTGGAAAACAGTCACGTTGGGTGGGTGTATACAACAATAAAGTTTATATGGGAGAGTAAAGTTGAGTAGTGATGCACACAATCACATTGAAGGAGACAACATTCATGATAAAATAGTCATGCATTCAGGTGGAAAATAGTCATGTTGAGCAGGTATAGAGTCACACTGGGAAGGTGTGTATACAATAGACACATTTTAGTAGGTATACAGTCATTTTGGGTAGAAGAATGAAATACAACCATGCTAGGGTAGAGACCAATGTCACATAGGAGAATTCACATCATATATCACACTTGAGTGAACATCCACATGGAGGAAGATAAGTCACGCTACAAATGAATGGTCACACTACACAGAGCAATCATATAGTCTTACAGAGGAACAATCACGCGAATGTGGAGGTAGAATGCAGTCACATGGATGTGGAGCAATGAGACACAACCACGCTAGGGTATAAAATCGATCACGTTAGTGCATATAAAGGGATTCATGCTGAGGAGAGGACCCACAGTCACGCAAGTGAGCATAGATACAGCCACACCGGTGCAATTCATGTGGAGTAGCAGGTAAGCATAGTCATGCAAAGTAAGATAACCCAATCATGCTAGAGGAGGAACCAGTCACAGTAAGGCAGAGAACCCATTCACACTAAGAAGAGGATTCAGACAAGGAATCAGATTTGGATACCTTATTAAAACAAGACCTTTAAATTTATAGGCTTGACAAACCTTAAGTTAGGGAACTAAAGGTCCAAAAATAAAAAGGTGCAAGATAAAATTATAAAGTGGTCCAGAGTGTAATAATAAAAATGGTCCAATTGTAAAAAATAAAACCATAAAGTAAATGGTCGAATGGTTATATAATAAAACCATAAAGTAAATGGTACAACCATAAAGTAAAAAAAACTTAGGTTAGTGTACCAATAATCAAGAAATAAAACCCATAAGGTAAGAGTGAAAGTTACACATAATAATGGTGCTAAGACCAAGTAAGATAAAGGACCATGAGTCAACCAAAGGGGATCATAACAAGACAACCCTCATACCCACCAGATCAAGTTAAACAATAAAGGTGGACAAACAAATCATTTTACTTATAGGACCAACAAGTCCAAGGACTTCAGACGTTTATCTCTCTCAAGGTACATTGTTTTGTATATTTTATCATCACTGTATAAGGGGAAGATCCAAACTGGATGGTACAATCCTTTGGTCTCTAATACTGCTCCCAAGGGTTAGGTGCTAGTGACATCATCAAGGGGTGGTCAGTCCCTTTGGAAACAACCAGCAATAATCGATTAGGAGAGAGGAAATCATATTGACCAACTTGACCAAGATTTACCTGGTTAACTGACTAGGGATGCTCTTGTAAGAAATGATTAGTCTCAAACCAAGAATCTTCCTGGTCCCAGACCAGGAAGCCTTTGTCTCAACCTACAGAATCTGCTTGTACCTCATGTCCAACAAAATGTCTGGTCCTAGACTAGAAGACCCTAGATACATATAGGGTCCCTAACCACATGTTAGGGACTTTTCCATGACGTCAACCTATTTGGTCCCAGAACAAGAACCCCATGAGACTATCGAGGGCCCTAGGGTACCTTCTAGGGTCTTAATCTTCCCTAGTTAACTGACTAGTGTACCATCCTCCCTAAGAGTGGGTCTCACAATTGCACTAACTTTAACATATACAACTATTCATACACATGGTTTATTATCTGTTGTATTTCATGCAAGACCTTTGTGTGTTTTTTGTAGATGATATATGTTTATCACATATATTCGTTAGATGAAAGTCAGCATGCCAAACACCAATTTAATTTGTGGGCCACATAGGTGCATCACTTAGGTGTGTCAACTTCGTGAATCCTTTAAATGTTTGTTAGGTTGTTATGTGGGTCGGTTTCTTAGGTGTGTTGGGTGCTTATGCGTGTTAGGTATGGTGCATTGTCATGAATACAATTTAACATTGTATATGCTATTGGATCGTGGTCAAGAACACTTTAAATTTACATTGTTTTCATCACGCAATGTTGTAATTGTGCATTGTTCTCAAATTTATAACTGATATATCCATGCAATCGTAAAATATATCAAAAATTGGGAATATTACACATAGAAACATTCTTGGACACACATGTATGATCACACATAAGAATGAACTATGAATATCTCAAGAGCCAATATGAAATATTTTTTATATCATGAAAGTTATAATACAAAAATAGAAGGCCCTTAGATGTCATGTCAATGTACATGTATCAAAAACATCATTAATGTACATGCAAACAAAAGAACATATATCCTAGACTGTGCCCCTAAACTTTAACTTTTTGTTGAACACAAAAGTACAGAACTATCCCAAAATAACACATCAAAACTCTATTTTCCTCTTTTTTTTCCTAACTCTGATTCTTGTTGCCTTCAATTCATGACCATTATGCATCTCTGGAAACTACAAATCAAGGATCATATTTCTTGATTAGGTAATTGAACTAATATTGTTCAACACTAAAAAAGTCTGAATACTTAAAAGACAACTTAATTTTACATAATACAAACACTCACTGAATCCATCTGGGGTATAGATGCCTCTAGTGTCCTCCTCCTTGCAGAGAGTCTCTCTTCATTGCTTCTCTGTGAATAAAAAAAACCATGTCAATTATCTCAACAATTATCAACATGTACATGCATGAGAAAGTACTGACCAATTATGTAAATAATGAATATCTCACTGAAAAAAATTTCTCTAGGGCATGACACTGGGTTTCTTCAATAGCAAGCGAAGTTGTAGGTTGAACGTTTGCCTCGTTCATGTGCACTAATGGAGCAGGGTGTGGCTACATTCACCAAATGTTAAAATAGTTAGACATTGTGCATGTCCATACAAATTACAAATGGACTATACAAGTACAAATATTCAAGTAGATACCTATGTGTGACTTATCCCCATTGTAGATGCAGCATTGAATGCAACATCAACAACCCCACTAAGGTCTGGCATGGAGGACTCTCCATCTGGATGTTGTAAACATGCAAAAATAACATTAAGAAAAACTAGTTGTGAAGTGAATTGAAAGCTAACCAGAAAATTCCATTGGAGGCTATGTGTACATTACCGTGGAATCAGTATGTTCATCATCATGGAAACCCGCTCTTTTTACAGAAGAGGGCCATCTGGTGTAGACAACATGCTTATCTATGTTTGGACTATGGGGAGATCCAAACCAAAGTGGTGGTGCATGGATTTGCATTGATGTCTGCAGTCATAAAGTGTTACCATAGTTATACATGGACATGAATGGATAGAATAATATGTACTAAAAAACTAACATGTTATAATATACTTACCTCTTCCTGGGACATATCTCCCCTATGGGAGGGATCGCTTCTAGTAATTTCTCGCCCCTCTATAGATTCAGATAGCACCAGCAAGTTTAAAAATTATAAATATTAGCAATATATAAAGGAGTGTACATTAATAAATAAATCATTTGAACACGATTCAATCATTAACCATGTACTTACATTCCTGAGGTAATTATAGAAGCCACCTGAGGGGAATTCACTGAGATCAATGTCTCTCGTGTCCTGTTCAAAATGTGGTTCCTTCAACTTCAAAAATTGTAAATATTAGACCATTTAACAAATTAATGAACTCACATGTATTAACAAAATGACACATGTTGAAATATTACCTCGATATTGGTTGTTTCCACCTCGGATACGACAACACCCAGTACACTACCACCACCCTCAGAGGCATCAAGCTCTTGCAAGATTAAAAATTGCATAGATTAAGAATCTTTTAATATGTGTACAATATGGAAAAACTAAATTGAACAACAATAGATTTTTTACATTTTCCTTATCTGACCACCAGTCATCGTATAGGTACCATGTGTTGGTCCATGACCATAACAAGATTGACCACAATGCATGCACACGTGTGGCTCGATCTAGGGCTCATGGGATGTGGGTATGTTCCCACCAATAGATGGTCCTCTACCACTAGAAACTGATGGTTGTGTCCCACTAGAATAAGAGGCCCCTGCTTGGTCAATAGGTGTGGTGTGGCAGGAAATCATCTCAGCTAGCATAAGGAATGTCTCCTATGTCTGGGTAATCATATCATGTGCAAGAGGGATGTCTGGCCTCGATAGATGGACACCGGGTGGAGGTATCTATCGATCAATATATCTATGCATAGCATTGGGACGGTTTTGGGGCATCCCCCTACCAATTCCCTAGATCCCCAACATGTCAAAATAATTGGCATGTTTTCCCATCACAAACTCTGCATAAAGTTTTCGAAGGAAGTACAGCGATACTTCCCTGTTGTTGTGCAGGGGAATATCAAAAACCATGTACCATCTATCCATTAAATGGTCTCTAATTTGTTGACAAATACACCACTCAATGGAAATATGTGGTCTACTACTCCCTGGAATGTCATTTGTCCCAAGAACTCTAAATTGTGAATATATATTCTCTTGGTTATTTTGAGTTTCTTAATCTCATTGTAGCTCAATCCATCAGCATATTCTTATTGTTTTGTCTCTCTGTACAGTGTTATGCTATACAAATCATCGTTATATCTATTGATAGTATCCACTATTGTCAGTAATGATGCCGACAAGGAGTGACAGAGTTCATCTCCACCCCTCCAAGCAGAACCGATATCTCTCAAATGACCAATAAATCTCAAAATATCTACATTGTGGTCCATAGTAGCCAGTGCAATCATAAATACAAATAAAAATATCATTAGAAAAATAAACACATGGTATAATGACATCTCTAAGAAATGAAAAGTGTAAAACTAATGTACGAAAAATAACAACAAAAACTATTTATACTTTAAAGTTTAGAATTGATCTTGAATTTTACACTAAAGAATAAACATTTAACATTTTTTCATATGTTGATTGGGAAACACCTCTACCTTATTTTAAGGCTTGGATTATGAAGTTTCATCGAAACTATCAGGTGTTGACGAATTCCCTTGAATGACCAACTCCCAGATTGTAGGTAGAGGCAAGGGATAGAGCCTAGAGGAGGTGACAGAAAGCGTTATTGATGACTAAAATCCCAATACAGACAAGGATTTTGATATATATGTAATTATTCTTTGTAGCGTGAATTGTTTTGGACTCCATAGGTCATTTAGCATATTTTTTATATGTAATTTGGGGCATATGGTGATTGGGAATATCCTCTACCTTATTTAAAGGCTTAGATTACGAAGTTTCATCGAAACTGTGAGGTGTTGACTAATTCCCTTGGAGGACCAACTCCCAAATTGCAAGTAGAGGGAAGGGATAGAGCCTAAAGGAGGTGGTAGAAGGTGTTATTGATGAATAAAATCCCAATATAGGAAATGATTTTGATAGATATGTAATTATTTGTTGTAGTGTGATTTTGTTTTCGACTCCATAGGCCATTTAGAATCTCTGTTTATATGTAATTTGGGGCATGTATGGATTCCACTTGGTGTTATTTTAGCTGTATGCACTCTTTATATATACCCATGAGAGACTTTGCATATTTTTGTATAGTGGCTTTTAGGGTTGCAAGGTTTCCACCAAATTATTTCATGTATGATAGTATGTGACCGACATGTAATCAAGCACATCAACCTCCCTATGTATCTTGATGTTGGTAGAGCCTATTGTTGAACTCCGTTGTCTTGAACTTAACCAAAATGTACCCTTTGGTCAAGGGAAAAATATTTGTTAAGCATGGGAAGCTTCTATACCTTATTTTAACACTTGGATTAGGAAGTTTCATCAAAACTATAAGGTGTTGATCAATGTTCTTGGACGACCAACTTCGATATTTTGGGTAGAGGAAAGGGATTTACCATGTTTGTTTATGTATTTTAGGGAAGATATGAATTCTACTTGAAAAAAAAATTAGTTGTATGCAACCTTCCAATATACTTGAGAAACTTTGCATATTTGTGAATTTTGGTTTGGATTCACAAGGATGTTTGTAAATATACATATGAAAATAGTTAAAATGATTCATTTTTTATGAGTAAATTAGGGTTCTGGTTTCCATTGGGCATGTAAATTTCTTTATGGGAATAGAAATTAAAAAATATTTGGTTTCAATTCATATTAGGGCATTGAAATTATTGAAAATAGGGAAACTAGCATGACAGGAATTGGTGTAAATACCTTGCAATGAAGAGATTGATCCCCAAGGTGGAGTTTGTTTTCCTTTATCACCCAAATTGTGTTCACCCTTGCTTGTTTTGGTCGTCCTGAAGATGTTGTTGTGCTTTGTTGTGGATAAAATTATGGGCATGTAATTTCTTAAGTATAAATCATATTTTACTCCATGCGTGCGCATTTTTGGACACTATAACACGTGTGTATTTTAGAGAAACATAGCACGCATGAGTTTTACTTAACTATCCTAATTGGCAAGCATGTTGGTAGGATTGGGACTAGGCTTGGAAGGGTCGGCATTTCTTGGGATGATTTATGTTTTATGGATCTTGAATCGTTGGCTTCAATCTACCATTGCATCTTAAAGGCCCCTCAACTTTGTGCACTCACCCACCTACAAGAAAGTACCAAATATCATATGAATCTCTTCCCTGAGGAGGGAATACCCATGCTCAAGTATGATAGAGGATAACCTTGAAATCAAGTACATTTTGGATCCATTCTATCACATCCTCGATTACCTTATTGGCCCTTTGAGATGACGGGAAAACTCATTCTAATTCCAATTGGTCGATTTTTCTTGCTCTGGTGCTGATCTTTCATGTCTCCCTCGACCTAATCGACCATCGAAGGGGACATTATGCAAACCGAGATTCCAAATTTTGCCCAATTTGTCACCTCCGACCTCATAACACTTAAAATACACATGTTGAACTAATTAGCACCTTAATCTCAACTAAGCATATCCTTAATTAACCTGACAGACAGTCTCAATTGTTAATTTCCACTTTCAATGGTTAAATTCCAAATTATCGACATTTTCCCACCTTTCCTACATTTTCAACATTGGGAGTAAAAAATCAGAACATCAAACAGATTTCCAACAAAAATGCTGACTTTTCGACTCTAATGTTTCTGACATTGGGAGTCAAAAGTCAGAATCACATGATGAAACCTTCACGAAAAATCACCAACACATCGAATTCAATGTTTCTGAAATCAAGATTTGGAACTCGGCATCATAACACTGATCCTTACTGAAACACCTACACTGGGCCCACCCCTATGTTCATACATCGAAACTTGAAAGTTAGCACACCTGAACAACAATGTTCTAAGCCTTCCCCCGTGTCTATACCATCATCATAACTTTGACGAATTATGTACCTCTAACTGGTATTCATTGAATCGAAGGTTGAGAGTCATAACATCACCACTGCTCTATTACACAACTCCAATCCCTTACTTATGTCGGGGTTACCTAGGTGTCGTAACTTTAGTGACATTATAGGTACAATAACCCTTCCATATATTCTTACATCGATTCCGATGTTGGCACTTCATTAGTGAACACTCCTCTTAATCAATTAGCCAAATTTTCCTCCCAAACTTAAACACTGACCTTCTTATTTCAGCCACAAAAACTTGGCATAAATACTCCAATTTGGTAATTGATCACTTGGTTGATTCAAGCACATCAATCAGGTACAATTACCATATTCCTGTTGCAAGATTTGTCTATGTACAAACTAAAAAATCACAATGGAAAATGCAATTGATCTACAATTGCATTCCATGCATAACTAGCCTACTCATCACATGCATAACCATAATAAACTCATGCACAATAATAACCATTTCCAAACTATGAACAAGCATTGTATTGAATAATTCACCCTATTATTTAAATCAATTCAACATGAATAAATAATAGTCCATCACATAGAAACTATGGGCATTCATAAACAAGAAAACACTTATCTGTGAACTAAATTTGTATAAGCAACTAGCTATGTGAGGACAACGTTCCACCCAACCATAGTTCTCTGTCCAGCCTATATTAGTTCAATTGAGAGGCCACCCCCAAGTTGGGATAATTTATCCATGAGAAAGGAATTATGCAAGATTGCTCACATCCATGGATACACACACACTCAGGATAATCCAACACATAGTTGGGATTATCAATCCCATAGAGAAATAAGGACAGTGACTGCTAACGAGTGAGCTCAACCACAAATCTATAGGATTATCCATCAGCTTCATCTAGATTTTCCACCCACATCCCTACCACACCCAGCTCAAGTTATGTCCCCTTATTTGTTACACAATCCCTTAGGCGCCCCTTCCCTTCAGAGCTACTCAAGGTTGGTATAGAAGGTCCAATATGTTAAACTGTCATACATTCCATGTCTTCGTCGGTTTTCACAATCCACGCATATTCTTGGAATTTTCAACGTTTTCATACTCAAATATTCCTTGAGATACCAATTATACAATGGTCATTGTTGGGAATGCCCGATGAATTGCTAATTCAATGGTGTTTCTTCCACACGGGATACAGGATGAATGACAAAAATGCAATGTACATTGCACACCGTTCAATTTTCCCAATTGGGCCACGTCTCTTCATGCTAGGTTGAGGATGATTGGAAATGCATTTCCATTAGGTAAATTAACTTGTACATCAAGAAAACCAACGCATATCCTTCCATTCTGATTTCTAAACTCATCCCATCCTCCATTAACCACATGAGTTGATTTCTCAACTACATTCTTATAACAAAATTAAAGAGTAGCAAGGATATTTACTTGAGTTCTCAAGATGACACTTGGAAATATAGGTTTGACTCTCCCATATCCCTTCACCTCTCCATGGTGTATAACATGCATCCCCTCATTTTTTCCCTCCATAGACAACCCTAGACTTTTTTTCATCATAAATATTTACATGATTTTACATTCTCCATGTCTTATTGGCACATGGGCCACAAAATATAAATTACTTTCCTATATAAATAAATCATTCACTAGAGGAAATTTTTCCTTGAGCTCCACACTAGGAATCATACATCACATATACACAATATTTACACATCAATCCAAGATATACCAAGGGGGAAAATGGGGGCATTACAATCGCCTCTCCCTTAAAACAACATCGTCGTCAGTGTTCTCAAAACTGAACTAAAATGGGTATGCTTCCCTCATGGATTCCTCAATATCCCAAGTAGCCTCATCAGGACCAAGGTATTTCCACTACACCTTTACTTGTTTGATGGCTTGGTTTTGAATCAATGTCATGTTCTTGTCAAGGATGTGCATAGACTACACTTGGAACTCTCCCTCAGTTTCCACCTGAATTACATTCCAATCAATAACATGATTAGGATCATGTACATATATCTTAAGCAAAGAAACAAGAAAAACATTATGAACTCTCATGTTAGCAGATAATGCAATCCTATATGCAACTAGTCATATCCTATCAAGGACTTCAAATGGCCCACAATATCTTGGTTCCAACTTGGCACAACTCCTCAAGTTTAGCAAACTTTTCTTTGGACTTACTCTTAAGTAAAAATGATCCCCAACTTTAAATTCCTTGTGAACTCTTTATAAATATGCATAACTTTTATTCATCTCCTAGGTTGCCTTTAAATTTTTCCTGATCTTGAAAATTTCCTATTCCATCTCCTTGAGAATTTATGGCCCAAGCACTATCTTTCTTAATGGACTTTCCAAAATCACTAGAGTTTTGAATCCCTTGCCATGCAATGCCTCAAATGGGCTCATTCCCAATGTTTCTTGATGACCATTATTGTATGAAAATTTTACCAATAGTAGGTAATCCTCCCACTTTGATGGCTTATCTATCACATACATCCTCAACATATTCTCAAGGATTTGATTCACCCTTTCGGTCTGACCATCTGTTTTAGGGTGATATGCTATACTAAATTTAAGATGAGTTCCCAACTCCTTAAATAACCCTTTCCAAAAATTGGATGTAAAATTTGTATCTTAATATGAGACTACTTCTTTGGGTAAGCCATGCAATCTAAATATCTATTTCATGAAGATGCTCTCTGTGTCATTTTCTTTATGACTGGACTTGACTAGAATAAAATGATCTTCCTTTGACATCTTGTCCACCACAACCATGATTGAATCATGTTGTTGGTGCCCAAGTTTTGGTCACGATATTGTGTGTTGAGACTTAGTGATAAGAATCAGTTGCTCCTAAGAGAATTTGTTAAGCAACTACATGCCAGTATCAGATTTTGGGATTAGTTAACGTGGCCTAATTTTAAGGCCAAATTTTGTAAGAGATTGTGGTTGTCGAAAATCAATGTGTGATAGTTTCTAAGAAACACATCTATGGATAACACTCTTATTTCTTTTAATAGCATATGATAATAAAAAAATATGTAAAGAAAGAGCCTACAAGTATGAATTAAGTTGTTGAGTTGTGATATATAGAACCACTAAATTTTGCTTGAAGTAATAGAATATGACCTTTGTTTCCTAGTTTTAATTGATGTGTAATGTATTTTTGAATGAATGATAGATAATAGAGGATCATTATTGTTGGAATAATCAAAACTCATTTATACTTAGGATAAAACAATTAATCTTTTTTATTAATTTCCTAGGTTCTACAATAACTAGTTGGAATCCATTATCATTTTTGTGGTCAAACTTGCCAAAAATTCCTCCTAGAGCTATTTGGAAAGATTTTGGATAAGATTTTTCCAACCCACAGACTTCCCAGTTTAGTAAGTGCGCATTCCTGCCTTATCCAAAGTTTCCAACTTTTTCTACAGTTTTAAGGCAAAGGATAAAGCTAGTTTTAAGGTAGAATGCCTTAGTTTTGTCACAACTTACCCTCCTTATTTTCCTCACCTAAATGAATGATTTATTCTGCTTTCCTTCACTTATCATCTATACCAACTCATTTATCCAACTCGTGAGCATCTTGACTGGTTTGGAAAGTGCTTTATGCACCTATGGGGGATTTTGACTAGTTTAGTAAGTCTGCTTTTGCACTGATTCAAATGGCATATTTATGCTTTCGAATCCTTGGAGTATATACATGATTGAACAGAAAATTACTATATAATGATGGCTGGTGTAAATTAATATAACAACAGTTTGTGTTATTCAACATATTCAATCTCTTTTTGAGTGTTTCTTGCATAGTTTTCAAGCAATTTTGTGAGTTCAATTGATCTAAGATTGGGATTAATTTCCACATGCTATCAAATCCTTGGTATATCGATTTTTATCCTCTTCTAATTTCTTTTGTAGAGTCGACATCACTCACTAAGAGCACATTATGTTTGTTCAAGGGAGCAGTTGTTGAAGAATGGATCAATCTCACCAAATCATCTTGACTCCATTCAACTACTTCGAATGGAAGGCATATATGGAGATTATGATGAGGAGTAAGGGCCTCTACAGAGTGACCATGGAAACTAAAGTTGAGCCTTATGCAGTAGCAGAGAAAATCAAATGGCATAATAGGAGAGATGAGGCGTATGGTCTCTTATGTCTCAGCATTACCAGAGACCTTCTATTTCATCTTGATAGATTGTCATCACCATATGAAGTATGGGAAAATATTCAAACTTTATTTGGGAATAGAGATAATATGAGAGGTCATCAATTGGAGAACGAGTTGATTTGACTGAGTCCAAGCAGCTTCAAATCCTTGCAAGTCTACTTCTCAAAATTCAAAACACTCATTTTGCAGCTAAATCGGTGTGGTATAGATAAAGAAAATGAACAACTAGTATTGGATATTCTTTCAAAGCTTGGACCTGACTACTCAGTATTTGTTTCTACCTTCCATGGCACCAAATTGGAAGCTCAAACTTAGAAGATGCCTTCACTGGAATATTTCATGGAATATTTGACTCGGGAGAAAGACAAATTGGTCATGATGAAAACCATCAAACCTTCCAAATGATCAAGCTTTGGTTGCTAAAGATTTCAAATTTGATTCCAAAGGAAATAAGAAGGCTAAGAAGCCTCCAGATAAAAAAGGAAACAAGTCCAAGTCCCATGAGGAGTCCTCAAAATCCAAGAAGAAGCATTCCCAGAAGAAGAAAAGTAAAGGTGAAGGGAGCAAGTGCACATACTTTGGGAAGGGCTTTCATCCTGAGAGCTCTTGCATGAAGAAAAAGATCGATATGTTGTTATATAAAAAATATATATATAGATATAACATAATATATATATATAAATAATATCATTAATGTTAATACTAATGATTAATTAATTAATTAAATCAAGAGACATGCCTCTTAGTAAGGGCACAATGGGATTATATAAGACCCATCATTGTAAATGTAATATCATCATCTTATCTTATCAAATATACTTTATTATCCATACATGGATTATTTATTTTATTTACAATGGGTTTTCCCTTAAGAAAACAGCGTTTTACTGTTACAACTAATTACTAAATACATACATATTAAATACAAGTATGATTAATAATTAATGAGAGGATGCGTCCCCTCAAATAGACAATTCCCCAGCTATTATAAAAGCGGGCCAACAATTGTATATTCACCATCTTATCTATCATCATATATTTTATCATCTTTACATATATTTCAGTAATGGAATATTTCATTATTTACATTGGGTTTGCCCGTAAGAAACAGTATTTTACTGTTTCAGTGTCAAGGATCTATGGATGGAAAGAGTCTCATTCCATTGATAAACATTGGTAGACCATTTGGTTTGTTAAAAGCTATAGATTTGTAGTTAATGGTTCATATATGGTATCATCGTTGACAATATAGTAATGGTAACTTGGTAATACTCATCAATAAATCAATACAACATAGCAAAGCTAATCAGGAGCTACTACATAGTTAACTATGTCAAGTGATATGGGATGGTATTCATTGGTATCATCCTATTAACGATTTCCTCTAACATCAATTTAGATTCTCTGTGAAATGAACTCATTTAGATTCATTCAACAATTATTATGTTAATTGGTGGTACTACAAGCAAAAAGTAACTAGAATTTGTTATTTTAGTGATTTGTAATGTACCTACTTTGAATTTTGGAGAAAATTACAAATTTGGCAAAATTCGAGCTTAATTAGGCATGACTCTAGAGGGTTCTAACTTTCACCAAATGGTCCTGAATTTGAAAGGAAATGGTAGGGTGATTATTAAAACATACAAAGGTGGTTTATGGACACTTTGTATCTAACTTTATGCCTTTGCAACCTTATTTGGGGCTGATGACAAAAAGGCCAAAATTACTAGAAAAAAGTGATGAAATCCCCCCTAGGGTGTAAGCCAACTGGGCTTCCCAACTCATGTATGAACATCCCAAATTTGTAAGAAAATTATGAGGACTGATATAAGACCTCATGGAATGTCATTGCACATGGTTATTAGTTCGTCAAACTGGTTATAGAGTTCCACATTCGTTTGATCACTTTCAGTGAAATTGCTTATGGAGAAATTGCATAACTAACTCGATTTTGACATATGAAAGGTAGAGTTAAAGGCTCAGATCATGATGTGACAAATAGAGACCATATACATCATAATTTTTTCTCCCCTAACAGTATTAAACATCATATAAATCCCCTCATACAAGTCTTGTATACAACTCATTCAAAATGGGAATCAAATACATGAAAACTAGTGAATTAGTAGCATGGAATTGCAAGAGTTTCACATATGGATTTTTTGGATTTCGACCCACAGAGCATAGAGACATAAAATTATAGAGTAACACATCAAATATGTCTGTCACAACATCATCAAATTCATAGAACATCCCTCATACAAATATTATACAATACTCCTTCAAGATTGAAGCCAAAGTCATGGAAACTAGTGATTCAATGGCATGGGAATGCAAGCTTTTCACACATGCGTTTATTGTATTTCGATCCACAAAGAATATGAACATGAAATTACAGATTAATACATCATATATGGTTTTCACAACATCATACAACTCATAGAATATCACTCATACAAATTTGGTATAAAACTACTTCAAGATTGAAGCGAAAATCCATGAAAACTAGTGATACAATGGCATGAGAATGCAAGCTTTTCACCCAGGAGTTTCTTGGATTTCGAGCTGAATAGGATATGAGAATGAAAGTACAAAGTATTACATAATATATGGCTTCCAAAAAATCATAAAACTCGGAGAAAATTCCATATACAAATCTGATATAAAACTACTTCAATATTGAATCCAAGTCCATGAAAACTAGTTATTCAAGAGCACAAGAATGCAAGCCTTTCATACATGTATTTCTAATATTTTGACTTACAGATCATATCTACATGATATTACAGAGCCATACATCACATATCAAATCTTGGGCATCAACTATACTCAGCAAAGCGCAAGCATCACTCCAACAAGTGCGCCCTCAACATGAGAGTGTGGGGGAATGGAGAAGAATGAATGAGAGAATAGGGAGATAGATGAGACTTCGACTATATGGAACTTAAACCTAGAACTAAAACTCTTTCATTAATCTCCAATGAGAGGTCTAAATGTCATTTCCATCAACCAACTTGGAAAGGAATCCAACTCCCTCGAAATTGGTTCACAAGCAGGGAGAGTGAACACTCACCGTGCAATGGACAAGCAAAAGCTCTCCAAAATGTCAAAGGCCAATTAACAAATGATCAAAATCTATTCTCCTTCCTCATGACATCCTTTTATATTAACTTCATGAGGCCTCCTAAGGTCGAATTTCCCTCCATGAGCTTCCTCCAATTCATCTCAGTGGTTTAGTAACTCTGATGACACTTGTCTTCCTCTTCGTGCTCCAATTCTTTCCCCAATTTGAATGGTTGTCTATAACTCCCAAATCGGACCTATTGGTGGCTATTTTTATCTATGTCATGTCATATTTGTCATATGTCAACAATCAGGTCTGAATTTGTGATACTTGTCATAGAATCTTTCATCATTTGTTGTCATAGAGTGCATAAAATCTCCTTTCAAGTGGCACACATTGTCTTCTAGTCTCTTCCTCTTCAATGGGAGTTACTATCATTTACTAATTCGAATTATTTGGCTCATTATATGATATTTGACACCACATCATCATCCAATAATGTTACATTACCTATGTGTTCAAATTTGGATGAATATCATGCCAAGTGTGCAGAGAATCTAGTCACCCAAAGGCTTCACAAGCTTTTAAGTGTCTTCATGAACCCATGACACCTTATTTTCTTAGAATTTATCATTTATGTGACCCATTTAAATGTGAATATGGTAAACTAAAGTCCTTTTGGGTCCCATATCCCCTTGTTACAAAATTTATATCTCCATCTCAACCTAGGAAACTAGTAGGTTGGTGAAACATCATTTGCAAATAGTCTTATTTGGAAATTATTTAATTGGGGACATGACATGATTTAAATGTTTCAAGAAATTAATTGCATTACATGTTAACACATTTTTAAATTTATGCTTACATTGTCCCTTGAATTCACTACATAGCTTTATTTTTGGAAGTTGGTTTGAGAAACATGCCCAAAGGCCACAGAAGCATAACATAACACATATTTCCTTCGACTAAGGTAACAGGTGTTAGGAGTAACTATTAATCCAAAATCACCCGAAACCCTGATGAACAAATGAATAGTGAATCAACCTCACTAGTGAATCAAGAACCTCTTGGAAAAATCACTATTTAACTTCAACAATGAATCTTGCAGTAGTCTATTTGATAGAGTAGGAGCATTCTTTTAGTATAATCAAACACTAATGCACAAACAAATGAGATTGACTATTGCTTCCCACTCTTTTTTCATCTATGTACTTGTATCTATCAGTTGCAAGGGGAAATTCAACAAGATTTGTATGTAGATTTAAACTCCTTACCTCCTTTAAATATTCTAATGAAATATTCTACATTTGCAATAGAAATTGGTTAAGGTATAAGACGATCTCTGTATTGAACCATGACTCCGTAACAAGGTAATTTCCTTACTATTTCATGTCCACTTTTTCAAGGTAATTTCCTCTCTAATACCATGTGTTACTATACATATAATCACTCCTATAATTTGTTGATATAGCATCATTCATATGTATTGTACATTATGCTAGTTCCCAACATGTCAATCCACGACCATTTATATGCACTAATCAGCCTGCTAAAGTCTATCAATGGGATGTCTATGATCCCATGATTTCCTTACTATTACTTTCATGTTAAACCCAACTGATAATCAGCCTGCTAGAGTCTAGTAATGGCATGTCTATGATCCCATGGTTTCCTTACTATTACTTCCATGTTAAATCCAACTGATATCACAGATGTTCCATGAAATTTTCACTTCTAGACTCCTAACTTATGGTTATGAAACCAATTCTAAGGATCACATAAAAGAGCATTCTAGCATTACTAAATATATATATAATGATTGGACTATATTGACGTCATGGTTTATTACATCAAAGGTTGTGTAATAGCATTGATGAGTTTGCAGATAATAACACTATTTGTTGATTCTCTAGGAATAATTTTTAAGAAGACTTCACTGAAGTCATTTCTGTGTATTTCCACTCATGGTAACAAAGTTATTGTAAGACAAATGAATTTCCCAATTTCTCTATTTATCTATGATCAATATGCTTCTATCTCCAAGGTTGGACTTATGTCTTTGAAAATACAGGCTTGAGAGGTTTACACCTATCAACGTTGAAAGTTTTAATGAACTCCACAAGAAGATTCAGTTCATTACAAAGCGTCCTTATTTATTGTTAGAATTTCAAAATAGATTTTCATGGAAGGTTATCATTAAGATATTATGGTTTATTATAATTAAGATATTCAACCATCCCTGATAAAATCTTCACAGATAAAACTTTATTCATATTCTCAGATTCTTTAGTTTTCATGAGAAACATAACATAGATTGAATTGCACTATCATGTTTGTAAGCAATGTTATCAATATCAGGTCTATGAATATATCACCAAAGGTCTGGAATATAATTTATCCACAATATCAGGTAAAATATTAAAAAAAATAAGCTAATTTTAAAAAATACAAAAAAAAAAAATTTCATTTTCTTAACATCTGAAACAACAACAAGGCCTCAAACTGGGCTACAACTTTGTATAATTTAAAGTAAAAATTGGGCAACTTATTTCATCTTTAATCCCATCACTGATACGTGGGTGTAGAAGTGTTTCACTGATACGTGGGTGTGATACGTGGGTGTAGAAGTGTTTCACACTGTCTGGCTAGAAATCACCAAGCAATTCAAAATGCCTTTGACACTCTTCCTGTGTCATGAATTTCATTGGATACTTTAGTCAACAACAATCGCAGAATGGTGACCAGATCACATTGTAATAAAGTAAAAAGAACCCAGATTATTTCAGATATTTACATATTATGGATTTCATCATTTGTGATTATTTGATGCTTGAAGAGTTGAACAATGCATATTATCACCCTGTCTTTGAACCAAAGGATACCAGATTTTTTTATACACATAAAACTCACGAGAGGTCCAAAAAAAACCTCTCCTAACCTATCGTGAATTACCTCCTGCAAAAAATTTGCATAATTAGGAACACCATGCATTAATTAAGGCATAGCAGCTTATACTTTGACAGCAATACAAACAACCTTTGATGAGTAAGGAGGAAGTTTGAGGTAATTTGCACAAGTCATAACACTCAATTCTGTATCCATTGTTTTTTCTGAATTTGGATTCCAAATTGCTTCTGAAAAATTTTGTACTTCCATGAAAAAGTTTAGAACTTAAATCTTTCACAAGAAACTAGACTCAAGGGCTTAGAATGGATACTGAATGACTTTACTATTAAAGCACTAAGGTTACCAGTTTGAAATATCACAGATATATACATATTTAAAAAAATAAAAATAAAAACCATTAAAAATATTTACCTTCATGAGAACAGCAACCTCCCAAGAGTATATCCAACAGCCTGCAAGTCAGATATACCAATAACTTGTGACCTAGCAAGGGCCAAGACATCCCAAAGCCCACCAGGGTGAGCCTCTATCCCAGGGATCCCCTACCCTTCAACCCTTGTCACAGCAGGCCAATGAGCAACTCTACCCTGCAGATTTTGAACCTGTGACCTCCAGAGAGATAACACATGTTCTTAAGCATTAGACCCACTCAAACAACAGTAAATTTTGAGTTTAGAGCACCCAATTCTCCAGGAGCAAGTCTTCGAAAAGTAGTAAGAAATTACATAAACGCCTGCTGCTGTGAAGGGGGTGAACTCTACCACGATTTCAAGAAGTTGCAGAAAAAAATATATGATGATATCTAAAAAAATAATAATATAGCTCAAAATAATATCTAGTGAAGAAATACTCACATTCAAAATATAGTCGTATAGCCGTGACTGGCCTTCTTCATCTTCGTCGTCCAGAGGAAAACCCAACCAAGTTCCCTTGCTCTGTGATTCGTAACAAAAGTAAGCACTTTGTCTGTTAACCCAACAACCCTAGCTTTCCCTTCCGCTTTCGTCTTCCCAGAGTTTAACGACAAAAAAAAATTGGTTGTGCCACTGCTAAAACTGGCCGGAAAATTCCGAGTAGGAGAGGATGAATCCTCGACCTCCTCGATATATTCATCTGTATTCAAAATTCGTTAGGCGGTGGGTATCCAGGAAAACCCCGATCTGACCCGCCCTGATAATTGGGAGAGATCGGTTCGAATCCCATCTGGTTCATTACAGCTTCTGTCCTTCTCCTGAATCTCCTCCTGGTCATTATTCAATGGGTTCTCAGAGCTGGTTTGTAGTGGCAGAGCTATGAATTAGGTGACATCTCACAGTTGTTTTTTCAGCGCGTCCTTCAGTTGTGACAGATATTCCTTTACTCCCGTGACGTTTTTCTGCAGGTGACTGATATCCAAGAATTCATTGTCTTTAAATGGAGCCGCCTGGGATCAACTAGCCACGACATTATGATTTATGTTCATCCCGCGAAACAAACGGTGCGTTGATGTTTTGTATTGATTTAAGAGGGAAGACCAATGAAATTTTGTTTGACTTTGTGTATACTTATCTCACAAACAAGCATAGATACGTATACGCACATGTATAGTAATGGCCCAAATTCAAAACTGGGTGGGAATGTTTATCTTGTTTATAAGATGTTGCTATGGATTATATTGAATATTGTTAATATATATTTTTGGTCGATTATCGTACAGTGCTGGAAAGGTTGCATCAAATCATATTTTTCACTTAATTGTGTCAAGTTGGTTCAAGCTTATTTTTGGGTTTATTAACTGTAAAAAGGTGGAGTCCATTTTTAAAACAAGAATATGACAAGGTGCACTGGAACTAGGAGTGGAGGCTAAAAAATGGGTGAGATAAAAGACTCTTCAACTTAGTTATCAAACACCTTAAAGGGGTTGAGCACTTTAATTGAGTCATAATCACCATGAATGGGTCACTTAAATGCTTGATGATGTCCTCTATAGTGTACTTAGGGATAACTAGGCATTGTTATGTAATTCTAGGATGAATCTTAGGAAGAGCCCTAGATCGAGGAGGTCCATCACTCCTAACAATCAAGGATGGGGAAAAGGATATGTGAATAGATGATTTGTTTCTTGAAAAAGCATGAAGAATAGTAATATGTGTAGAAGGAATTTGGATCTAGGCCTTCTTAATGTTTATATGTTTGGTGATCCATCGATGTATATCGTGGGTTTAGGGATAGGAGCTTCTCATAATCCTTAATTGATTCAAGGTTAATGTGGGTGCCTAATAGATAGGGTTAAGATGGACCTATTTTTATAATCGTGACATTAGTGTTAAGAGAAGAAACATGCTCTATATCCAAGAGGGGAATATGTGTTTTCACTATGTTTAACAAGAAATTGAAAATAATCACTGACAAAAATTGAAAATAAAGAACAATAAATATGAGAAAACAAAAACCAAATTTAAAAAAATAAATTAATAATAAAAAAACAGCATATCTTTATCTTAGCCCCAAACCTATTAAGTGTTACAAAGATTTAAAAACATAAAAGCCATGAGAAGATTGTTCAAATCCTAAAAATGGCTATTGCACTTCTGTGAGGGAGTAATTGATAAGTGATGTAACCATCAAAGTCATTAAATGGAGTCAAGTAATCACACGCAAAAAAAAGTGTAAACAATGTCCTACCTCTTAGATATAGTTGGTGGATATTCGACACTTAATAATGTTAAATGAACCTTATGAAGACTCGTAAAAAACACTAAGATGAGCATTCAGAGATATTATTTAACCACATTGAAGTTGCAACTCAAGCTCTTTAATCATTCACAACATTTGATCAATCTGATGATAAAATGAATATATAGCAGTTATAATTTCATTTCCTAGATACTTATGATAAAAACAAGAAAGTTCCACTTGAGATCTTCAATTGAGAAAAAACATCTCACCTTGCTACAAAATACGTCCTTTGACTAAACTGCCATGGGAGGGGTTAGTATCTATTCTTCCAAATTTGTGCAAGACTTGTCCCCTAGCCTAACCATTGATGCAAGTTTTAGTGTACAACTGTCACAAGCACAAGCACAAACATGTTTAATCTGAGGTTTTTTCTACAAATTAAGGATACCAAAGAGCGAATTTCCCAATTGCTCACTTCAAATAGTTTATCCCTATTGAGTCCCTATAAATTTGTGACATTATGAAGGGAAAACATCGATACCAAGAATGAAAAGGAACATATGGCCTTAAATGGTATTTCGTATATTTTTGGAATGGGGGAAACAACCGATTCTTCACCAAAACAATAATAATCACAGTGATGATCAATTATATATACCATCTTACCAAGATGGTAAAATAAGTATATTTTCCTTTATTTAGTTCATTTTTGGTGTCAAAAAGGGAACAAACAATGTCTTTGGTGGGATTATATGTTCCTTGGTAGAGGGAGGGACGCCAAAAATAGTGGTAAGATATATTATGTAACATTCAGTAATCAATGTTAGGTTTTGATGTTTTTTGCGTTGGTGTAACTTCTTGTGTTGAGCAAAGTGTTCATATAATCCAGCTAGATGAGATGTACTGTAACATATGTTACATGAATAGTTCAAATGTTAAAAATGAAACCAAAAAAAGAATAAATTAAATAAATAAACTATAATAGTATGATTTTGACCATATATGTATGTTACATGTTACATAAATTCAAATGTTAAAAAGAAAACATAAAAATAGTAAATTAAATAAATAAACTAGCATAGGTCGATTTTAACCTTGCACCTTTGTAATTTCTTATGATGCCACTTCCTTTGAATGATCATTTTCACACATTGTTGTTGGAGCATAATTCTCCCTCTCGACCTCAAGGATGGTATCGACGCCTTTCAAAACCACCCTAGATACCTTCAATACACCCTAAGACAAGTTAGATACCAAGTCTTGAGCCTCCCCACCCACCATATTGTTTTCCAAAATTTTATTTTGGTGTTCTTATCTCTCCATTGCTTCCCCTCTCTTACACCAATAACCAAGGAAAAATGACAATGAGTAGTCATTTACCACATGACATCAATCACACTTAAATGAAGCTCGTATTAATCTAGGGTCAATCTGTTGGCCTCTCTCTCCTTCTTGCCTCGACCCACGGTTCAATCAACAACACAATACCAACAAGACACCACAAGACATCGGCCCGATAGAGCAAGCTCAGTCGACAACATCTGCGAAGCAAACACAGTCTCACCCGAGATATCTTAATGGGTAACTACCATAACCATGTTTCTGTAGTTTGTGAGGGATTATGGTCCCTTGGCGCGCGGCCAAGGCACTCGACAAAGGCAATGGGATGGAGTCTTCCACTCTACGGCAGTAGTGCATCTATGTGCCACAGTCCAGCCGCGCGATGCGACAGTGTCCTTAAATCTTAGTGAATGGTGCAACAATGCGACGCAGACAATATCTTACACTCTACAGACAGTGCGCGACTTATATTTATACTTGGCAGATTAGCCATGAACTCATACACAACAGTTCAACAATACTTTTAAACATTCATGCATTCATACTGTGACATACATTCAACAACAACTGTAACTGTAATAAGGTAAGATAAGCAATCATTCACATAAGCATTCACCATTCAACAACATTCATCCATATAACATAGGAAATAACGTGGAAACCCATCTGGGAAAAACCACCAGGGTGCTCTTCCTCTGGCATGAGAAATATAGGTAGCACCTTGCAGCCTGCAACTTACAGACTGTTCTTAAGATATGTCTTTCTGACACAATCTATTGCTCTCATGCTCTCTGGTTTATTGCTTCTATCTACTCCTACTGATCCGCACACAGCCTCGATCAACTCTTCTACTTTACTAGCAGTCTACGCACACAACTGCAAGATCCGCGAGTCAACAGCCTTCTCCTTCTACTGGACTCCTCTCTGAGTCAACTAATGGATCTATTTTAATCTATCTACTAAACACCAACTAAACAAATCTTATCTAACCCTTATACAGAGCGGGTTCCTTCTATTTATAATGTTTACAAAACCACACAGGGTTGACTGAGTACTACTCAGTTATTATAGACTTAGGTAGCTACAAAATATCTCTGTTGCATTAAATGGCAGCCCATACCTAGCCGCAAAAGTCTTGCATGCATTAACCACAGCCTTAACTAGCCGCGGAAACGTCCCTCAGTCCTCTGTACCAACCATAATTAGCCGCAAAATTGTCCTTCCATCTTCCGACGGTTCGTCCTTCTGCAGTCTTCCTTGACTTCCACCTGCTCAGCATTAACTCTTCTACCTGCCTCTTCTACCAACCCTGGATGTGATTTTCCTCATCGCATCACCCTTGTCATAGCTTCCTCTGCTCTGCACTTCCTTTCTCCACCGCGCGCATGTTTTGTCTTTCTGCGCCAGTTCATCTGCTTCCCTCTTAACCTGCTTTTCCCTTATCACGCACGCACTTTTCCTTCTTTGTTTGTGTGTCAGCTTCTTCCTTGTGCACTTTTCCTGGCCCAACAAGCCCCCAACACTCACATGTAGCTCATCTCGAGCCACTAAGCAAAACTGGATATCTTCACAAAAATGTGACTTCTCGCGACTTAAGCCTCCATCTAGGCCTCTGGTTCAGGCTGCACGAGAGGACCAACCTTGTCCTGAAATTCCTTTACCATTTGTTGCACTCTAGAAACTTCTACTGTTACCTCCTCCACCTGTGCGGCCAACTGCTCCTCACGGTCGGAACTTATATGTTCCAACGGTCCTGCCTCTAGCGATTGCACCATATTTTGAAGTTTCTATTGCACAAGATGAATAAGGCATATGAGTCACGCTGCTTCTGATTGGTGTGCCTCCACCTCCGCTTCCCTAGTCCGCTCTTGGCCACGAAGAGCCTAGACTTCCTGCTACAGCTATTTGATTTATGCCATCTTTGTAACCTTCTCCTGAAAGGGCAGTTTCTTCATCTCTGCCTTCGTCGCGCTAATTTTCTCGTCAGCTTGCCTCGTGCTTGCCATGATCTTCTCTACAGCCGCATCTTCCAGAAGCTCTTCCCAAATCGTGAAAACAGCTTCAACTACCTTTGCGCAAAGTGTTTCGCCTTTGTTGATCTTCCCAGAAGCCTCATACGCTACTCTTCTTCTCTCTTCGAGCACCTCAGGAGGTGTGCTCGGTACCTGCCTAGCCTAAAGCTCCTCAACCTACTTCTTCAACTCTGTTGCAATCCATGACAGCCAAGAAACCTTGGCAGCTGAATCTTCATCTTCCTAGCCCTCTTCCAGTGGGAAGTCTACGATCGCGCCCTTAATGGCTTCAGCTAGTGTAACACGGCTATGCTCGCACACCTTTATTTATTGCTCTTTCTCTTTTAGGAGGGATTTGTGTTGCTTGGCCTTCCTTTGTTGTTTTGTTTCCTGATAGGAAACCGCATTCTCCCTCAGTCGTATTTCCATCGTGGCTACCTGTCGTATCTCATAGACTTCACCCAATGAAAGCTTGGAGAAGTCGATCTGCAATGTGGTAAACTCTTTGACCACATCATCAAATGCACATGTCGTCATTCATGTTTCCATTGTGCCCCCGTGGATCTGCACTTTAATTGGCAGCACTAGCTCTGGTGTGACAAGCAGAACGTTGGGATCCACGCCATATGTCTCGGCCTCGACGGTGGTTTTAACATCGTTGATGGTGTCAATGAGCTTATTCAGGTGCTCGGTAACTTGACCCACCACGTTTTCTTATTGCGTGTTCAGAACCTCGAGGCTTTTCTTGGCGACCTCGGCTACAACGTTTGCCAGTTCTTGAACATCGTCCTCGGTCAATGTGTTCATGATAGTAATTATGTCAAGTTTTATCTTCTTGTGCGGTGGCACGTGTTGTTATTGTTGTTCTTTCTGGTGGTTGCGGGTCTCCTCATCAATAGGTGTTTGTTCTTCATCACTTTGATGGGAGCCATCATCACCGATGTTATCATCTTTTTTCTCTTGCGACTGATTGTCTTGACCATCGCCTCCATTGTTTCCTTGGTCATTTCCTTAGCCAACTCCATCATCCCCGCCCGCACCAGCATTTCCACCTTGGTTAGCTGGTGGGTCTTCTTGGTTTTTCTCTTCAGGCAGTGGCTCTGCCAGTGGGTCATGCCATTCTTCAGGCCACTCCTTAACAATTGCGTCCACTTCATCGTCATCAATCATAAACCGTACCTCATGCGCTTGCTTGGCCAAATCCTTCTTCAACTCCAAAATCATGTTATGCACACCCGCCTGGAAATTAATGAAGGTCGCATACCTGTGCACCATCGCAACCCGGACTCGGTGGGATCGCCTGATAACATCGTGCAGTGCCTCGTAATGCAGAAAGAAATCGATGTTATTATCTGTCTGGCGGATCTTATTTTTCTTGTCCTCCCATAGGTTTTGGTACTTTGCTCCTAGGCAAGGCAGTGGGACGTCCATTGGCTTGTAATCTAGTGGGTTGGCCGACATAGTGAACGAGATCAGGATTAGCAGCCAGGAGTAGTGAAACTTGTATTTTGGGTCCTCCTATGCCTGTTCTGCGTCGTCGATCAGTTCATTCAGCAAGAACTACGACCAATTGAAAATCACACCTTGGGAGCATAGCTCTGCCAACTCTACCACTCTAGCAGTGCATTCATTCCGCCTCATCTTGTGCAACAGCTTGCACGAAAGGATCCTTGCGGCGAACTACATGTCAGCTTCTTCGATCTGGGGAATGGATAATCCCCGACCCGCGCCCTGCAGACTATACTTCTGCTTCATTTTAGTGGTATCCCTGCCCTGTTTCAAATATGGCATAGGATCGCGTCCTTTCTTCGGCAACCCTGTAATCAACGCGATGAGATCAACGTCGACTGGGTATGGCTGATCGAGCCATAATCACCCTTTGTGGAAACAGACCAGAAGCTATTTCACATATGTTTTGGCTGGCAGGATATGGCCAAAATGCAGCATGAACAGCAAGTTGGTCAATTTTGCTTGCTCAGCTCCAGCAGCCCATTTCATTGGCTTGAGAATCTCGGGCCCAATTGGCCCATTATATGAACCATGAGAATACAATTATTTCTTTCCAAACCCAGCAGTAGGTAAGTGTCGACATCCTCGAATCCCAACTTGGTAGACTTTGGAATTATGTCCATTAGCAGGGGTACGCGCTGAGGGATCTAGGGTGCTACTAAAAATGTATTGGATTTCATGGGGAGTGTCACTGGCTCTGCCTCGGCTCTCCTGGGCCAGACATAGTGTGGGAATATTTCTCCTTCCTCCTCAATGTTCGGGTCTCTACGAGGTGGAGAGTCCTCATTCATCATCTCTTCCTCAAGGACATCCTCCTGCATGGGCGCTTTCCTCGCGTCGTCCGCAACGGTCTTGGCCTTGTGTTTCCTGGACAGTGGTAGTCCATACGTCTCTCCAGCTACTCTCTCCCCAGCCTGTCTTGGCTCCATGACAGGTCATGCAGGTGTAGTGGGAGGGTCCTGAACAGGGTTCGGCACAGGACACGAACCAGATGGTCGAACAGGGGCCAGAGCAGGCACAAGTTGCTTTCTCGTTCGCGCCATCGAGTCGAGTTCTGGTTATTGCTCTGGTTTTCATACTTCGGGTGATTGAATCTCTTCCTCAATTGGACATCCCGAATTGACAGTGACGTCAAATAGCTCACTTGCACTAGAGATCTCTATTACCATGGGTGTCGGCTCACTCTATGACAGGCTTCGACTGTGAAAACTCTCTGCTCTGGTTCTCTTGGCTTTCTCTACATGCGTAAAAGATTGTTTGATGTCGAAGCCTTGTATTTATGTCTGTCAACGCGTCCTGCAGTCGTCATACGATGGGAGAATCAGGTATAATCAGTCACATGGGCTTCTCAGCCGACATGTTTCTTCATTAATTCAACAACTTGAGTACTGCGTTGTACCTATCATAACAGTTATGGAAGTTAGGTCGAGGATGACTGATGGGACCAAAAAGCACACTGTCATTCTCCTTGTATCTCGTTGAATTAATGACGCTTAGCTATCATAACCGCCTCAATCTTTGTCGGATATTCGCACTTTAATGTCGGCATGCCTGTCATTTCCTCTTTTTCCTGCACTTTCCACCTTTTTCTATGCTTTGCGCTTTTTCCTGCGCTATTAGTTGGTTCCGTCGCAGGCATGCAACATAACGGTTTCCACTTCTTTCTTTTTTTTCATGCGCAACACACTTTTAACTAGGGATGTTATGCCCATCATAGTATGGTTTCAAGCGACTGCCATTCACCATATTGGCGACATAAGTTCCATCTAGTCTCTGCAGTTTTACTGCACCCGCATCAGTGATGTGCACAATCACATATGGCCCTGGCCAATGTGTCTTTAACTTGCCTGGGTGTTTGAAAAATTTGTTGTCATACAGTAACACTAGTCCTCCGACTTTGAATGGTTTGACTCGAATATAGCGATCATGCCATGCTTTTTGTCTCTACTTCTCGACGGTCTAATGAAATCCTACAATGAAGTGTTCCTCTTCCATCTAAACGAGTTGCGACAACCTTTGTTCAATAGCATCTCTGCCAGTCATCTCCATCAGTGCAACAATCCATAGGCTCGGCACAATATACTCCCTTGGCACAACAGCTTCCTGTCCATATATTAGTCTGAAACCATAAATGGAGAAAACCCCGCAACTTCCTCAAAGATAAAATCAACACCAAAAGTGAAACCCAAAAACAGTAAGATGATCTTCCGATAGCAGTAACCTCCTTCTTCCTTGCCCCAATGTCTTTCTCTTCCTCAGCTATGCGCTACAACTGAGTGTGAGTGAGTGTGTGATAAATAGAGAGGTTAGCTCTCTATTTATACTAATTCCCGACTTGACTAAACCCAACTAAGGCCGACTTCAGTAGGTGAGTCTAATAACCCTAGTGCCCCGGAACTGCAGGGACTTTAACCCTTAGACAATAGGAGGGTTACCCACCTTGACTTGACATGACTTGTTTACATTATAGAAACTCCCAATAGGAACCTCGGGGCATGACATGACTCAAGTACATTACAAATACATCCCAGAATAAACATCGGGTTACAATACATAAGAAATACAAGTGATTACATTCCGAAGTTACAATTACATCAACACTCCCTCTTAACTAGGAAGGTATTCTCTCGACACAATTTATCAGCACAATTCTTCTTCTCTGTATCATCTGGATCATCATCGAGTCCTCGTCATCTTCATATTCAAGTCATCTCTTTCTTCAAGTCATCTTCATCTTCAAGTCATCTTTATCTGGATTTGGATCATCTCTCGATCTGGATCATCATCACTGGATCTGGATCATCCCTCGATCTGGATCATCTCTGAAGCATCATCACTGGATCTGGATCATCTCTGCTAGATCATCATTACTGGATCTTCACGGGTGCTATCTCATGATTCTTCTCGTCACGAGAAGTTCTACAGAGCCAACCCTTTTTCATGATGGTTGTAGGCCTAGCCTCCATATAGGTCTTCTTTCAGCACTTATATATGACTCTAAGTCAGAATGGCCCGTCCAGCACTTATATCTAATCAATGTAGGAACCAATCCTATAATCATATCAGAAAGGCACGCCCAGCACTCACATCTGACATTAGAGAGAATTTGAGGTCAAAAATGGGCCTCAAAAGGACCAAAATGTACTATAAAAATCAACCAATTACATTCTAGTAGATGACATCATCCCCCATGGTTGAGGTGGCATTACATGAGTTAAGAATGCTTATTTGTCACATTTTCTATGGTGGATGAAAACCCATAGTTAACCAAGGTAGTTGTACAAGTACTTTTAAGTCATAAAGTGAAGTACTCACAATAAAAGTCATTTCACACTTTCTCATAAAATAATATTATTGTTATTTTCAAGTAAAGTACTCACAATTCACTTTCTCATAAAATAATATTATTGTCATTTTCAAGTAAAGTACTCATAATTCATAAAAATGTCTTTTCACTTCTTTTTTTTCTTTTCACATTTTTTTATAAAATAATATATTGTCATTTTCATGTTTTTTAATTTTAAATTATATATTCACTCAATTGTATTTAATATCATAATGTCAAACTAATACATATATATATTAAATCTTGTACTTTTAAAATAAATTAAATTCATGAATGATATTTATATGAAAAAAATATGTTAGTTATGCATATAAATTAAATTCATTTTTTTTTAATTTTATTTACAAGTTCAAGACAAATAAGTGCTAAAGGACAATAAATTTTTGGGAATTACAATAAATCTTAGTCACATCATTGTAGAGTTATTTTATTAATTTTATTTATAGTCAATTTAGAAAAGTAACTCAACCATGGTTATTTATATTGTGCATAAAAAGTAGTGTAGGAGGTGAGTTGTCATATATACCTACCCCATAAAACCCCCAACTCATAATATTTTAATATATCTTATATTTTTGTAGTACATCTCTTAGGAGGCCCTTTTTTGACCTCAAATTCTCTCTAATGCCATGTGGGAACACCTCCCACAACCCTATCAAAAAGGCCTAGCACTCACATCCGTCAACCAATGTCAGAAAGGCTCAGCACTTACACTCGGCCATGCAAGGAACCAATCCTCCATGCCGAAAGGCTCTGCAGTTACATCTGACAACTAGTGTCATAAAGGCTCAGCACTTATATTTGACCATGCAAGGAACCAATCCTTCATGCCAAAAGGGCTCTGCACTTACATCTGATAACCAATGTCAGAAGGGCTCTGCACTCACATCTGATCATGTAGGAACCAATCCTACATTCACATCAGAATGGCCCTCAGTCCTAAACTGAGCTTTCCTGGTAACTGACCAGGTGCCTCCATTCCAAGAATGGCATTCAGCGCTTACTTCTGATCATGTAGGAACCAATCCTACAGTCACATCAGAATGGCTCAGCACTCACATCTGACATGGAAGGAACCAATCCTCTCAACATGACAGAATGGCTCAACCCTTACATCTGACCATGGAAGGAACCAATCCTCTCACCATGTCAGAATGGCTCTGGGTCTCATCATTTCCCCTTGGAGGAAACCTTGATCTAGAAAACACCAAGCTTCTCCCTGAAGTACTCAAAATCCACCCTAGCCAATGGCTTTGTCAACACATCAGCTATCTGTTCCTCCGTCACAACATACTAGAGCTTCACTACTCCCCTCTGCACCATATCCCTGATATAGTGATACTTGATCTCGATATGCTTCGAATTGTCATGGAACACTGGATTCTCTGACAACTTCACGCAACTCTGGTTGTCACAATGTATACAAGTAGCATCCATCTGGAGATCAAACAAATCAGATAGTAGCTTTCGCAGCCATACTGCCTCACAACTAGCTGAACAGCTGCGACATAATCTGCTTCAGATGTACTCAGTGCCACACAGGATTGCTTCCTGATAAACCAAGAGATCACACCTGATCCCATACTGAAGCAACACCCTGAAGTGCTCTTCCTATCGATGGCATTGCCTGCCCAATCTGAATCAACATAACCCTCCAGGTTAATCTTCTGATTCGCCTCATACTTGCACCCATAATCAATTGTACCCCTCATGCACCTCAGAATATGCTTTGCAGCAATCAAGTGAACATGTCTTGCATCTGTCAAGAACAGGCTCAAGGTGTTCACAGCAAAGCAAATTTCTGGTCTCGTGTTCGATAGATACATCAAGGACAAAATAATCTGACGATACATCGTAGCATCAACCGTCTCTGATGAAGCATCACTCAATAGCTTCAGCTTCGATGCCATACGTGTGGTCATGGACTTGCAGTCCATCATCCCAAACCTCTTCAGGATCTCTACTACATACTTCCCTTGTTCGAGGGAGATTCCATCTGCATTCTGCCACACCTCCATGCCTAGAAAATAATGCATCATACCCAAGTCCTTCATTTCGAACTCGGTAGCAAGCTTTCTCTTTATTAGTAATCAACCCATCCATACCTGTTACAAACATATCATCTACATGCAGTAGGAGCATCACTAAGTTTCCATCTTCAACCTTGTAGTAAAGGTTGGAATCTGCTTTACTCTTAGTAAAGCCCAAACTGGATAGAAAGCTGTCAATTATGTCGTACCATGTCCTGGGTGCCTGTTTCAAACCGGACAGGGCTTTCTTCAATCTACACACATGAGACTCCCTATCATGTGTCTCAAAACCAAGTGGTTGTTCTACATACACTTCCTCTTCCACTACACCATTCAAGAAAGCAGTCTTGACATCCATTTGGTGTATCTTCCATTTCATCACTGCAGCCAGAGCAAGTACTGATCTGATGGAAGTGTATCTGGCTACATGTGCAAAGGTTTCTTCATGGTCTATTCCTTTTTTCTGTGAGAAACCACGAGCCACGAATCTTGCCTTATATTTCTCTATGCTACCATCTGCAGCATGCTTGATCTTGTAGATCCATTTGGAATTTACAACCGACTTCCCTTCTGGTCTTGGGACAACATCCCAAACATCATTCTTCATGATCGATTGATACTCTTCGATCATAGCATCCTTCCATTATTTCTGTTCTGCTGCTTCTTCATAATTGGAAGGTTCTTCATTAATAAAGTCACATAGTAAAGCTACATATCCGGAGCTGGATCTGATTCTCTTACTTTTTCTGTGATTTTCTTTTAGAGCCCCATATCTTTCCGCACCTTGGATAATTTCTCATACCCAAGCAGGTTTCCTCTTGTGAGGATTCTTCCCCTGAGGTGGATCTACAGGTCTTTGTGGTTCTTCAAATTCTCGATCTTCTTCTTGAATTTCTTCGTTCATGGTTGTATCATGAATTATGGGTGCTTCTGCTTCTTCAGGTTCTTCGGCAGGTCTCTTTCTGGATTTATTGTAAGCTGTGTCTTCGTCAAATATCACATCCATGTTGATGTCGATCTTCTTGAATCCTGGAAAGTATATTCTATAAGCCTTCGAGCTTTCAGAGTATCCCACAAATATACCCTTCTTTCCTGAAGGATCTAATTTTGTTCTCTTCTCTTTTGGAATGTGTATGTACATTGGACAACCGAATATTCTGAGATGGTTGACTTCTGGTTTCTTGCTGTAAAAGACTTCTTCAGGTGTCTTGTTCTCGAGTACTCTGTGTGGAGTACGGTTCTGTACATACACCGATATTCTGGCAGCTTCTTCCCATAGATGCATGGGAAGATCTTGATCATGAAGCATTGCTCTTGCAGCTTCCATGATAGTTCTATTCTTCCTTTCTGCCACCCCAATCTGTTGTGGATTATATGGAGTGGATAACTCCCTCTTAATCTTTGATTCTTTGCATAAGTCTTTGAATTCATTTGATGTGAATTCTCCACCATTGTATGATCGAAAGTTCTTGATCTTCTTTTCTGTGTGGTTCTCGATCAAGGCTTTGAATTCCTTGAACTTGTTGAAAACTTCATCTTTGTTCTTCATGAAGTAAATCCATGTCTTCCTAGAAAAGTCATCAATGAAAGAAACATAGTATACATACCCGCTTAGTGAACTTGATGACATTGGTCAGCATACATCGGAGTGGATGATTTCCAAGATTCCTTTTTCCTTGCTCTCGCTACTTGGAAATGTCTTCATTGTATTCTTTCCTTTTGCACATCCTTTGCAGACCCCTTCATGTTTTGCTTGAATTTCTAGAAGACCTTCAACAGCTTTGCTTGCAAGTGGTAGTGCTATGTAATACACATGGGCAAGCCTTCTGTGCCAAAGTTCGTTTGGCTCTACTGTGTCATGGATCAATGCTTGTTCTGGATGACCCTTCAATTTGTATAATCCTCCTTCTTGTTCTCCAATCACTATTGCATCTTCAATAGTCTTTCCTTTTCACCACATGAGGACTTGGCCATCTACAAATGCAACCCTCATACCTTTTGCATCCAGTGCCGATATGGATAGAAGATTATTCTTTAGTCCTGGTACAAACAATACATCCTTCATCTTCATAGACTTTCCGGAGTCTAGCTTGTAGGAGGATTCACCACTACGTTTTATGGGATATTGGTAGTCTTCCCCAAGTTTCACCTTATGGGGTGAATTATGTTCGGATAGTTTCTCAAAGGATTCCTAGAAACCTGTCATGTGTTTGGAAGCCCCACTGTCAATAAGCCAATCTTTGCTTCCATGAGTGACAGTTCCCGTGAGAGCAAAGATTAGAACATATTCATCTTCACTTGAAGAGTCTCCACTTTCTTGTTTTACTTTCTTGCTGGGAGGATCATCATCTTCAACAGTGTGAGCATGATGTCTTCTTTTGGAGTTCTTCTTCTTCTTGGATCCATTCTTATTCATGGGACAATTTCTAGCAAAGTGTCATATTTCATCACATGTATAACATCTAAGTTTGGATGGATCCCTTCTTACAGGATTTTTTTTCTGATGAGAATGCTTACCTTGGTGATGATGATTTTCCCTTCTTCCTTTCCTGGAGAGTACTGTGAGAGCTTGATATTCACTTCCCATCTTTTCTTCTCGAGCTGCTATCCGAGCTTCTTCTTGTGAACATTCTTCCCACGGTCTACTAACTTGACTAACTCCTTCCTAGCACAGATTCCTTGGATGAAAGAATCCCATGACCTAGGGAGGCCATTCAAGGTTGTCATCATAATTTCTGCATTCTCCACTTCTTCATCTACTGCTTCTAATTGTTCTTTGATCTGGGAGACCCTTGTAAAGTATGACTGGATGGTCTCCTCATTCTTGATCTTTACATTCTTCAACCAGTTCCTTAGAGTCATCTTCCGATTGATGTTCTTCCCTTCAAACAGTTTGGTTAGGGCATCAAACACAGCTTTAGGTGTCTTGAGGGAGGAAACCTGTGGAATGAGGTGATCCTTGATTGAATCATCACTAATCCTCTTTACCATAACCAACTTCTTCTTGTGTAAGGCCTTGGCCTCATCTCCCTCTGGAACTGGAACCTCCTCATTGATATAGGAGTCCAACTCATTTTATTCTAGGACCAGGGAGATCCTATACTTCCAGGCTCGGAAGTTATCAGCTCCCTCAAGATTTTCATCAAGCTTGGTATGATGAGACATCTTAACTAAGAAC
>LPNX010241226.1:255423-313793 GCA_001517045.1 Pseudotsuga menziesii
ATATGTCGGATCTGGATTTGGAGCTGAAATCCTGCAGTGTTGGTTCAGGAGCAGATTAGGGTTTTTCTTTTCCAGAGTTCTGTCCAACCAAATGCTTTGAATTTGATCCCTAACTTCGATTTTGGGGAGGAGATCAATTCAGGCCTGGGATCACTGAAAAATTCCACTTCTATGAAAAGCCCTAATTTTCAGCAGCAGTGTCGGGTCCAAAACTGAAAAACCTCATAATTGGATTCTACTTCGACAGAAAGATGCACCCTAGGGAGAAGAGTTATTCCACCCTTCTTTTGCTTAAAATCTGTGGAGAGAGATCCACAAAGTAGGAAGCCCTAGTTCCCGCAGCTGCACAGTGTCTTCTTCTCAGGTTAGCTCTGATACCATGTTAGATTTTTAACATTAAGCTAGCATAACATCAGGATCTTTAACTGAGAGAACAACAAGCACAACAATCAAACACAAGAGACAATGAACATAGTGTTTTTCCTCGGGGAAACCATAAATGGAGAAAACCCCGCAACTTCCTCAGAGATAGAATCAGCACCAAAAGTGAAACCCAAAAACAGTAAGATGATCTCCCGACAGCAGTAACCTCCTTCTTCCTTTCCCTAGTGTCTTTCTCTTCCTCAGCTATGCGCTACAACTGAGTGTGAGTGAGCGTGTGATAAATAGAGAGGCTAGCTCTCTATTTATACTAATTCATGACTTGACTAAACCCAACTAGGGCCGACTTCACTAGCTGAGTCTAATAACCCTAGTGCCCCGGAACTACGGGGACTTTAACCCTTAGACAATAGGAGGGTTACCCACCTTAACTTGACATGACTTGTTTACATTATAGAAACTCTCGATAGGAACCTCAGGGCATGACATGACTCAAGTACATTACAAATACATCCCAAAATAAACATCGGGTTACAATACATAAGAAATACAAGTGAATACATTCCGAAGTTACAATTACATCAATAAAAATCAACAACCCATTTGTCGAAGGCTTACAGTGTTATATGTGGTGCAAGTGGCATCTGATCGCGGCCCGATGGTTTTCCTACTCTTTGGTAGATATCACAGCGTCTGCAGAAGATCTTGGTATCCATGTGTATGGTTGGCCACCATAATCCTTCCTGCAATATCTTTCGCACAGTTGCTTTTCCCACGTAGTGTCCACCTATGACACCAACATGTGCTTCACTCATAACCCAAGGTTGCTTGTAATTAAAAACACAGCGGCGCAGTATTTCATCCGTGCCCAACTTATAGAGGTGTCCAGCAATCAGTGTGAAATCCACAGCTTTGACGACCAAGTGTTTCTTCTTATTAGTGGAGAGTCCCGGAGGTGCATAGCCTGTTCTCAACAAGTGGATGATTACATTAAACTCGTGGTTCTAGTCTTCCATCATAGTGACCGCAAACAGTTGCGTGTCGGGAAAATTAACTTCCAGGCTAGTTTTCTCTTCACCACTCTCTATCCGTGATAGGTGTTCTATCCCAACATTCAATCGACCAAGTTTAACTATGACCTCAAAGTCAAATTCTTGAAACAGGAGAAGCCATCGACAGATCTTCCCCCCAACACTGGCTTGTTGACTAGGTATTTCAGTGCTGAATGATTAGTGTACATATGGAGATGTCCACCCAATAAGTAGTGTCGAAACTTATGAAGCACATAGACCATAGCAAGGCCTTCTATTTCTGTCATTGTGTAGTCCTTTTCTGTTGTTGACAGTTTTTTGCTAGCAAAAGCAATAGGTTCGTCAAGCACACCCTCTCCTAGTTGCGTCAAAACTATGCCAAGGGCGACAGATGACGTGTCAACATGAACATAGAACTGCTTCTTCCAGTCGAGGAATACAAGTATTGGCGTAGTGGCCATCTTGTTCTTTAATTTGTCCAATCTTTTCTGGCAAGCTGGTGCCCACTGAAACTTTGCATCTTTCTTCAGCAGTTTCTCCATAGGTGCAGTGATCTCTGCATACCCTTTAATGAACTTCCTGTAGTAGCATGTATGTCCTAGCACGAACCTGAGTTGCGTAAATGATGTAGGTGGTGGTAATTCAAGTATAATCACAACTTTTGTTGGGTCAACCAAGATACCGTCGCAACATACGACATGACCCAACAGCACACCAAACGGTGCGCAAAATATACACTTCTTGGAATTAAGCACGATCTGATATTGACGACAGTGGGCTAGCATCATGCGCAGACTCTCAATATGGTCTCTCAATAGACCAAACACAATCCAATAATCAAAGTAGACCTCAATAAGTTTATGAATAAAATCTTTAAAAGCAGAGACTACTATTCTAGAAAAAATAGCAGGTGCATTCTTGAGTCCAAAAGGCATTACCGTATACTAGTAGCATCCCCACTCTGTGACGAAGGTCATTTTGTGGCGATCCTCCTTCGTGATTCTGACTTGGTGATAGCCAGAGAAGCCATCGATCAATGAATGCATCTCTTATCCGCCGACACTTTCAAGTACTTCATCTGTAAATGGTGTTGGGGATGGATCGTGCAGGCATGCATCGTTCAACTTCCTTATGTCGACACAAATCCTCACTTAGCCTGTTGTTTTCTTATCCTGGATCACTATAGGGTTGATCCACTCCAATTCCTCAACAGGTTCAATGATTCCTGCGTCAAGCATGCGATCTAATTCTTCTTTTACCTTCTCTTTATATCTTGGATTCAGTCTATACGGGCGCTGCTTACTGGGCTTAGCATCTGATCGTAGGGGTATTTTCATCTCCCCTAGGTCACCGACTATTCCCTTCATCTCCGAGAAACTAGTAGGGATTATATCTTGATACTCATGCAGCAAGTCTGTGATCTTCATGACTGTCTCTTCATCCCAATAATCTCCTATATTGGAAAACTTTGGGTTCTCTAGCGATCCAATGTTTACTTTCTTGATTTTAAACAACTTAAGGAAATGGTCACTTGAAATACCACTTCCTTCTACTACGCACGTGCCCTCTGATTCTGGTATGTTTATGTTAGTCGAGTCATCAGCTGGGTCTCCAGCTAGATTGTAGCAAGCCATCCTTTGTTGAATGGTCGCACTGCACTGGTGAGCACTGGCCTCTTCAACAGGGATTTCAACAAATATCTTCTCCTTTATCGTTTGAACCGCAGCATCAACTGTAGGTTGCTCATCAGCAAATTCAAATGTTTTCCTAAACTGTTTAGTGAGTCCTTCCCAATCTTGGATTGCTTGTCGCAACTCCATAGATGCATACCATGTTCTAGGTGTCATTTCCAATGTATGAATGAAATGATGGACCCATTCCTGGCGCGGGTATTCTGCAAATACAGTGCGACACTTATTTATGTGCTTAACAGGGCTTGACAATCTTGTATATCTATGGCTCATAGTGGTGACTTCTTCACCGAATCGGACTTCCATCAACCTTTTGCATTGTGGTCAATCTGTTATGAACTGCTTGTGTGTACCCCACCATCTAGCGGGTGTAGCCTTCAGTACATGGTCTAGTGCAGACAAGCGCTGCGACTCGGTTACAAGTCCTTCAAACTCACTTAAGAAGGTCGCAAGGTTAGGCAAACCCTCATAGGTGGGTAGCTCTCGCAGCTCATTCTCCACCCATTGCACAGACCTTGTAACTGTGGCGCACCTTCTCATAGAGACCTCATGTAGCCTATTTTTCCAGTTCTTTAATGCCTCCACTGATTCGGACGTGCCGAAGCTAGAACTCTTCCAACGCAGGTTTACATCCGTTGTCAGATTAATATAGTCTTCTTGCATGGCAGTGACATTGTATATCTGGTCGAGGTAGTCACCCTTTCCGTCATTGTAGACAGGCTCAACATATCTTTGTCCTTCCAATGGATCAATGGGCGACACCACTCTCATCTCATTATTCTCGAATGAGAGGATCCTTTTCTTGAAATTGATAATGGTCTGATTGTCTATGGCCCAAACTATCCCTAGCAATGCGGGATATGGATTTGTTTCATCAACAATGTTAATGACTTCAAAGTTTACAAACGTGTGCAACCCTTCAATGTCGACAAGAACTTGACTCAATCTACCAATTGGGAGGACCTTCGCTTGGTTTGCAAGTCGCAGTTGGACAGGAGACCCGTCTAAGCACGACTTTCCCATAGATTCCCAAGTTTGTCGCGTCAAAATATTGACATCAGAGCCCAAGTCTAAGATAATATAATCCATATCATAATCCACTATCTGTGCAGTCATTCTTAACTTGCACCCAGTTTTGAATTTCTTACTGAGCTGGTTAAATTTCTTTACAAGTTGCAGCTCTATTGGTGTTTCTTCTATCAGTGCTTGTATTCTGCAATAGCATCTTTATCTTGTATTAACGCTAAGCAACTTAACAGATATGACTTGAGCTTACTAACCTTTTGTGGAGTCTTCTTCTGAAATATTTGTTGAAATCGTTTAGGCATCTCCCTGACTTCTTATGTTGTTGATCGTTCTTATGGATCCACAAACTTTGTTCGCACATCCATGAATACTTGCTTTTGTTTCTGGACGTCGAATGGCACCTTCTTCTGCGTCGCGAGTCGTGCCTACGGGTGCAGTTGTTCCGGCAGGGTTTCTTTATCAGCTCCGGTTGCAGCACCTCCTCGTGTTACAACAACGACATTTAGATCTCTTGGCTCAGCAGCAATCATCTGAACGTTCAAGTTAGGATTGGGGTTTGGGTTCAGATTTTTCATAGGGTTAGGACCTGCGATGGTTCTAGCCTGCCACTTTGCGATCAAATGACATTGTTCCACATTATGGTCCTGTCCTTTACAATATGAACATGTCTTTACAAGTTCCAGGAAGTCTCTGGCATAGTGACCTGGTTGTCCATAGTTATAGCATGTAACCTGACCTCTTCCTCTACCAAATCCTCCTCCTCCTCCTCTTCCTCTGAAGTTTCCACCACCCCATCATTGAGGGTGTGGTTGCTACGGGGGGTACTGGTTCTGCTCATATTGCGGCTAATAATGATTTAGTTGCGCATATGGTTGTTGTGGTGCATACTGAGGTTGGTATTGGTTCTAATATTGATTGGGTGGGAACTGCGCAGGCTAATACGATGCTTGCATTGGTTCAGCCTGAGCCTACCCCTCATTCTTCATCAAGTATGTGTCAACCGTATTTTCCTTCAGGAGTTGGTATGCTATGCAATCCTTCTCTTCATGCCCTACTGATTTACAAAACTTACAGAAGAGGTTTGTTGGGGTACTTACAACTTTTTTCAAGTATATACATTCCTTGTCGTGATGTCCTCTAGACTAACATATGCGACACCAGGGTAGTTCATGGGCACTCAATGGGTTTGGCGCACCCGATGCGATATAGTTCATGGAGGTCGGACAATTATCCTTAGTATGGTCGTTTGTTTTACATTTCATGCACCATAAGTCTTCATGGGATTCCTTACTCTTCTTGATGTCATGCAATAGTATCGTCAGGTTAGCCAACTACGACTGAATCTGCACCATTCCTGCGGCACCATCGCCAATTGACAAGGCCTCTAGCGCTTTCGTCTGTGACTTGATCTTTGGTTGCATCAATGGACCTCGGATGTGTGGTAATAGCGCAGCAATAAACCACTCCTTATGTTGTACATCCGACATCTGGAAACCTACCTTGTCCATCAAAGTCTTAAATCATTGGTCAAAGTCCCATACTGACTCTGTCAATGCTTGTTTGATTTCCATGATCTCAATGATACACTGAGACTCATATTTATGTTTTCTGAACTCAGAGATCATTGTGACTCGTATCTCTTCAAGAGTTTTCTGTGGTGTTCCTGGCGGTACTATGTAGAAATTCATAAACCAGTCAAGTGCACGACCCCTTAGAATCGTGATCATCTGCGCTTTCTTCAAGTCCGCGTTCTGAACTAAGCAAACCATCCAAACATCTTCATAGATGAGCCAATGTTGCTCTGGATCCTCTACTCCATTGCCATTGAATGTGCGTAACCGAATATCCACCCCATCCATTGCGTTGGTGTCAGGGTTATCTGATCACTGATCTAATGGAGATGTATTTTCCTGTGTGCTAGTCGCGTTACTAGCACTACCAGTATTAACAACTCTTTCAGGAGATGGGGCTCTAGACCTTACCTCTGGCGATACTCCTAGTGTGATGTAGTGGCATCCAGACCTTGGTGACTTGACATTTTATTCAGAGTCTTATGCTCCTTCTGATATCGAGCTATAATCCTCCTCTTCGTCGCAAGACCCTTCATCTACCTGCGACTGAAGTTCGTGCTCACTCTCCTCGAACAGACTAGGAGCTCGTCGACCTTCCTCTGTCTTTCTTCTTTTCCATGATCTGAATCTCCTTCCACTCATTAGGAATCCAACTTCTAGTTCAGGTTTTGTACTTCCTGGGAACATCTCAACTCACCATTTCCCATTTTCTTGACATGTCATCTGCGACATAGCCTTCCTCCAGTGTATGCAACTCAACTACTCAACTGCAAGATACCCTTCTCATAAACGAGAATCTTGATCCATGTACTGATATATAACATAAAATCTTCTTCGGGGTCCTTAGAAAAATTTCTTTCTGCCTCATTATATGAAGTTATAGCCTCTACTGCAAACTCAATAATATATCCTTGCAAAATATTGTTAACCCAAAAATCAACATCTCTAGAGATGGTGTTACTTACACTGGTTACTTCGTGCACCAACTGATCATTTCACTCGACTGCTTCTCTCCTCTGGAAATTTTTCTGCCTTCTTGCCAATCTTGACAGCCACTTGTGCAGTACAATGGGAAACTCTGCCAAGAAGACCTCGTGAATATCTGAATATATCTACTTGTCCATACAGTTTTCTGCGCTTAACTGAGATCTTGCGCTCTCTTGCATGAATGCTAGAGTCTAAGACTCCAGCCATTCCTCTATCTCGTTCTTCGTTGGATGCCACAACATTTCCATCGACTCAAATGGTTAATAGTCCAGGCAATGAAACCATTTGTTGGCCTCTCTCTCCTTCTTGTCTTGATCTACGGTTCAATCAACAACACAATACCAACAAGACACCCAAGACAGCAGCCTGACAGAGCAAGCTCAGTTGGAAACGTCCGCGAAGCAGACACAGTCTCACCCGAGATATCTTAAAGGGTAACTACCATAACCATGTTTTCGCAGTTGACGAGGGATTATGGTCCCTTAGAGCATGGCTAAGGAGCTCGACAAAGGCGATGGGATGGAGTCTTCCACTCTGCAGCAGCAATGCATCTATGTGCCACAGTCCATCAGCGTGACAATGTCCTTAAATCTTAACGACTAGCGCAACAATGCGATGCAATCAATTCCTTACACTCTACAGACAGTGCGCGACTTATATTTATACTTGGCATATTAACCATGAACTCATACACAGCAGTTCAACACTACTTTTAAACAATCATGCATTCATATTGTGACATACATTCAACAACAACTGTAACTGTAACAAGGTAAGATAAGCAAACATTCACATAAACATTCACCATTCAACAGCATTCATCCATATAACACAGGAAATAACGTGGAAACCCATCTGGGAAAAACCACCAAGGTGCTCTTCATCTGGCATGAGAAATATAGGTAGCACCTTGCAGCCTGCAACTTGCAGACTGTTCTTAAGATATGTCTTTCTGACTCAATATCTTGTTCTCATGCTCTCTGGTTTATTGCTTCTATCTACTCCTACTAATCCGCACACAGCCTGGATCGACTCTTCTACTTTACTAGCAGTCTGCGCACACAGCTGCAAGATCCACGGCTCAACAGCCTTCTCCTTCTACTGGACTCCTCTCTGAGTCGACTATTGAATCTATTTTAATCTATCTACTAAACACCAACTGAACAAATCGTATCTAACCCTTATACAAAGCGGTTCCTTCTATTTATAATGTTTACAAGACCACGCAGGGTCGAATGAGTACTACTCAGTTATTACAGACTTAGGTAGCTACAAAATATCTTTGTTACATTAAATGGCAGCCCATACCTAGCCGCAAAAGTCCTGCATGCATTAACCACAGCATTAACTAGCCACGGAAACGTCCCTCAGTCCCCTGTACTAGCGATAACTAGCCGCAAAATTGTCCTTCCATCTTTCAGTGGTTTGTCCTTCTGCAATCTTCCTTGACTTCTGCTTGCTCAGCATTAACTCTTCTACCTGCCTCTTCTACTAACCCTGGATGTGCTTTTCCTCGTCGCATCACCCCTGTCACAGCTTCCTTTGCTCTGCGCTTCCTTTCTCTGCCGCGCGCATGTTTTCNTCTCCCTGCCTCTTCTACTAACCCTGGATGTGCTTTTCCTCGTCGCATCACCCCTGTCACAGCTTCCTTTGCTCTGCGCTTCCTTTCTCTGCCGCGCGCATGTTTTCTCTTTCTGCGCTGGTTCATTTGCTTCCCTCTTAACCTTCTTTTCCCTTGTCGTGCACGCATTTTTCCTTCTTTGTTTGTGCGTCAACTTCTTCCTTGTGCACTTTTCTTGGCCCAACACAATCCATCATGGGTGTCAATATCCACAGAAATTTTAGAAATTTTCAAAACCATGGATCTACTTCATAAAGATTCTATAATTGCATTACCGATAACTTTGAAAACTTCGTAGGACTGAAATTCAAGATGAAGCATTGGTAATATTTACTCCCAAATTTATTCCTTGCATTGAAGAAAATTTTCTAGAGCTTAAAACTAACATAGTTGAGCCCCACAACACCCAATATCCTCTTCAAGTCTTCGACATAGTTGAATGTGAAACCCTTCCAACTATAAGAAAGAATATAATTTTTTGGCATATAACCCACCACCATATCCCATGAATATTGTACCCACACATTTAGTGCTACCTCACTTATTCTTTAAACCATAAAATGGTTTACCACTTCCATTGACATAATTTCAATGACTTCTTTCATGCAAATGTATTCTCCTAACACCAGTATTATTGGTGTCCCTTTTAGTTTGACACATGTCTTGCATAGTTTTCCAACACACTACCTATCACCAAAATACCACATCCAATACCTCCCTCAAGTTTGTCAAAAAATAAGATTCAACCAGACCTCCAATAATAGTAAAACCAATTGAGTGAAACGATAGATTCTCTCATCCATTCACTGGATAGAATTCACCATCCTTAACCCCCTAAGCTCCTATTTCCCTTGGAGTCACAACCATAAATGCCACTAAATGTGTTTGGTTCTACGAGAAATAGACTCTAGTAGACTGATATATTACTCCATGCCTAGATTGCACACATTGGATTTGTAACATACATGTGAACTCAACACTATCCCACTATTAAAAAACTTAGAAGCATGGAAAAATCCTAACATAGTTTCAAAATCGTATCCACAAGAGGGAAAAAATAAGGCAAATTGAAATAAACAAGATTTATCATATCCAAATAATGCTAGTCTAAAGGACTAATTGATGAATTTATAGGGACCTGCAACACCACCTCTACCAATGGATGGACCGATGAAATTGCCACCTCCTCTAACAAGGGTGTTAAACCCATCATCACTACACCAAGTATTCATACCTTTATCTGTCAGTACATTAAAAACCTTTGATAAAGCCTCATGCAAATATATTGACCCAATGTTTCTAAGCGTTCCAAATCCTAGTCATTTGTATGTCAAGGATCAAGCAAGTTGTCATCGATGTCAAGGGTCTAGTACAAAGAAAATGTAAAAAGACAAGAAAGGGACAATCTTAAAGTTTAATCACATCTTCAGTAAGGGAAGCAAACCATATACAATTATATGTAGCAAATAATCATCCATGTGACAAAGAAAGTATGTGCAAGTTTATGGACTCGGACGTAACGAGAAGGTTGATGACAAGAAACGTTGGTAATTTATTAATGGGTATGAAATCGACAAAATTGAATTAACATGGTGCAAAATGCCTTTACTTGTCGAAACTTTGACAGACTGTCGAATGGGTCAAACATACTCGGTTTTAGACAAACAAAATATGAGTGTGATCAACACAATGACCTGAATATAATTACATAATAATCATGACATGGTGACATGTGTGGGAAAATTTGATAAAAATCCAAAACATGACTCAACATGACACATGACGACACATGAGATGAAACTCGACAAGTCTATTGAAAGGGTCACCTAAAAGTAAAAACGGTGAAATGAGGTATGGATGTGGCAAGCACACCAAATTGGATGCATGGTATAGGTGGAATGACCTTGTGAAAAAATTAATTGCTTCGCCTCTAACGTCATGCTCTGACACTTAGGAAACATGTCGATGTTAAGCATCAATCGATGGAATCTTGCAGGGAGAAAATTCATCCTATGGAGGGGTATCCCTTCTATACTTGAGTGATCCACGCTATTTCAAGATGAAAATGGGGTTGGGATAGGTCACAAATAATTATGCAGAGTTATTTACCCTTAGAATTCGTGTCATATTTTCCATTAAGAAATTATGCAAGGGCCTCAATATTTTCAGTGACTCTATGCTTGTGATAAATTGGGCAATGGGAACACAGTACTACCACAATTTAAGATTAGCACCACTTATTAAGGAAATAAACCTTCTACAGAATTTTTTCATGGTTTCTCTTGTTGTCATGTCTAAATGGAGCGTAACAAAGAAGTGGATAGGGGGTTGTCGAAAGAGGGACTCGAGATTGCACCGGGGAATGGAAAATTGCAGAATCTAAAGATGGGGAACAAACATAATAGGCTTATTCATAGAAGGGATATTCCCATTGCAAACAAATTGAACAACAACCATCAGTTCTCTACAGCATCATGGAACCTCTTTTCAGTCGACATCACAGATAGCTTCAACTATTTTTTTTCTATGTACTTGAACAACAAACTCTAGTTAATGTAAAAAAAATGTAAACTTTCAAGTGAAGCTAGAAAGACATTTTTTGTAAAGTAATAGCCACTATATGGCTAAACAACTCTACGAAAATGCATTTACAAATTGCATCTGCAAAATGCAATTTTATTCACCTCTACTAAAATAAGATAATGTTTTTTCCTAGGGAAAAAAATGATGAAGCATAGGGTGTGATCCAATGACTAAATGGTCTACTTGATATCAATCTTCATTTGACACTTCTTCTTGGTCTTCTACATATTTTTCTTATTCTTCATGAATAACATCTTTTTTAGGAAAATTAACATACTTTATAAGTTGTCTTCCTCTTGAATAAAATCTAACAATGCCATGATATGCAGTATTGCTAAAGAATATCCTCCTCTATGTGGCATGTTGTGAGGGTATGTGTGTGTAAAACATTTATATATGTCATATTTATCAAAGTTATATATAAATTGTTGAATAAGGTTGTCATTGTAGAAATTGCAACTCTGATACCATGTAGAAATATAGCCTTGATGCAAAGAAGAAGCACAGGAAGTAGATCTTGTTACGGGATAATTCTCACAAGCATGCACAAGGAAAATAGAGAGAAGATAGAGAGACTGAATCACATGAAGAAGAGATGAATATTGGAGTGTATCCTTCCATTGATTGATGATGAATAATAGTGTACATGAATAGTACAACCCTCATAGGTAAATTCGAGTTACATAGGAGACAACTCATCTAGCCCAGAAAGAAGACTTACTAAATATCATAAACCCCTATACATGGCTAAAGCACTTTCCTAATCAGTCAAGGACCTAACAAATTAGCTAAAACATGAGTGAGTTGTCATGGATGATGGAAAAACATGCTAATCCTGGAATCTGGAGAGAAAATCATGGAGGATGGGTTGGCAACAAAAAAAATTAGTTTCCTAGTTGACTAGCTTTACCTTATCCACTGAAAAATAGAATAAAGCAGTATAAAGTCAGAATCTACAGGAAGGAGCAGTTACTAATTCTGGCAGTCAATAAAGTGGGCAGGATCTAACCAGAATCAGGATAAAAGCACTCTTAGGGTATATATGGCAAGTGTTGACCAAGTAGTGCAAGTATATGCCAACTATCTAGGCTAGTGGGTATGAAATTAATCAGAACTGATTAAATACTTTATCCTAAGTATGAAGTGGGTTTATAATATCCCAACAGTCATTGATGTCAAAAATCAAGCAAGTTGTCATTGATTTCAAGGGTCTAGTACAAAGTATGGGTAAAAGGACAAGAAAGGGACAATGTCAAAGGTCAATCACATCTTCAGTAAGGGAAGAAAACCATCTACAATATGCATCAAATCATCATCCATGTGACAAAGAAAGTATGAGCAAGTTTATGGACAGAAAGCCCCTCCCAAGGGTATCAAAGCCCCTCTTCATGTGTACAAAAGTCCTTGTTTATGTAAAAGATTTTGTATCTAAGTGGTCCTATGGTTAATGGACATGATGGACCACATAAAGATATGTGAAATGCCCCTACATTATGCATTTATAAAACTTATAGGTCGGCCTCATGAAAAATTAAACATCTCCTTGCAAAGGTATAAATGCACCTTCATTTTACCTTATTTCGTCATCAACGCAAGCAACTTTTTAATGCACAATCAAGAGGAGCTCAAGGACCTTTTTTTGCTGGGGTTTATCAAGGTTTTCTAAGGTTCTTTTATCTCTCTTGGGTTCTCTTTCCTTGCATGAGGACTCTCTCTACAAGGCAAAGAATATGGATGATAGTTTCTGGACTTATTGATGATAATATTTAGTATGATGATGGTATGAGAGTGACAATGTGTGACAATGACAGTGACACGTAGTGATTGTGACAACTTAATATTCTCTCGTATAGATTTATATTGAGGGGGTTGGAGGCTCAGATTCTAGTTGAAGATGGAACATTTAGGGAGTTTTAGCTCCCTCTAGGTTGGAGCTTGAAATTAAGAGGGTAGGAATCTCCTTCAAGCTTAGCTTGTAAATATTGAAACTTTCAAGTTCCACGGTTTTTGTCCCCATTGGGTTTCCACATAAAATCCTTGTGTTATGTGCATCGTTTACTTTACGTTTATACATGAATGATAAGCAATGATGAATGATGCTAACATAATTTAAAGTGAAGGATAAATTGGTTTAAAAGTGCCCAATATTGTTTCACCCCCCCCTCTTAGTATTGGTGATATTTTCAACATAAACCAATATCGCTATATATATATATATACCATCTTTAAAATAGGGCTTTTGGAGATGGTATTATATAACATTATTTGCTCCAAAAGTTTAATTCTCATTACTTTTAAGAGGGTTTTTAAAACACTGCCTTGAAAATAGCTAGAGGTAGTATTTCTAAACCCCCCTAAAAGTCATGAGAATTTGACTTATGGTGGTAATTTTAAACAAACCGCTCCCAAAAGTTAAATTATCATGACTTGTAAGGAAGGTTGTCAAAACACCGCCTTGAAAAATATATTTAGGGGCGGTTGTTTTAAACTCCCACAAAAAATGGTTATGAGAATTGAACTTTTCGAGGTGGTTGTAAAACAACCGCCTACACAAGCTCAATTATCATGACTTTTAGTAGGGTTTTAAAAAACCACCTCCAAAAGTTAAATTTTCATGACTTTTAAGGGAGGTTTGAAGAAATCGCCTCCAAAAGTTAAATACTCATGACATTTAAGGAGGGGGTTGTCGAAAAAACTCCTGAAATATATTTAGGGGTGTCCGCCCCCCCCAAGGCATGAGAATTGAACTTTTTAAGGCAGTTGTTAAAATACAGCCTCCAAAATTTAAATTATCCTGAATTTTAGCAGGGGGGGTTGTCAAAAGAATGCCTTAAAACCCACATTTAGAGGGCTCTCTCTTTGTCACAAGAACATTCACATACACATTTGGATTTAAACAAGCATTCAGAAGGCTAGATTTCTGAGGGGAACTGATTTTTAGGGTTTAAAAGAGTGTAAGACGGACAAATGTCCAATACCATTGGGCAATGGGGTCACAACCTGAATCATTCAAGGGTTTTACAGCAATAATGATTGGTGATTTCCTTTGTAATATGAGGAAAAGTGGGTGTCACATTCAGTCAAAATATCTTTAAGAGATGACAAATAGAAATAAGAGGAATCCTGATGAAACAAAAGGCACCTATCTATGGATGAATCTCCTGGAACACATTTAGCAGGAATATAACAAAGGTGATAACTGAAACATAGCATCTAGCAATCGATGAATTATATCACAGCTATCATAACACATAACAAACATGATTTATGATGCAAGAGCGTTTGACGAATTCCTTGAATACAATCTAGAAATGTGTTAGCAGAGCACACATGCATGAAAATGGGAAATACAAGAAACACAAACTGGACATGGAACACTGTGATGAATCTCAAAAACGTGGAATAATATTTCTCATTAACACTTCTAAAAAAGTTGCAGAACTACAAAAACCAAGCACAAAGGACTTCAAAAATGAAAGGGTTGCAACTCTTTCTTCCTCTCTTGAGGCTATATTTATAGTGTCATGGGCTCCCGTGACCAACCTTGAAACAGAGCCAAAATCAATTACAATGTGGGGATCAAAACCACACAGACAAAATCTTAACAAATTCCGACCTGGCAAATTCGCCATGATCATGAGCAAATCGGGAAAGTACATTGGCCTACGCGTGATGGATAAAAATGGAAAACTAGACACCTGGGACTCAGGCCTGCTTGGTGAAAAAGACTGGTTAGAGGAACTTCGAACAGCCTCCAACATTCTCATTCATCCTTGCATCTTCAATCAACGAAATAAACCTCAGCGATAGATCTTGATCTATGAGAAATCTTGATTGTCCAATGATGCAGCCTTATAACCCATCGCGCTCTGTAAACGTGACTTTGTACCTCCAATCTCCGAGTGCGATATCCAATGGGGAGGGAACATGTCATTTACGCACGTTCTCCATCGCGCAGACCCTCTCTGACTTTGAGTTTGCAAGTTTTCTCGGCGATTTGCGTGTACACCGTCGGATCTCATCGGAGATGCGTGAATGGATGAGAGTCGTTGATCTTCCCATGTGTTTACCGTGGCAGCTCTTCTGGGCCACCAGATCACGCAAATTGGGAAATCTACTTATCACGTGCACATGTTGCCATTTTCCGCACCGTCGATCTTATGCGGACACTCTTTGAGCCGTTGATTTGAGGTCAAGCTGCAGGCTGCGGAAAGTGGGATCTCTGCTTTCACGATGCTAAATTTTTATGTTTCCGCCTACCGCCTTTTTGCTCCCTTCTGGGTCGTTGATCTTCGGTGAAAATTCTCCAAACCGTCGATCCTGCGAAAAGCGAAACTTCAGGATTCCGGTCTTTTTATAACCAAACTTTTGTATTTCCGCTCTTCTACTCTTTTCTGAGCCATTGATCTTTGGCAGAAACTCTCCGAACCGTCAATCTTGTAGAAAGCGGAAAGTGGGATCCCAATCTTTTTATAACCAAACTTTGTACTTCCGCTTTCCAATCTCCACTCTTCTACTCTTTTCTGAGCTGTTGATCTTTGGCGAAAGCTTTCTGAACCGTTGATCTCGGACTGCGGAAAGCGAAAGTCAGGTTTACCAACTTTTATAACCAAAATTTTGCCATTTTCTGCTTCCGCCTTATAGCTTCCTGCTTTCTCCTGGACCGTTGATTTATCCCAGCGCTACCCTTGACCGTCGGATCTCAGAATGCAGAAAGCAAAAATTGGGTTTACCACTTTTCATAACTGAGTCTTTGCCTTTTCCGCTCCCGATTTTTCCTTGGCGGAAATGATTTTTGGCCATTGATTTTTCCCCGCTGTGCATCCAGGCCGTCCGTTCTGATTAGCTTTTGACCTTGATTAGATTTTTCATATTCATGCATATTTATACAGCTAAAACTTGGGATTTTGAATCATTTTGCTCTTCAAAACACTGGATAAACCCCTTAGAATGTGCAGAAACCCCATCAATATCCTTCAAAGTCATGTGATATGGAAAATTTTCAGACCTTACCCTTTCGTTTACTAGTCTGAACCTTTGCAGGGGAATTAGTGCAAATGCCTATATAAAAATCTCTAAAAATTAGCACATGTGCTAACATGTTGGTTTAAAAGAACAATGAGATTATGTTTTAAACTATGCTTGTTTAGCCTTGAAGATCTATGACTATTGGGTTCAATGGTTGTAACAATCCTTCAATAAGTGGTCTAGATAATCTAAATAAATGGAGCAGCATGCCTTGGAGTGGTTGAATGTTGTATAAGATAGGGTGGTTATGCTCAGAACTTCAATCAATTTGTTAAAACATCCTTAAGCTTTGGTTTCTTTGCGAATGAGATTGAACAAGGATAAGTAAATTAAACAAGAGAAATATGAAAGAATTGATTCTAGTCATGTAATTGTAAATTGATGACTTAAACAGTTAACTTAATTTCCAAGGAAGAGTCATGTCAATTTGTTTGTGAAGCCGTATCAAACGGTCCAAGTTGTATGAAGCTCAGAATCGTCGTAGTTCGTTAAGAACCTTTATTCGATTGAAAAACCCATGTCGGTTTGGGGATGAAATCCTTAGAATTTTTGGTTTGAAATCTCCTTGGTTTTCTTCACGATTTGGTTAAGTTTTTACTCAACTAACTGTTATCACATATATAGTAGCTAGGCTACCATATTCTATTTTTCAGACACGGTACATTTTTCAGCCAGATCTCTTACATATGAGATGCTGAGATGAGCATTTTTTATGGATCATGATTATATTAGTGGACTATTGTACTCTCCCATGTTAGGACTGAGTCTCAGGACACTCAGATTTGAGGACCGATGTAGCCATTTATGTCATTTTCAGAGCAGTCATTGATGCCCATCTTTATGTCAATTCTTTCTCATTAGACAGATGGTGTCTCAGATGGATTATATTGCATGGTTATGACTCAACATTTTATATTGTGTTATGGTTATTATTGCTCTTATACTGATTTTTGTGACATGTATTAACTTGTGGTAACATGATCTGGCGGTCATAATTATATGGATTTCGTTGTATATTGTACTATGTATTGATGTCCCTACTTAGACTTTGAAGTTCTTGATCTATACTCATTGGTTTTACCCTCCTTAGGGAGAATAGAGGTGGTCATTCCCGCCATTGTGTTGGCTTGCTAGTGTTGGCTCCATCATTCATTGTCTTCACCCATCCATTACCTTCCAGTTTAGTTTTCAACCCGACTGATTTCTTGACTTATGGCATAGAGGATCTTTTTCCTCGCTAGAACTTTTGTTGGACAAGCTTCCCTATTTATATTGTGTCTCGGCTTTGAGTTGGTGACAAAACTTGCCTTTGGTAAGTTGGATAGTATGCCTAAATCATTCTGGTCGGTTGTCCCGATGTTTGGCACTGTGCAGAATTCCCCCTAGTCAGTTGAGATGTTGTTGGCTAAAACGGAAAGCTCATGTCCTACCTATGTTGAAATTATTGAATATGCTCCCATGAAAAATGAAAATTATAAAACTGTGTTTCTTAACATATGTAAAGAGGGCAAGAGCAATGAAGTGTTAAAATACTCCTTGAAGAGTATAAGAAAAGGTCCAAAAAAACAATGATTAAAAATATGCTGACCTTATAAAAATATGTCCCGAATGAAAGCTGCGATTAGTTGTGTTTTTAAGCACTAGTGAAGTCCCAAAGGGTCATATAGGCCAAAAAGGCCATGGAATAAAATGATGATCCTAATGAACTTAGATCAAGCTTGATGTAGACATGATGCCTAAGTTGAATAAGCACTCTCTAAACAACTCACCCATTTGTGAGGCACTGCCATTCCTTATGTTGTTGTTTGTCTGACATTGGTTATAGTGAGTTTTCCCTTTCCTTGTCCAAAGTGTCATGATGTTGAGTAAGAAGTCATCATTTGTCGTAGCCTTGTCATTTCCACCCTTCACCCTTCACTAGCAAATTGGCTACAACTATGAAGTGAGTATAGTCTTGAAAGTCTAAGTCTGAGCAATAATAAATAAAGCCTTATATATGTATTTGATATACCGCAAGTGAAATGAATGCTACTTGTTGTGATCGTTACTTGAATGAGTTGTAGAGCATGTCTTAACCTTTTAACACTTGCAGCGGATGGATGTAGTCTGAGTTATTATGGGTATCTAATCAATTACAGATGGTTATGTTGTTTATTGGATATGATTGATGATCAGATAAAGACCTATGAGGAGTATGAGTATACACCTTAGATGGATTTGGGCTCTCCGAGTCTAATGAGACAGTTTATTTCTAGTTCTGGACACTTATAGATATGATCAGGCTCATTATGCCTCTCTGATACAGTTTTTCTTCACAGGTTGATATATTTGAGCAGGGAGATGTTTTAGTTGAATCTCCTAGGGCGTTGTATGGGCATAGGGGGATGCAGTCACTTGTTTGTACCATTGTACCCCCATCCCAAAGAGCCTGGTGGGCTCAGTTTGACAACGCAGGCACCCTAGGAGGTTGTTTTGGCGGGATCACGTTTCTCGAGGCAGATTAAAAAATAATTAAATGGCTATTGAAAAAATCGATTTGAGCTACTGAGGCAAGGAAATGACATGGGATGAGTCATAATGATGAGAGTGATGTCCTTCACACCTTCTCTGGCAGTTGCAACTCCTGATTGGGCCCACGCCTATTTTTGGGCATTTTTTATTATTTTCTGGAGCTCTTTTTAGAGGCTCACGATTTCCTCAAAGAGGCACAAAAGTCAAAGATTTAAATTGTTATATTATTTATTATGCCATGGGGACACCCAAAGGGAGTTAGTCAAACACTCCTTAAACCCACCATGTGCTTTCATTTATTTTTTATTGAGTGGATTACCTTTATTTGGGTGGTCTAGTCCACTTTGATAAATTATGGTTATATTGATCCATGTGTTGTATGTTGAGCTCATCTCAACCATTGATTAGAACATTTCATCTTTTAATCTTAACCACTCGTTTTGAAAGTGGTTAGGATTTGGTTATGATTGAGGTTATCTCATTTCTATAGAGAGAGCTTCTCATTTGTAAAGGGTCTTTGGCTCTTGGATCTGAATAATAGAAAGACTTTTTTTGTGGAAATTTTTCTGGATCTGCTTTGCATTTGATGTGCTCAAATGGTGATTAACTAGTCTTTAGCTTCCTAGCATTGTGGAAATTCTCGTGAGATCTATATTTTTCGTGGCTATCATTGTTTTGTCTACAAGAGGGCGTTTTGGCTGGAGCGTTTTTGTAGGGGGGCCTCAACTCGCTCGGTTCTCTTTGTCTTGGATCAGGGGGTTTTCATTAGTTTCATTGTGATCTATGATTATTTCATTTTACTGTCTTGTAGCATTCAGTTTCTTTATCTTGTATTAGCAAATCTGATATGGTTGATGTTTGCTCATGCAAGGTATGGGGCACATTGGTGGCTTGGAGCTTCCACATGCCATAGAAATCATGGAGATCTTCCAGAATTGATCAGGATACCAAATATCGTCACTGTTACAGACTTCTACAAGCATTTCCAGATAAGATCCAGCAAGTAAGTCTCTTCTTTTTCAGATCTTATTCCGTTGTACCTTACTTTTCTTCAACTTTTTCTGAAAACTCCTAAAGCACTAAAAACCCTAAAAAATAATAAACTTGGGAATAGTCCGATCTTTTGCCAAACCATTTCTGGGTTTCATAGATCGGGCCTCCCCTTCATCAAATCAACTGACGCTGGTCAAATTCCTCACAGTTTGACCTAGATCTGATTTTTAAGCAAAAAACTGCATAACCCCCCACTGAAAAATTGACCTACTAGGGTTTCGAGTTTTTCTTAATTTTGACTTCACGGACAGATAGATTGGGTCCCACACAGCCTAAATCAACCCCAACACTATTCATTTGCTTGACCATTTGACCTAGATCTGAAAAATTGACTGAAACTGCCCTAGCGCCCTCACTGAAAATTAGACTTTTCCGGAAGTGAGTTTTTCTGAAATCTGATAAGATAGACAGATAGATCGGGTCCCAAGCATTCCAGAACACCCCCAACGTTGATCTAGTTCTTTCCGGTTTGACCTAGATCTGAAAAATTGGTTTTCAGCCTCCTAGCCCCCTTCATCAGATTTTGACTTTTCCATATCTGATTTTTCTGCTGATTTTCTGATTTGGGCTTGTAGATCAGGTCACCCTGACCTCTTCTCTCCTTCAACGCTGAGCCATTAGCCTCCAAGTAACCCTAGAACTGCAAATCTATCCTCCTAAGCCCTAGCGCTAGCCATCCATTGAGCTATGTTTCCTGTACCTTAGCTTTTCCAGACCAACTACTTTCAGGGTTCGTAGATCAAGGTGTCTCCCAAGTGGGTTCTCTGAAACATTGGTTTACTGCTGACTCCATTGCCCAATGCACACAAGGCACTGATCTCCTAGCTAGCGCTTGTCCCATCTTGACCTCATTTTTACTCATTTTGCCAACACCTACTGATAACTCAAGTCACCTATCTTTCACTGAGATTGTCCCCTTGGTACTAGGCAGTCCCAACTCTGTTCTTGCTCACCCTGTCACAGGTACGTTTCCCAAGACAGTGGTCATCTCCATCAGTTGCTAATACCTTAACCCTAGAGCTAGGGTTTCCATTTACCTTGCACCTTAAGTACCCTGAAGCCCCATCTGATCTTCTTTTGGTGTCTAGGTCCGATCTCTCCTGTCGGGGGCAGATCCGGGTCTCCCCCATTGTTGTCATGGACTGGGATAACATAAAGCGAAGGCTACCTTGATTGGCGTGACAACCATCCATTTGAGAGTCTAGGCAGTCGTGGTTCCACCCCTTAGTTGCTTGCCCCTCTACCATCCATCCTGGATCCACCTCACACAGGCAACTACAAGGCGGATGATAACACTAACTAAGTCGTTAAAGCTGTGGATTTGTTGTTGAATTTGTTAAGCAGAAATCCAAATCTTTGATTAGTCCTTTCATTGAAAAAACAGCTAACTGTTGGTCTATTGGATCGGTGTAATTGTGACCGTCGATGCGAAATCGCAACCGTTGATCAATGTGTTTCCAACTCTTGACCTTTGACGTGTCGACGTCAGAAATCGGAAGTCAGGAGTGTTCTTTCCCTTATTCGTTATGTTCACGTCAACTCCTGACTTCCGACGTGCCAACGTCGGAAGTCGGAAGTTGGAGAAGTGTGGATTTGGAGGACGGATATAACCGCTGGATTTGTCTGTCGCATTAGAACTAAGCTGTCAGATCTAGTTTAAAGTTAACTTAACGTTATTAAATAATGTTTAAAGAGTGTTAATGAGTTTAAGCTTTATAAGTTGTTCTTAAACTACGCTTCCGCATAAGAAATTCAAATGGGGCTCACAGCTAGTTAATTAACCATTTGGAATAAAAAAAATTGAAATTTTATAGAGCCTATGTAGTGCTCTTGTATGTTTTAGCTACATAATGGATGTATGTGTAGCTTTGTAACGTGCGGGCACGTTACACTTGGTCACTAGAATCAAGAAAGTTGGTTGCTAGAATTGAAGAAATTAGTTCTCTCTCAAAGCATAAATAAGACAAGATGGAAGGATAAATTGTAAAACACACCAAGGAAAGTGTGTGAGGAACACACACAAGTGAAGCCAAGGAGGAGAGAACACAAATACCACGAAGAGGATCGATTAGCAAGATGAAGACTGTTAGGATAGTACCGTACATAGTACAACAATTCCTCAGATTTTTGTATAGGCGTACTGTTTTTCTTCAACAGGCTGTAAACCTTCGGTTGAGATGTCCTTGTAGGTTTTGATTATTAAATGATAAGCTGATTTTAAGTACAGAATTATTGTGTATCGTGTTTATGTTTCATCTGTTCATTTTCAGCTATATGTGTGATTGTTGGATGTTCATATATATATTTATTTATGTGGTGAAATAAGTTCAGATTTTATTTATTTAAATACAGAGAAACATAGGACAGAAGTCACTTAGGGCCTGAAAATTTGCAATGTTGTTAGGATCTTTCTACTTTTAACAAATTATGTCTGGCTTTGGGAAATCAACCTTTCCATGTAGGCCCTAGGGCCCTAATCTATATGCAATACTTCATAATTTATGTCTTGCTCAACAATGGCGAAAATGCTACTATGAATCTCATTAGAGTGAATTCTGTAAAGAGTGGATGTTGCCATTCGACATGAATGCTGCAATAGATGCTAGGCAGTTGCAGAAAATTCTTGATAGGAAGACAATTAAAGCAATAGAAGTTAGAGTAACTACTTATTTTTGGCTTGATAGATTTGGTCAAAATGTTAGCAATCCATTCTCGATGTTTAGGCAGGTTGATCAGAATGGAACAAGTCTGTGTCAGTGCTATATTTTCCTTCTTTTTCACGATGAAATCTGAATGTGATATTTTATGAATAGACTTATAATAATATATACTCCATTAGCTGAGAATATATAATAAATCCAGAAAATGACTGGGATTGATTTTGTCAAACAGATCAGATTTGGCTTCCCCTCTATTAATCTGATTAGGGTTCAATAGAATGGGATCTAAAATATTTCCCATTGTTCATGGCCTCAGTTGAAGCCTGGAAGCAGTAAAATAATCGAATGTCATTTTAAATTCATGCAACAAAGTAAAACATTTCTGTGTACACAGTAGGTTCTAACTATTATGTATTTGATAGGCACGATTAGTTGCCACCGCAGAGTTTAAAAGCAAGCCAATTTTCAGAACTAATATTTGATGCAATGGGCCGATGACTTAGTTTTTTGTTCTCTTGATTCTGCGAAAGTTGGGCTTGAGTCTTGGACTTGAACTTGGGCTAGGAAGTTGAGATGGTGGAAAAGGAACCAGAGGCTTCTTCATAGCAATCAATCCCTTTGATGTTTGGGATCCAGAAAGAGCTTCTGCATGTTGGGAACGATGTTTAGGCTGATCTCCTGGTTCAAAACTGGATGGAGTTAAACTAATATTCATCTTATTGAAACTTCTAAGTGGCTCCATTCTTTCAAGGATACTAGGAATCTGCTTCTTCACAAATTGGCTAGGCAACATTTTCATTCTGCCATGGACTTCTATGCCAATGTTATCTTGTTGAAGTTTCCCCTGCTCAGCTTTATGGCTATAGATCTCTGAATTCAGTTCAACAAAGGACTTTGGCATTGGCATTGGCATGGATCTGCATAAGAAGACAATCAATCAGGTGTTTTGTTTTCTTTTAAGTGGCGTTCGCTTATAAGTACAATTGGAAGCAAATATATTGTACATGGAGTTCCAGCAAATGAAATTACCGGAACTGTAAGCTTTCCTTAACAAGCCAATTCAATTTTGTGTGGTAACCCCGCTCATTGTGTAGAGGGTTATAATCATGAAACCCCATCTGTATAAAACATCCCAAATTAATTTCATTAATGATCTCTGCCTGAGGTTCTTATAAGTTCCGAAATAATGCAAAGATGTGGCATTATACAAGGAAAGACCTTTGCCAAGCTTGAGTTGATGGATGATATCAATTCTGCTGATACATCAGTACCCATTGCTTCAACCGCATCTGGCACTGGTAAATACTCTTCGGCAGCAGCAATTCTCTTCAACAAGAGTGTATCAAACTTACCAGATTAAGAAAGACCACAAAGGACTCTATCAAAGCAATAACAACCAAATCTATATATAAGTGCAAATTGAGTAGTATTCACAAATACATCAACCAAAAACAGGAAAGACAAGAAATTACTCGAAGAAGCATTGGTCCATTGTCAGATGGTTGAAGTAGATAAAAACATGGAAGTGTCGCTTCACACATACATTCAATATCACAGGTTGATGTACAAATCAAACCACAGTTGGTCGAGTTAAGAACTTGACAAAGGCCAGAAAAAACTGTCAAGGGATAAAATGGTAATGTTAGCCAGATCGTCAGATCCTCCCTCGGAACTTATGATCCTCCTTCGGAACTTATAAGTTATGACTGTCACTATATATGTTTCTTACTCTGATGATTTGCCTCCGTTTGATCTCCATCTTCAATTGTAACATCCATCTCATGGTTCAAAGAAGCAAGTACAACATGCGATGACCCAAAGAACAAACCTTACAGAGCCAACAACATGTAAGTACAAATATGGAACATTCAGAACATACTTAAAATTTAAGGGTAAAAGGTATTTTGTAAGAAGAGTAAAGACCTTCACTTAAAGAAGGCAATCTTATGCACTCAATAATGTTGAATACTACAGTTGTAAAGACAGCTTCAAGTTTGGGAATCTTCTTAAATGACGGTAGGAGCAGAATTGTTTCCAATCCAATCTTCACACCATTTTGAGTCAAGTCATAAGTATCAAGGTCTTGGCCTGTAATTGGACATACAGATTTTCTATCCCTTTGCTTCACAGGCTCTTTTGTGTCTATAGCTGCTCCATGGCATCTGCATGTCTGAATACAAGAGTCTATACCGATTACCACTTTATCTCCATTTGAAGGAAATGATTAAAATGCATCTATAATATAATAAAGGCCAAAATATAACATATCTTGGCCCTGCTAACATATGACCCAAACTACAGCAAGGAAAACATACAAGCATCGGGACAACTAAATTCCAAAAAAATTTCAGCCACACCTTGTATTCAGGAAAGGCATGATCTCTCTCAAAATTAAAGCAGCGTATTGATGATATGATTTGTCTCCAAATTGATATTTGAATCGACTGTTATCAAATATGAAATCCTTGAATCCATAGAATGTTTGATGATGATCTACTTTTGGTTTGCCCATTTGAAGAAAGTTTCTAAGAAATAACAGACAGCCATAAAAAATTGAAATTTTTCAATGTAGTTATTAGCACATTTTATTGCTAAGAGAGATTAGTTACTTGAGTTGGACAGATGGCTAGTGTGGACAGACTTCAAATTTCAAAAAAATTGGGCTCCTTCAAAAAGCATGTCAAAGCCAATCTAGCTGAATAAGTAATATAAATAGATGAGGAAGAGAATAGCTCCATAGGAATAAGGCCGTCATATCCAAAGAGGTTCCTAAAAGCATTGCCACATTTCTGAAACATCAGCCCCATATCTGAACCTTGGTTTCACTTGCTACTGAATCAAGCACTTGAAGTCAAATCACAAGATCAATTCCTGGACATTTACATTCTGTTACCTCCTAACTGGTAGGGGTAAAATCTAAACCCACAGGAAGAAGGAAGCAGTTTCAAACAGTCAACAAGAGAGAGCTGCGAAGAATCCTGTTGGTGTGCTCTATGTGAAGGTTATCAGAGCAGCTAACTTGAAGAAGATGGACTTTCTGAGAAAATCTGATCCGTGTGTGAAAATGAAACTGACAGGAGACAGGTTACAATCAAGGAAAACAACAGTAACCTGAATCCTGAGTGGAATGAGATGTTCACCTTTGCTGTGCTACTCATTCTATGTTGTGGCCTGAACGATATAGAGTCACTGAGTTTGGTGATGAACCTGAGAAATGGGCCTGACTTCTCTTGTGTAGTTGATTATGATTTACATCTTATATTATCCTAGTTTCTCCAATATCAGCAGATGAATGGAAGAATGGAGAAGTAAAGGGAAATCTTTCAGCATACACGGAGGAACAGAAACATGTAATGAATTTTTATTTTTTTTGGTGAAGTCAGAAATAAAAGGGCCAAAAATGACAGTTTTGGGTTCGATGGAGCAAATGGAAAATTCTGTGGCGGACATTAGAGGATTTCGAAAAATTCAAGAAACAGAGAACCAGGTTAAAACCCCTTGAGAGGGTACGAGGCTAGGTGCAAGTCTTGGGTCACTTTGATGGCATGGATAGGATCTTCATAGAATGGTAATTTGGCCAATGGGAGTCTATAAAACATATTTCTCAACAGAAAGAAGTCTGATGGTGAAGAATTAGTTGTATCTAGATTTGTTCTTATGAATGATCTGATCAAAGGAGGTCCAAAGCCCTTTGTTGCAGCAATTGAAAGTTTTACACTTGGTGGTGACTTGGAGTTGGCAAAGGCTTGCAATGCTTGTATAACTGTCCCTAATGTTCAACTGGGTCTTGTTGAACTTCAACTTGGCATCATTCCAGGACTCGGAGGTACTCAAGGATTGCCTCGATTGATTGGACTCCAACGTGCAATTGACATGTTACTGGCTTCAAAGACATTGGATTCCAAAGAAGCACTTAAAGTTGGACTTGTAGACAATGTCGTGCCTCATTCAGACCTTCTTGCAGTAGCTCGGAAGTGGGCACTGGGCATTCATGAATGTCATCATCCATGGCAACGATCTCTACAGAGAGTAGACGAGCTAGGTTCATTACCAAAAGCATTGGATGTGTTGGAGAATGCCAGAGCTAAAATAAAGAAGATATATACTAATGTTTCCTACCCTTCAGTATTGGTGGACAGTAATCTACTGGTTATCTAATCTTCCTTATCAGCTGATGTGCCAACTTCACAATGTTACATTGCATACAGATGCAGAGACTGATGAGGTATATGCACAAATGACTCTGCAACCAGTGAACAGTTGTAACAAGAAGGAGATATTATCATCGGATCTTGGCCTTAAGCAAAGTAAACAACCAGCAGAATTCTTCTGCAAGACTTTGACTGCAAGTGATACAAGCACACATGGTAGCTTCTCAGTTCCTCGTCGTGCTGCTGAGAAAGAGTTTCCTCCACTTGATTTTTCAATGCAACAACCGGAGCTCTGCGGATTCGACAGTGTTTTCTCTAAATTTGCTGGTGCATAGTCGCTTCCGAAATCATCGAAGGGGATTGAAACGTCGACATCGAATCCATCGCCAACAAACATATCTGAGATTACGACCCCTCGAAAGGCGATTTCTTTCACACGGGTGTTGGAGCGGTTTTCTTCACGCTCTCCATTCGCATCCGATGGGAGTAAGTTCAATGGGCGAGGGATCTCTTGGCATGTTCTATATATGAATTGGCAGCCAATTCCATCATTTGGAAACGGGTTTAAGAGTTTCCTTTTGGCGTTTGATAGCACACAGCCAATCACGCGAGTAGTATTTCAATTTGTGTCTCCACCAATTAATCGACAGGGATTTTCATTATCACGGGTATCAGAAGATATCAACACCGGCAGCCGAATGGTGAAGTCGTGATCCTCCATCAGAAATTGGTGACTTTGCAGATTGATTGTTCCACCTGATAACTGCGTAGCTTTCTCTCATTTGGCTACCAGTCATAGTCACCAGCGCGCAGTCTTAAAGTTTCATTCAGCCGACTCAAGCCAATGTTGTTACGTGGAATTTGAAGTAGCATTTGTCCAGGTGTCATGTGTTTTGAGTGGCACTTGTATACTCAGAGCCACTTTCTAAAGGAACCCAATTCCGATAGGGGATTTCATGGATATGCAGCGAATGAAGACTATGCTTCATTGACATCTGTGGGAGATTACATTGCAGATTCTTCCTTTCACATGGCGACTCCACGAAGGGACAGAGCCCTTGTCCTTTTGCAGATTTGAAGATCCGATTGAGTGTAGAGGTGAGCACACTCTTGAGAAGGCTTTCAAGCTCACCATGGCAACTCCACAAGTTTGGTATGAGGTATGATTAAACACGTTTTTTCAAATTAAGTACCTCGTTGTTTGATTTATGGAAGACCCGTGGGATATTTGGCACGATGCTTACAGCCCACTAGATTTCTCAAAAGTCCATGGATTTCCTAATCAGTGCTACGACCCTGATGAGGTGCATGACGTTCTTCCTGAATTTTATGGAAATGATGGTGTTTTAGCCACCCATCATATTGCCTCTTTTTGCAAACTGATGGCTGATTTTAATGTTCGTCATGAGGATGATATTATGATCGTTTTTGCCATAACTTTGGTAAATGATGCAATGACTTGGTTCTGTGGTCTGTTGGATGAATCCATAGATTCAGTGGCAATTTTTTTTAGAGGTTTCTCCTCCGCTGGCACGATGGGACAGTAGATGAGATTGAGCAGCTTGCTAAAGAATATGATGCCCTCATCCCTAGGCTCCATCCTAAGCTTAAAGAACAGATCATTGAAGATCTGAGTGAGGGAGTATTATGAGAAACCTTGGTTGAAGACATTGCTGAAGAGATCTTGGATATGGCTATAATAGAAAACATTGAAGATGTGAAGCTTCCCCAAGTTTATGAACAGCTCCCTAATGAAAAGCTGGAGCTGCCTGAAGTTCATCACATTGAAGGTAATACTATTTTTTCTGCAGATCAGCTTGAACAGTTTGACAATGAAGGCTTGTATGTGAGCCCTATCAACCAATGGATAGAGGCTTCTTGTGCATGGTTTGAGTCTTCCTGGTATAACTTCATTTTTCCTAACAATCTGATGTTACAGTTCAGCTTCATTCATGAGCAAATTGCAAGGCATAGTTGTCTTATGATGAATATATCTTTGTTTCGTTCACTAACTAAGCTCAGAAAAGGAAAGTTTGGCATGGAAAAGATGTTGGAATGGCTTCATTGGCTGTATGCATACACTTAACAGTTTCTAGATTCATGTTAAGTTAGGTAGGTAGGAAGAAAAATAAAGCTCCTGCATGAGCATTTGAATTTTTGACATGTTCTTCTTTGTTTTGTAGTAAAATGTGGGATGTGAATGAAGCCATCTCGTCACAGTTGTTCTTTCAGTTTGGGTCTGCTAATACCTTGAGAGTCTGAGGTTCTCGCATGCTTTCTCCGAGAGCAAGCATCCCCCATGGAGGCAGATGTTACCTCCTAACTAGTAGGGGTAAAATCTAAAGTTTAAACCCACAGGAAGAAGGAAGCAGTTTCAAACAGTCAACAAGAGAGAGCTGCGAAGAAGCCTGTTGGTGTGCTCTATCTGAAGGTTATTAGGGCAGCTAACTTGAAGAAGATGGACTTTCTAACAAAATTTGATCCGTGTGTGAAAATGAAACTGAGAGGAGACAGGTTACAATCAAGGAAAACAACAGTAACCTGAATCTTGAGTGGAATGAGATGTTCACCTTTGCTGTGCTACTCATTCTATGTTGTGGCCTGAACGATATAGTCACTGAGTTTGGTGATGAACCTAAGAAATGGGCCTGACTTCTCTTGTGTAATTGATTATGATTTACATCTTATATTATCCTAGTTTCTCTAATATCAGCAGATGAATGGAAGAATGGAGAAGTAAAGGGCAATCTTTCAACATACATGGAGGAACAGAACCATGTAATGAAATTTTTTTTTTGGTGAAGTCAGAAATAGAAGGGCCAAAAATGACAGTTTTGGTTCGATGGAGCAAATGGAAAATTCTGTGGCGGACATTAGAGGATTTCAAAAAATTCAAGAAACAAAGAACCAGGTTGAAACCCCTTGAGAGGGTGGAAGGCCAAGTGCAAGTCTTGGGTCACTTTGATGGCATGGATAGGATCTTCATAGAATGGTAATTTGGCCAATGGGAGTCTATAAAACATATTTCTCAACATAAAGAAGTTTGATGGTGAAGAATTAGTTGTAATTAGATTTGTTCTTATGAATGCTCTGATCAAAGGAGGTCCAAAGCCCTTTGTTGCAGCGATTGAAAGTTTTACACTTGGTGGCGGCTTGGAGTTGGCAATGGCTTGCAATGCTTGTATAACTGTCCCTAATGTTCAACTGGGTCTTGTTGAACTTCAACTTGGCATCATTCCAAGACTCGGAGGTACTCAAGGATTGCCTCGATTGATTGGACTCCAACGTGCAATTGACATGTTACTGGCTTCAAAGACATTGGATTCCATTAGCAGCCGATGGGAGTGAGTTCGATGGGCGAGGGATCTCTTGGCATGTTCTATATATGAATTGGCAGCCAATTCCATCATTTGGCAGCAGGTTTAAGAGTTTCCTTTTGGCGTTTGATAGCACAGCCAATCACACGAGTAGTATTTCAGTTTGTGTCTCCACCAATTAATCGACAGGGATTTTCATTATCACGGGTATCAGAAGATATCGACACCGGCAGCCGAATGGTGAAGTCGTGATCCTCCATCAGAAATTGGTGACTTTGCAGATCGATTGTTCCACCCGATAACTACGTAGCTTTCTCTCATTTGGCTGCCAGTCATAGTCACCAGTGCGCAGTCTTAAAGTTTCATTCAGCCGACTCAAGCCAATGTTGTTACGTGGAATTTGAAGCAACATTTGTCCAGGTGTCGTGTGTTTTGAGTGGCACTTGTATACTTGGAGCCACTTTCTAAAGGAAGCCAATTCCGATAGGGATTTCATGGATATGCAGCGAATGGTGGAAGTGGAGTTATTTTGGTAAATCAGAGTTGGTCAAGAATCAATTGGGAGAAAAAGTGGATTCACCTTTTTCCATTTTGTTTTTCAAGTATTTTATTATTTTATTTTTATCTTTTTTTGAAAAGAAATAAGAGCCTCTTGGCTTATAAAAAGAAGGCTCTTTCTTTTGTAATGGGGGAATTCTTGGCTGGGAGGATTTTTCCCCAGGGTTGATAAAGAAAAATCATGTTGGGGCTCTTTGGAATATCTTGGGCTTCTTTGTCGCAGGTCTTTGTCATTTTTTTTTACAAGTTGTAGACTAGGCTTAGCATAGAGGGCTAACAATCTAGCACATTGGGCAAGCATTTGCAGCTACCAAGTTACTTGTCATCGTTATGTTCTTAGAGGTTTGGGAGTAATGGAAAGTAGTCAGTTATACTTCCATTCTCCTGGCTTCTGATTATGGAACGGACCAGCTTAGTCTCCCTTTTGTGAAACGCAAGGCCTCTCCGAGTCCCCTTTTGACTCCATTCACCCTTCGGACATTGACACTGGTCTTTCCCTCGAGGACTGGTCCTCCTTTCCATCCCATCAAATCCGAATCATTTTCCTTTTTGCACCCATGTTTCTCTAAGGCAACCTCTTCAGATCACCTTGCCCTCAACCGCACCTGCCTTAGCGATCCGAACTTAGGGAAACCCCCCTAGAGCTGGAGAAGAGCCAACCTGAAGCGAGGAGAGAGGGGTGTGGTGACATTGGCCTCTCTCTTGAGAATTGTCGTCGGGCCGGTGCCACCCACAGTTTGGGCTTTCAGCACTCGCGTGCCAGTTTTGGGCGACAACACATTCCAAAATAGAGGTAAGGCAAAAGCAAGACTTGGCAGCAAAAAGTTTGAGACTATCAGTGTGTGGTTGTATCATAAGAAATTGTGCAGTTGGAAAAAGTTCAATCATATCTTCTAACTTCAATAATTGTGGGGCATAGCGCAAAAGTTCCTTTGTGACTGTTGCCACAAAAACTAACACCTTAAGGCAAAGTTTCCTAATAGTTTTTAGCCAAGTGTAACTATGGAAACATTCCAACTGGCACCTAAGTAAAGTTTTCTTTCACTTTAAGTGAGGAAAGATGATCCTACACTAAGGGGGGGCTCCTTAAAGTAACTAAGGTTTGTTTGATTGATTAAGTGATTTGAAGATTCCTTAAATTACTTGTGAAAGATTGTGAGTAGATTTAGATTTGTGAGCTAAAGTGTTTTGTATGGCAGAACAAGAATTTATGCACAATATGATTAAGAACAACTCACTAAGATTATTATTACTCACAATGATTTCTTTGCTTAAACCAACAGATAGCATGAAATTAGAAAATAAAATGAAATCAAAGAACAAGTGAATATCGCATCAAATAGATTTCATCAATCAAGTAAAGCATCCATGTTATTATTGCATGTAAAAGCAAGTACAAAGATTATGAAATCAGATTTAACTATTAAGTAGTTAGCTATAAACTAAATCTGATTTTATCCTTGATTTGCCTATCAATCTTAAAAGATGTATTTAAATGGACAAGAGATTATAAACAAATTTAATTATGAGAGAATTCTCTAAATCAAAAAATTGTTTAACAATACATGCATCAGATTGTAAGCAAAACATTAAGCAAATTAAGTCTTATATCATTAAGTAAAGTATTGAAGTCCATATATTACAACCCAAAACACATTTTCTATATTGTTTTTACGTATTTGCAATGAACTTAAACAGCAAGAAATAAGCTTAAACCAAATGTTGGAAATAAAAATATGATTGACATAAGTTAAATCTTAATAAAAATGGATTGTGTTACAGCTCAGATTAGCACCCTAATGAAAGTCTCGAATTGTGGTGTTGTGAGGGTAAGCACAAAAGGAATTGTACCCAATGTCACCACAACACAAACTCCTCATACTTTAGGCCAACTCCTAGAGAACAAGGGAGAGTCCCTAAAATATGTGGGGAGGACCTTAAAAATACCTCACGAGCAATCTCTTAACAAGGATCAGTGCCTTATATAGTCAAAGAGGGTAAGAGTTAGGATAATATATGCACACTATTATAGGAGATGACTAAAGGATTATTGTTGCTATGAAAGGACAACCAGCAAAATGTGCCTCAAAAATAGATGAAAACCAATTAACACAAAGCCAACTTACCTAGGAATGTGTGTCAAATAGATAAGGGTTGAAACCATACCTTTAGGGCAGCCAATTGATGAGTAGAACAAATCTATAAATGACTAACCAAATCTGGTTGAGGGCATTTAACAACCCTAGAATCCCTGTTGAAGGTGTCAATGAGGTGCCAATAGTGTCTTGGGACGGTAGGCACCTTGGAGATGCTTCCCAAACAGGGCTTCAAACGATATAAAAATTTTACCCCGATTTGGCGATTTTCAAAATTCGTTTATAGCCCTGTTTCGCCCGATTTTACCCCATCAAAATTGGGCGAAACAGGGCTTCAAAAACTGCAAAATGGCGAATCTTTTTATGGAGAAAAACATGGAAAAATAGCCCATGGGCTAAATTTCGCACCTAAAATTATCCCTAGTAGGATTGTCCTTGGCTTGTATGGCCCTTCAAAATTGAAATTGGATGGTTGTACCTATCAAAATATCTAAAAACACACCAACGCTTGCACACGCCATTAGATCTCATAAATTGCAGCATTAACAATAGGAACAAGGATGCCACACTTTGAATAGAGAAGAAACCCTTACACTTTGAGTTGCACCATGAAAGATATGTCTATTAGGCTCCAAAAGAGAGAAAGATCTCAAAATCCAACCATGAGTACAAATGAGGAAGAGACTCTTATATAGGAGAGGAGCTCAACTTCCTTTACAATAAAATAACAATAAAAACCTAGATCTAGCCTAGGGTGGAGTAAACAATGAATAACCTCCACTAAAACCCTAACAAACTCTAACAATATCCAAGATATGAGGTGGTCAATGCCACATGTACAATGCCCAAGATACATAAGGCACAAGAGAGAGGGTGCATTACCAAGAAATGAGGGAAGACAACAAGTAGAAGCAACATCCTAGCCTCCAAAGGCTCACCAAAGTAAGCACTCAACAAGAAATGGTCCAAAAGGTGGAGCACTTCCCCAAAAAAGTGAACGCTCTCTATGAAAAGGCTCCAAAAAGGCACACATGGAAAAAATACGGTGCAAAACTTTAAATCGTAGTTATGGATTTTCTAAATTCCTCAATATTTATCGAAATTTCTATTATAACCATGTTTCTGAAATCCCGCGGCCACTCTGCATCTAATGGCATTAAGATGGCACAATTTTGGGCACTTCGTTAAACAATAACTTCTCCTAAAACTAGGGCGCCCCTCCAAAAGGCTCGAAATTATGTCCACATGCCAGCAAATAGTCCTTTAAGATAGGACATCACCTCCAAATGACTCAATATCCCAAGGGTCAAACCTCAACATATGTGCAATGATGTGCACATATTAACCAACTCAACCTCCAATGATCTCTCATCAATCCACACATGTAAGTAAGGTAAGTCAAAGAAGGAGACTATCAATCAATAAATAAACCATCAACCTCAACAACAATATGTCTGTTAAAGTTTTAGGAATTTTCAACAGTTTAACTAACTTGCACAAAAATTGCAGATCAAGTACTAAGAAGTAAAAGTACATCAGTGAAAAAATAAATTTCTAAAACAAAATTGGTATAGTTGTAGCAAGGCAAGATAAATTTAGAAAACATAACTTTTATCTCTTTCAACTTTAACAATCCAATGGTCATTGTGTTAAAGTTGGTCCTCGAGATACAATTTATCAATTGTAAGTTACAAAAAACATAAACAATAACAGTAGTACTACACAAGACAAACTAATAAACCAAAACTAGTAAACAATATCAATGTTGGTTTAGATATTCCTTATACTCAGATACTTTCCGACTCAGACCTTGTCACTGTAAGGACAAGTCATTAAGTGAACAGTGGACTTACCAGAGAGAGAGAGATGGGAAGGTTATAGTAGTGTAGGATACAGACCTCAAATTGTTAAGCAGAATGAAGGGAAATTTCAACCCTTTTCCCAAACTACAGCAGCACTCTCATGAAGGCAATAACACCTTCTAATTAGACCCAAAAAACTCACAAATCAGACTTGACAAAATCACAATTCAGTCACAGACAGTCAATCCACTAGGATCACACTTCAACTTGCACAGTTTACAGTACAACCAAGGGAGGTGACCACAGTCCACAACCCAGCCCTAGATGGCTTACACAGTCACAGCCCAGCCTAGCAGGCTGCTAGTCAGTCACGGCCCAGCTTCTAAGTCTGCAAAACATGTCACAACTCAACCCAGGAGGGTTTAACAAATCACGGTTCAACCCCGGAGGGTTTAACAAATCACGATTCAGCCCTAGGGGCTTCCAACAAGTCACGTTCTAGCAAGAGAAGGTCATGGCCCAGCCTTAATGGCTTCCAGCAGTCACAATTCAGTAAGGGAAGACCACGGCCTAGCTTGGAAAGGTCAGCAGCAGTCACAACTCAGCCTTAGAGGTTGTCACAAGTCCACGGCCCAGCAAGAAAGAGAATCCACAGTCACGACCTAATCTAGAGAGCAAAAGCAAGGTCCACAGCCCAGTCAAAGATGCAGCAAAAAGATCATGGATGAGCCCAGTCAAGGACAATGAGGTCACGACCTACTAAAACTAGCACCAAGAGAGTCACGGCCCACTCCAAGAGTGTTGATTTTCTTAGCAGCATCGAGAGCCCTTCTCTTCGGAGAAAGGGACCACCTGGTCCGGGACTACGGTGAAGACTCAACCCAGTGTTGAGTGACCATTCTGTTGAATGGTAGATATCTGGTCTGGGACCATGAAATAAACCCAGATCTGCCCTAGGTAGACTCAACCTTGTGTTGAGTAGACATCTGGTCCGGGACCATGATGTAGACCAGTCTGGGACTGGTAGACTCAGCTTAGTTTTGAGTAGCCATTCTCTGGGAGAATGAAGACACTGTAAGCCCTAGACTGGGTCTGGGCATGTGTGTGGCACTTTGACCCTTGATCTATGGGCTTGGTGTGCTTCTCCAAGGATTAGCTACCCTTGGTTAAGTTACCCTAGTACCAAATCTAGGTGTCACACAGTGTGTGAGATAAAAGCATTAATAACTCTCTTGGTTTATGATGATGTACTTTTGAAATTAAAAAGTACCACAGGGGCACTTGGTAAAAGGCCAAAGTCAAAAGTCAAAGAAAAAAATAAAAGTACCTTTTTGGTAAAAGTGAAAGTGAAATTAGGAAAAGAATAAAAATATTATTATTTTTATCTTTCCTAATCTTGTCCACCTAAAAGGACCACAGGTGGAAAACAAAATTAAAGAAAGACTTCTTATAAAAGTCAAAGGAAAAAATATAAGTACATTTTTGGTAAAAGTGAAAGTGAAATTAGGAAAAGAATAAAAATATTATTATTTTTATTTTTCCTAATTAAAGAAGGACTTCTTATAAAAGTCAAAGGAAAAAATAAAAATACCTTTTTGGTAAAAGTGAAAGTGAAATTAGGAAAAGAATAAAAATATTTTAATTTTAATTTTTCCTAATCTTGTCCACTTACAAGTGAACAAAGGCTATAAAAGAAGATCAAGCCTAATATTTTTATTTTTCCTAATTTTGTCCACTTACAGGTGAACAAAGGCTATAAAAGAATATCAAGCCTTCTCATTTGTTACACACACTTTTGCTCTCACAGGTGAAGAAGACTATCTTATGTTCAAACCTTCAGCTAGGGTTTTATCAGCAAAGTCCATCTTCAGCATTTTTGCACAGCTATCTTCAACATTCCATATTTTTGGGCAGTTTTCAGCAGTGTGATATTTTTGGGCAGTTTTCAGTGCTCTGATATTTTCAGGCAATTTTCAGCAATCTGATATTTTCGGGCAGTTTTCAGACAGTTTGATATTTTCGGGCAGTTTTCAGTAGGCTGATATTTTTGGGCAGTTTTCAGCAGTCTGATATTTTCAGGCAGTTTTCAGCAATCTGATATTTTCGGGCAAGAGAGAGAAAATCTCAGTTTTTCTGAGAAAGCCCTAAATTGGTAATTTTCTGTAATTCTAGAAATTGTGGGTAAAATTATCAATCTGATTTTTATTGGTGAATTTTACAGTTACTGTGGTCAAAATCCAGATCTGGATTTGAGGAACTTTTGAAGAATTTCTTAAGCCATCTCATTTACGAGATGAGCTATTAATGCTTTTGGGGTTTTTGTCCTTTGAAGGTTTCTTCAGTGAAAAATATTGTGTCCATGTGTGCTGATGTGATGAATGTGTTTTTACTGCACTGCTGATCTATTTATGTTTATCTGCAAATTTTTAAAGTTTATGCTAATGCTGAAGCTTATGCTAATGTTGAAGTTTATGCTAGAGCTTAGCATGTGAAAACACAGTAAAGAGATACTGTTGTTGTTTCTCACTAGATCTTGGAATAAGATTTGCAGATCTAACATTTGGATAAGTGACAGAGATGGCTACCGTTGGTTTCAAACCAGAAGAGAAGCTCTCTAGTTCAGCAAACTTCAATTCCTGGAAGGCCAGGTTGACAGCCATTCTTGATGAGAATGACTTGGATGACATTGTTCTTAATATCACAGAAGAGCCAACTACAAATGCTAGTAGGCTTGCCTACAAGAGGAAGCAAGGTAAGGCTAGAAGAGTTATAACTTATTTATGATTCTATCAAAGAAGAATTGAGCCTAACATCACATCCTTGAAAACTGCTAAAGAATGCTATGATACATTGGTAAACCTCTATGAAAAGAAGGCTACGAACCTTGAAGCTGAACAAAGATGAAAGTGTTGGTTCCTTCTTCACCAAGATCAAACATGTAAGAGATCAACTCCTTGCTATTGGTGTTACTGTTGATGATGATGATCTTGTACAAACAGTGGTTGATGGTCTCCCAAGCTCTTGGGAAGCCTTCATGTCATCCGTCTGCCGACGAGAAAATCATCCAACCTTTGAAAGGCTTTGGCATGATTGCATACAAGAAGAAGCAAGGAACACTGACAAGGTAATTGTTAGACACACCAGGCACACAGAGAGGGGGGGTGAATCTGTGTGTGCAGTCTTTATTATTTTTTCAATTTTAACAATCAACAACTAATTCATCAATCCATTATTCTACCATTTGCATAATCATTTCATAAACATCTATCACTTCATCATTTATAAATCAGAAGCATCTGAATCATGAAGTCATAACAAGAACCATAGCACAAGAGAACACAACACCATTTGATTTTGTAATCTTTTTGTATTTGTTTTGGAACGGCTACAACCGTGAGGTAAAATCAGCACCTACTGATACAAAGAGCACCTACTCTTCATCCAGGACCCTGCCTGGTTTTCTTAGACCCTGCTAAGAAGGGTTTGAGGTATCCTAACCTCAAAAGCAAGACAAGCTTGCTTTTACAATTAAAGCTCACTGTCACATCATTTCATCAATCACATCAACATCGCCTATCTCTTTAATCTGTTATGTTGTTGGTCAATCTCTGCTGCTCATCCTCTTCTCTGATCATCATTCTTCACTGTTGGTCATCCTCTTCTCATCATCTCTACTCATCAACGCCGCTTTTCATCACTACTGTTGGTCATAGGTCTGCTCATCAACCATGTCATCAATCCTGCTGGTCACTGTCAAGTTATCATATAGCTGCTACAAAGATCCGCTCTCATGCATCATCTATATCAACAATTCATTGTCATCAATAGATAGGCATCAAAACAGTATCATCATCCACATATACATGTGTAGGGTTTATCTTGATCAGACTTCAACTCTGCAAATTATAGCAGACTGTATAGCATGCACCATCAACATCATAGGGTTTTCAAAGGTTGTCACATCACTGTCATACTGTTGTAGATGTCAAACTGTCATCTTGCCAATGCATTCATCATCAATACAGAACTGCTCACACCTCACTGCATAAATGCACTACTGTATAATATACTTTCTCCACTCATACACCAATATACAAATATACTACTATGTACTGTGTTTGCATAATCATCATCATTACTGTACATACTTTACTGTTTGCATATACGTGCTCCACAAGACTTTAATCAAAAGGAGAATGGACTGAGAGTTTCACATAGAACTAGGGTTGTATATGTGCTTTAATCTTGTGTTGTTTGTTCAATGGACAGCATCATCATAGGATGCATGCCATTATATACATCACTATATATGTTACTATATATATTTCACTGCTTATGTCACTGTGAAGTTACCATTACACCTTAGACTGTAAAACATACCTTGATCTTGAACTGTGTGTACATCACTTCAACTGTGTACTGTAGATTATCTTTCATAAGCTTCACGTATACATGAGTTGTCCATGTCCCAAAACAAGTCCAAACTGGACTGTCAATACATGAAAGATTTGTTGCTGCTAGAATGCTTGTAACACTTCCAGATGTCTGTCAATTCGGGACTGGTGTACTATGGAAACCCTCCGCCTTTGCTGCTGCAAATTCAAGATGCCTTCAACCTCTATCAAATTTGGGACTGTTTTAAGAGTCAAATTCTTGACTGTTCATTACTCTTATCCTATTTCAGGTCTGTTTATCTGCCAATTTTGGACTGTGTATACATCTCAAAGAAAAATCCAAGACTGTGAAAATTCGGGTGTCTACTGCTGCCACCTTAGTCTGCAAATTCGGGTCTGCTGCCACCACAGTCTGCTGCACCTCCGAATTTACCTCAGTCACGGTCACAAAAAAAAAATTCAGAGCTGTTTTCTTCTTCACAAAAATTCTACCTCAGCTGAGCAAATTCAGGGCTGAGTATATGCTGCAAATTTTGGTTAAAAGACTGTGGATAAGCCTCCAAAACAATCAAAGAATTAAACCCCAAATTCAGACCACATCCTCTTCAAAAATGCACAGTAAAATGCTCCTGCGAATTTCTTCCTCAGTCCCAAAAAAAAATTCAGAGTTAAAAAAAACTTGTGTGGCTGCCTCAGCGGACTGTACTTTGCTGCCTCAGTAGCATACTTTGTTGCGTCAGTGCCATACCGAAATTCAGAGCTGTCCAAAAATTTACACCCAAAAAAAATGAAACTTTATGGGGTATTTATACTGGTTTTTTAATAAAAAGTTTTTTGAGCCAACTTGTATAAAAAAGATTTTTATTTTTATTTATTTTTTGAGTTTAATTGGAGCCGACTTTAACAAGCTGAGGATGGTAAGTATTTAATTTAAATTTAAATTTTTTTATTTTGACTTTGAATTTTTAAATGTCACTTAAATATCTAGGGTCAACAAAATGTCAACCAAATCCATAACTTTAGGGTTTGATCAAGGTTTATCATGTCTTTGTTTTATTATCCTTTTGCCACACATCCTTACCATTTCAATGGTCTTAGGGTTTGTTGTAATAAGTTGCCAAAAGCAAGGGTGTCCTCACTATCAAGCATGTCACCAAATGGTACCATGGACCCTTGTCAACTTCATCATCAATCCAATTAGTGTCTTGACCACATTAATGGGCATCAAGGTCTTCACAAAGGTTCTATGACTTCATTAAGTCATCAATGACCATATCTTCATGTCAACTAACCATGTAAGTGAAAGTAGTGGGCTCCGTGAACTTTGCAAGGGCATCAGGGTCTTCATCAGGGGTTCCAAGTCTTCATGGGCTTCTTCATCATACCTAGGACATGTTCATGGGTTCCATAGCCTGTCAAGGACCATACAAGGTCATCATCATCATACAAGAGCTCCATGACCCCAACAAGGGTTGCAGGGTCATCAAACCACTAAGTGTGGGTCCAAGGACTTCATCAACCACACAAAGAGGCATCCAAGGGCCAAGATCCATCGTGACATCACTTGTGGGGTAGCTAGGTCTTCTCCTAGGGTACCATGACACCATCAGAGCATGAATGACCACAAAATGGGCCATTAATGCTTCTCCAACCCATCTAGGGATTCTCCATCGTCCATCAATGCTTCAGGACCATCTTCGGGGTCTTTAACACCATTAGCAAGGTCTTCAACCTCTTCAACAAGGTGGTGGCATCAAGATCCAATCTTGTGGGTACAAGGACCTTGTCAACTGGGTACAGGGTGCTTCAAGGTGCAAACCCACTCTGTAAGGGGTCAAGGCACTGCAGGTGGGACTTGGTGGCATCAATGACATCCTCTAGGGCCACTGCAAGTCCATGTTGGCATCAATGACAATTTCATCAACAGTAATCAAGCAGGATAACCTTGAACTTGCAACAAAGACCAAGAAGTTCAAGAAGCCTTTCCCTCAGCAGAAGAAGGGTAAGAAACCTCAGGGTAAGTTTTCTAACATGTCCAAGATTGAGTGTTATACTTGTCACTAGTTTGGACATTGTGCTAGAGACTGCAGGCAGAACAAGAAGAAACCCAAGAGAAGGTTTCAAGCATCTACTGCAGAAGCAAAGGAAGAAGAAGATGAAGAACCAAAGAAGAAGAAGAAAACCAAGGCTAATAAAACTGATGAGCCTAGAAGAGAGTACTATTTGATTTCTGCTCTAACTGGTTCTTTCTCAGCTTGCTCCACTTCTTGGTTGGTGGACAATGGTGCCTCCAAGCACATGACAGGTAACCGTGGTACCCTTACCAGTTACAGAAAGAAGAAGTTCACCACTCAATTAGAACTTGGAGATGACTCCACTTACAAGATTGAAGGAGTTGGCTCAACTTCACTCCAACTTGACTCAGGTACGGTTCTTCATATTGATGATATTCTTTATGTTCCTGGGTTAAAGAAGAATCTTTTATCTGTTGCTGGTTTAGAAGACAAGGGCCACAAAGTCCTCTTTATGGACAAAAAGGTCTTTTTATGGGCAAAAGACACAGATCTAGACTCAGCAATTCAGATTGGGGTTCGAGAGAGAGACCTCTACAAGGCCTCCAAAGTTTCCATTCATGCTTTGGTACATCACACAGTTGATCCTTGTGAACTTTGGCATAGAAGGTTTGGACACCTTCACTACACAACTCTCCCAGGATTGCAGAAGATGGTCACAGGTATGCCAGAAGTTTCTCCAAAGCATGAAGAAATTTGCAAAGGATGTGCTCTAAGAACACTAAGAAATCCTTTCCCAGAAGCAATAGTAGATCTAAAGGCATTTTGGATTTGATTCATTCTGACATTTGTGGGCCCATGTCTTCACCCTACTTGAGTGGGTGCTTATATTATGTCTTGTTTATTGATGACTACTCTCGAAAGTCTTGGATTTACTTCCTCAAGGCCAAGAGTGAAACCTTTGACAAGTTCAAAGAGTTCAAGACACTGATTGAAAATCAAACTAGCAGGCACATACGTATCTTGAGATCAGATAACGGAGGTGAGTATGAATCTAATGAGTTTGATGATTTTTGTCGAGAAGCAGGAATCAAGAAAGAGCTGGCAGTGCCTTACAACCCCCAGCAAAATGGGGTTGCAAAAAGGAAGAATAGAACGATCTGTGAGGCTGCTAAAGCCATGATCACTGATCTAGATCTTCCTTTGTCTTTATGGGCTGAAGCTACCGGAACTGCAGTGTACATCCAAAACAGAAGCCCTCATGCTATCTTGGGTGAGAAAATCCAGAAGAAGTCTTCACCAAGAAGAAACCTACAGTTGATCACATGAGGATATTTGGCACTCCTGTGTATGTTCATGAGCCAAAAGAAAAGAGGGCCAAGCTAGAGCCTTCCGGTAAGAAAGGCTTATTTGTTGGGTACAGTGATTGCTCGAAGGCTTATCGAGTATATATACCTGGACAGAGGTACATTGAGGTCAGCAGAGATGTGATCTTCCATGAGGAAGCAGTGTTTCGTAAAACACTAGAGCTTTCACCGGAAGATGCAGTTGCTCCACTTGAGTTTCCAGATTCAAAAATTCAAAGGGAGGAAGAGTTTGATGATCAAACTCCAGATGTTCCTGAGAACATTGAAAGTCCACTAGAAAAACTACTTGAAGTTCCTCCTTCCAAAAGGAGACCTACTTGGTACCGAGAAACTGTACAAGACGCTGAGAAGCATAAAGCTCCTTCAGGGACTTTCAGAAAAAGCATAAGACCACAGAAGTACTCCGGTCTTATGAGTCAGCTTATCAATTCAGAACCTTCATCGTACGAAGAAGCAGCAAGTAAACAGGTATGGGTTGATGCCATGATTGAAGAGTATAAGTCAATCATGAAGAATGATGTTTGGAAAGTTGTTCCTAGACCTACAGGAAAGTCAGTAGTGACTTCTAGATGGCTTTATAAGATCAAGCATGCTGCAGATGGTAATGTGGAGAAGTATAAAGCCAGATTCGTAGCTCGTGGCTTCACTCAGAAAGAAGGCAATGACTATGACAAGACATTTGCACCTGTTGCCAGGTACACTACCATCAGAACCAGCATCTCACTTGCTGCAGTATTCGGATGGAAGTTACATTAGATGGATGTAAAGACAGCCTTTCTCAATGGTAAGATTGAGGAAGAGGTTTATATTGAACAACCTGAAGGCTTTGTTACTCATGGGAAGAAGACCCATGTATGTAAACTGAAGAAAGCCTTGTATGGACTAAAACAAGCTCCGAGAGTCTGGTGTGCTAGGATGGATGGATTTCTCCATAGCTTGGGGTTCTCCAAAAGTGCAGTTGATTCTAACTTGTACTTTAAAGTTGTTCATAATCATGTCTTGATACTTGTTCTATATGTAGATGACTTGTTTCTTACAGGTGATGAACAGTTGATAGACCAGTGTAAGAGGGAGCTTACCTCAGAATTCGAGATGAAAGATCTCGGATTGATGCATTACTTCCTTGGCTTAGAAGTCTGGCAAAAGCCAGGTGAGATCTTCTTGGCATAAGGAAAGTATGCAGTGGATATCTTGCAGAGATTTGGGATGCAGGACTGCAAGTCCATGAGCGTACCAATGACTACCAGCTTGACAAAGTTGCAGGACTCAGCCTCTAGTTCACAGAATGTGGACTCTACTCTATATAGACAACTCATTGGTTCCCTGATGTATCTCGTGGATACGACACCATACATATGCTACACAGTGAATGCACTGAGTCAGTTCATGTCAGATCCGAAGCACATACACTTGGTAGCGCCAAACATGTACTCAGATATGTGCGAGGGACTATCACTTATGGGCTCAGGTATACTTCCAGCAGTGGAGTATTGTTATCCGGATATTCAAATTCAGATTGGGCTGGCAGTGCAGTCGACGAAAAAGTACCTCTAGTTATTGCTTCAATATGGGATCAGCAATGATCTCTTGGTCCAGCAGAAAGCAGGGTTCCATAGCTCAGAGTACAGCTGAGGCAGAGTATATTGCTGCAAGCGATGCCTGCAAGGAAGCAGTTTGGCTCAGAAAGTTGTTATCTGATCTGTTTAAGGGAAAGCTTGACTCAACGGTCATCCATTGCGATAATCAGAGTTGCATAAAGCTTTCAGAGAATCTAGTGTTTCATGACAGATCTAAACACATTGAAATGAGGTATCATTTCATCAGAGACCTAGTGCAAAGAGGTGCTCTGAAGTTGTAGTACATTCGTACAGATGAACAGATTGCAGATATCTTGACCAAGCCTCTAACAGCATCAAAATTCGTGTACTTTCGTGACAAGCTTGGTATGGCAGAGAATGCCTCTCTCGCTGAGAGGAAGTGTTGATTTTCTGAGCAGCATCGAGAGCCCTTCTCTTCAAAGAATGGGACCACCTGGTCCAAGACCACGGTGAAGACTCAACCCAGTGTTGAGTGACCATTCTGTTGAATGGTAGATATCTGGTCTGGGACCATAATATAAACCCAGATCTGCCCTAGGTAGACTCAACCTTGTGTTGAGTAGACATCTGGTCCGGGACCACGATGTAGACCAATTTGGGACTGGTAGACTCAGCTTAGTTCTGAGTAGCCATTCTCTGGGAGAATGAAGACACTGTAAGCCCTAGACTGGGTCTAGGCATGTGTGTGGCACTTTGACCCTTGATCTATGGGCTTGGTATGCTTCTCCAAGGATTAGCTACCCTTGGTTAAGTTACCCTAGTACAAGATCTAGATGTCACACAGTGTGTGAGATAAAAGCATTAATAACTCTCTTGGTTTATGATGATGTACTTTTGAAATAAAAAAGTACCACATGTAATGACCACAGAGGCACTTGGTAAAAGGCCAAAGTCAAAAGTCAAAGAAAAAAATCAAAGTACCTTTTTGGTAAAAGTGAAAGTGAAATTAGGAAAAGAATAAAAATATTATTATTTTTATCTTTCCTAATCTTGTCCACCTAAAAGGACCACAGGTGGAAAACAAAATTAAAGGACTTTTTATAAAAGTGAAAGGAAAAAATAAAAGTACCATTTTGGTAAAAGTGAAAGTGAAATTAGGAAAAGAATAAAAATATTATTATTTTTATTTTTCCTAATTAAAGGAGGACTTCTTATAAAAGTCAAAGGAAAAAATAAAAGTACTTTTTTAGTAAAAGTGAAAGTGAAATTAGGAAAAGAATAAAAATACTATTATTTTTATTTTTCTTAATCTTGTCCACTTACAGGTGAACAAAGGCTATAAAAGAAGATCAAGCCTTCTCATTTGTTACACACACTTTTGCTCTCACAGGTGAAGAAGACTATCTTATGTTCAAACCTTCAGCTAGGGTTTTATCAGCAAAGTCCATCTTCAGCATTTTTGCACAGCTATCTTCAGCATTCCATATTTTTGGGCAGTTCTCAGCACTCTGATATTTTTGGGCAGTTTTCAACAGTCTGATATTTTCGGGCAGTTTTTAGCAATCTGATATTTTTGGGCAGTTTTCAAATAATCTGATATTTTCAAGCAATTTTCAGCAGGCTGATATTTTTGGGCAGTTTTCAGCAATCTGATATTTTCAGGCAGTTTTCAGCAATCTGATATTTTCAGGCAGTTTTCAGCAATCTGATATTTTCGGGCAGGAGAGAAAAAATCTCAGTTTTTTTAAGAAAGCCCTAAATTGGTAATTTTCTGTAATTCTGGAAATTGTGGGTAAAATTATCAGTCTTATTTTACTGATGAATTTTACAGTTACTGTGGTCAAAAATCCAGATTGGGATTTGAGGAACTTTTTGAAGAATTTCTTAAGCCATCTCATTTACGAGATGAGCTACTAATGCTTTTGGGGTTTTGTCCTTTGAAGGTTTCTCCAGTGAAAAATATTGTGTCCATGTGTGCTGATGTGAGGAATTTGTTTTTACTGCACTGCTGATCTATTTATGTTTATCTGCAAATTTTTAAAGTTTATGCTAATGCTGAAAATTCAACAAAGAGTAGCAAAACCCAAGACGTCAACTTAAAGCAGCAGTAACCCTGGACGTTAAGTAAATTGCAGCAACGAACTCTAAAGGAAGACAAGGAATCAGATCTAAACTTTTCTTTCTTGTCAAGATGCACACTAAGGATGGAGATTTGAACTTAATTTATAATCTTGGCAATCCTTCTAGAATGGTCAATCCACTATCCCCTAGCTTTTAGGGGTGTTACTAAACATAACATAAAATAATGTTAGCTTGGCTTAGGATAGGGTACTAACAGTGAAGTGGTCATACAAACTAAAACAATAAAAACAATAAAGTTAAATCATCATTGTAAACGGGTCAAGGTACCACAAACAAGAAGGGCGCTAGGACCAATAAGGAAACATAAGATCAAGAGTCAACTAGAGGGGTCACAACAAGGTGATAAGACAACCCCTTCGCCAAGGTGTACCATCAAGGTGGGGAAACACCCCTTTTACCCACAAGACCAACAAGACCAAGGACTTTAATCTTTTCTCTCTCAGGTATATTGTCCACTTGTGTTCCATACAATAACTATGAGATGTTATCATCACTGTATAAGGAAGATCCAAACTGGATAATGTGATCCTCTGGTCCTCCACACTGCTCCTACGGTCAAGTGCTAGTGACATCATCAAGGGGTGGCCAATCCCTTGAGAAACAACCTAGAAATAACCATTTAGGAGAAGAGGACATCACACATCATCATCTTGGTCAACTGACCAAGATCCACCAAGTTAACTGACTAGGTATGTACCTGCAGAAAATGTTTGGTCCCAGACCAAGAAGTCTCTGCCTCAACCTATAGGATCTACTTGTCCTAGACCAAAAAACTGCATGGTCCTAGACCAAGATACCCTAAAGCCATATAGGGGCCCTAACCACATGTTAGGGGCTTTGCCATGGTATCAACCTGCTTAGTCCCAAACCAAGAACCCTAGGAGACTACTGGGGGACCTAGGGTACCTTCTAGGGACTTACTTTTCTTGGTTAACTGACTAGGGTACCATCCTCCCTAAGAATGGATCTCGCAGTTGCACTATATTTAACAGTGTCCACAATAGATAACCAACCCATGATGAAGGGGATGACCCCTTATACAAGCCACTAGAATGCCACCACACATGCCACAAGAGAGAAACAAGGAGAGTGCTCAACCAAAGATGATACCCAAATGCATTATGATGCCATCTATGTGCCAAGGATCAAGAATGCCCCACAAGAAGAGGCCTCCAAATCCCACCACATCAACCACATAAGCAAATCAAGGCTAAATGAGCTAGAATGCTCTGATGGAAACCCTCCACATGTCACCAAACCATGAAAACAAGTCAAGTGTTCCATCATCAATTCATCATCAACCTGTAACCCCTTGTTGAAAATGTGAAAAAATTCACATGTAGACACCCATGCAAAATGGGGGTAACAAAGGGGAAGCAAGGTACTGCAAAATAAATGTTTCAAGAAAGGGAAGGAGAACCTCCACGAACCTAAATCCACAAGTACCTATACCTGTAATGCACATTGAACACCACAATTGTCACTCTAGTCTGAAGAGTATCACATATGAGGAGAGAAACACCTCCATAACCATGAAATCCATCCAATCATCGAGTATCTTGCTTAAAATCTAACGCTAAGTGATAAACAACAACTTAAGGGAGGCCTCTCTCCTAGTTCACAATAATCTTTGTTAGAAAAAAAAGGACTCTAGAAGCGAACACACCCTAGAAAGTTCTAGGGAAAGACCAAACCGATCCATTACAATTCCAACAAGACATTAAGATGGAAAATTTCCACCACCCCATTCCCCCACAAGGGCATCAATCAGCCAAGATCTCCCCTAGTTGGAAGTGGGAGAGTTTAAAATCACTGGCCATTTTCCCTCCTTCCTAGCTATAGCTACATGTTCCAAAGTTGTCCTCAAGTCCTCCACTTGGTTACTTGAGAATGCAAAGGAAATCATCTAAGGATCGAAATTGAATAATAAGAGTTTAATAAGTTGAGTTCTAGGCCCTCTATGGACCAACACCCTTTAATTCTAAGGTGTCATGAATAAAAGATAGAACGGATTGTAGTGGATTGGTAGATGGAGAAGCAAGACCACGAAACTTAAGGTTAAATTCCTTAGAAAACCTAAGCATCTCCTCGTCAATCTTAGCATGGACAACCTCCTCTACCATTGCAGGAGCTTTCTTTTCCTTCACAACTTGGACCTAGGATTGTTGTTGTTCCTCCACCTATTATTGCAGGCTTTGAATCTATGCCAATAATTTTTTGGTGTTCTTCGTAAATACAAGTGAATTTCTATTCCAAAATGGATCAATATATGAATGTTATCTATTTTTGGTGCCTTTTAGGTGGAAAGATTGGAAGAATTGACTTGCAGGCCCATTTTACGAGCAAGTCTTACTTTGCGAATTTGGGTCCATAACCTTTTGAGGGCTTAAATGATATTTTTTTGAGCCAAAATTGTATGGATGTTGTTTCCACCCCCTTGACGTTGTCATACACTTCGAGAGCTTTCAAATGGCACAAAGATCACCTCAATCAAATTTTGTATGAGGACGTTTCCCGCAAGTTGACCTGTCTTATTAACCACCATGGTATCGAGTAGATTCCACATCAACTCTCATTACACACACATGTGGAGCTAGTCACATGTGGACTTTCAAGAACATTCTATTGGGTCCAAAACCATAACCCTAATTAGCAATTGAGGCATGCAAAAACCCTAAAACACTAGCCCTAGATGGCTATCGAGACATTGTTAAATACTAGGCCACTAGAAGAAAGGGTTCCATTCTTATGGTATTATTGTATTGTTTCATAATCGAGCAAGAACCAGCGAGTGGATAATAGAGTGTAACAAAGGAAGTAGGAGATCCTGTAGTAACTATACAGGGCATGGTGTTATAGGTAACTCTATAGAGAGTACCACTTTCTTTGTATTTGCATTGGATATTGGAGAAGAAAATAGCTCACTTTTGGCTGTGTTTTTCCCTAAAGGGTTTTTCCCACAGTATATCTTGTGTTATTCGTCTAGATGTGTGGATGTGTCATTTTGGTCTATCTATTTTCCTTTCAATCTTTAGTTCATTTTTAGCATTTTATGGAATTAGGGTAAAACAATCTATCTTAAATATTCAGTAGACACTGCATAACAAAGAGTTTGCAGAAAGTCGTAAGATCTGTCGTGACAAATTGTTCCAGTGTAATATCCATGGCAGTTTACAGATCAAGTTCTCTTCAAGTATATGATACGCAACTTAAGTTTGTTATTTGTTTTCTCTAATTTCTTGATTTATACGATACGTTAATGTGCTTTTCTCAATTATGTCTGCATAGGAAAGTAACACATGGAATATGAATCATTCTAATATTCTTAGTTTTAATTCTTACTTTTCTCATTGTTGAGGGTGTAGGGTCAGTACTAAGTAGGACCAATCCAACATTAATTTATTTAGGTTCTAGCTATCTTTCTATACTTTTTCCTCTAAGCCTCATTGGCTATAAAAACATTTCCACAAAATTATACAGGGGGCTAATTGAGGGTTGGTTTCATCATATAATTAATTTCCCACGTGATTGATACACTACCAGCTTTGGGGATGCTTGTGTGCAATCTGGCATGATAAAATGCTAGGAAAGGAGTATGTTGCAGTGTATCTTATTTGTGTGGCCACCCAAACAATGTATCAATAAGAAATAGCTCCAGAATAGTAAGAGAGCCATCCACCTTCCATTCACTTGTCGATAAAAGTGGATACTGAATCCCCCAAGTCTAGAAGAATAGAAAAAGGATGGTGCTAATCTCTAATCTCGAAATAGATCAGGACTAGAAGATAAAATGTATCTTCTTAATTATGCCTCTAGTACAAATAAAATGCATGGTCTAGGGGATTAGAAACAGAACTTCAAACTCAAGTTACTGAAAGCAAACTAAGGCCAGTAATAGGAATTCATAAATTATGCCTCCAGTACAAATAAAATGCATGGTCTAGGGGATTAGAAACACAACTTCAAACTCAAGTTACTGAAAGCAAACTAAGTCCAGTAATAGGAATTCATAAATCTGATGGATATGAAGGCATAGGTGGCCAAAGTAGCCGACAGTGCTGATTCATGGTCCTTAAAGGAAGATTCAAAGGCAATATTAATAATGATACATGCCATAATCTCTTTTATTATGTTCATTTATTATCAGCCAAACAGAGAGAGCATGGTCTTTATGTTAAAACCTAATTGGAATACTAGCTATCTTTTATTGTGAAAGTCTCGATATATGTGTTCAAGTCTTCCCCAATTGGATATGATGTTACGGAAAGAAAGATGGGGAAAGTAAAATTTAGGTGTGTTTACATTAAATCTAATCCCATAGAAAATGATATAGATCTTGTCTCTCGTGATAAAAAAAGGAAAAGTACATTCAGAGAGATTCAAAGAATCAAACTCCATAAGATTAATGGCTTAATTTTAAAAGAACATTAAAAGAGGATTCCAAGAATCAAACTCCACAAGATTAATGGATTTATTTTATAAAACTCACAGATTATTATAAATGACCACTTAAATCCATAAAAAATAAAAATAAAATATCAACAGTTAACTTTTATAAAACCTATTGTTCAGACTTTAAATCGCTTTCAGAATGCAGACTATAAATTTAGCAGAACCACCAATTCCATAGAGCTTCTTCCAGACTAGAACATTCCAACTAAGGGTATATTTGGATTCCCGTGTCGTTTCAACCCTAAATTCCCCATTCATCAAAGTATTGAAGCAGCATAGCTAACAAAAAGATCTATAAAACAGAAGCAGGATTTTCAATACCTGGCAAGGCCTGAATTTGTCTGCAATCTGCATTATTGAAGGAAATAAGTTGCAAAAAACCTTATTTGTCGATTCCACCACGTTATCTTTGAAAATGAGGACAGCTTGCAGAGGTTCTTCCAATTCATCTTTGATATCTTGGAGCCACCGTTTGAAGAGACTCCAAAAACTCCAATAATCTGCAGTTGCATATAGAACGCAAAATATTGGAAATATAAAATGAATGCCATTATAAAAGTATTGCATCCTGGAAAAGAGATGAAAAAGTTCTTGCCAGAAGACCCTCCAAAATCTAAGCTAAGATAGCGTACCTGCCTGAACTCTGTGGAACATACAATTTTCAAGCTCAGATATACTATTTGTAAACTCTTTCATCTTTTCCAGGAGCATGGCCTCTGTAAAATTTCCCCATTGCAAATGTGAATGAACATCCGATTCAATCTGAATGAATTCTATTGTCACACAATGGTCAGCTGCATCCTATAAAAATGGTGTTCCAATCAGGGAGTTAGTACCAAGCAATTGGTGGAGTAACTGGCAGCCAAAACACAGCACCGCCTATTCCAACCCTTGGAAGTTTGGCAGAACAGAAAATAGCTTCCATTTGTTTTTTCCAACATACCGTCACTGTTTTTCGAAAGGATGCAATGCTTTCCATGAAATAGCCGCTGATCATGATTATCTTCCTGCAGATAGTTTCAGGACCCCAGGAATATAATCCTTCACTTGTCAAAAGTGTACCTAAACATGACACTTTTCGATTCCACATTCAACCGAAGTCAAGTATCAATAGTGCTTTGGCTTTTGCTTCAATTAAGATTTACCATCCTAAAGTGCTCTTTCGAAACTCTTTACAGCAGGGAAGATAAATCACAGCATATTGTTTTCTTTTAAGTATATTAAGAGTTCATGATAGAGAATCATTTGGCTGCCAGATTGTAAAATCAAGCACTATAAAATTGATGCAACTCTTCTGGCATGTTCATTGTCACCTTGGCCATAAATTTGTGAGCATTCAAAGGCCTTAGCTCTTGGAATAAAGTGATCTGCGGACAAGCTATTGACAGCGTGGTGGAATTCTCTGAGATTGAAAGTCCCCTTCGGATGGTATGCAACCCTGAGCTGCTTTCAAGGAAAATGCATCCACCCATACATTTCAGACAATTCCAAAAACAAAAATAAATGCTTTCAACTTCACAATTCTGATTTAAGGGCAAAAGGGGCTGAGATTTTTCCAAATTGTTTCACAAAGTTTTCTCCACAAATGCAACAAAATTATTCAAATGCACTTGTAATTTTGTTTTTTAATCGTGATTCTTTGTATTGAATGCAAACTATAAGTTAAAATACTCTTTAATAAGACCAGTAATTATTTTTACTAGGTTTAAATTTCTAATGAAACATGGTTTATTGTGATAAAGCTAGAAAATTAAATGTCCTCCAAGATAGAGGTTTCTTTGGGTATGCTTCCAAGATAGAGATTTCTTTGGGTATGCTTCTGGGATATGTAAGTCTTTGCTAAGTCATAAGTTTCCCCTAAACATTAGCTTGTGAACTATTAACACTAGCCTAGGGTTGATAATGCAAACCAACTGAATTTAACTGAATTTAATCCCGTATCGAGCCCAGATAATCCCAACCAATTACTAATTCCTCTAAATTTAAAAATATATATATAAATTAAGTTATGCCACAGTTCTACTCAATGTTCACCATATTTCCAATATTTCTCCTGATGTTCTTTCAAAGAAACAAATACGAAAATTTTCAAAATTTTAGACAGATGAAGGATGACAATTGCAAAATTTTCAAAGATTCGGAAGGATAAAGGATGACAATCGCGATTCAATCAAAAGACCAGAGAGCTGCTGTAGAACCAGAAAGAAGAAATGGCTGGTTTATAATATTTAAATTGTTAGATTTATTTAGATGTGTTTTTCTTTTCTTTCATCATCATTAACCAAGACAGGCTAGCCAAGTTAGTGAAAGAAAACGCTATGGCCATTAAGTCGGACCAGCTTCACCTCACACCTCCAAGTATCCAAGGGTGCCCCACCTCTTTAACAAATTGAATGAATATCTCAAACAACCCTGAACCCTACATATGAAATGTTTGTCATGTCTGTAAAGATCAGAACAATATTGCCTTAGACAGGACTGGAGGATGGGGCTATGAAATGTCTGTCGTGTCTGTAAAGATCAGAACAATATTGCCTTAGACAGGACTGGAGGATGGGCCTATTTTGACGGTGCTTCACAGGGCATCCCAGCCATGGGACCTGAACTACCTATGAAATGTCTATCACGTTTGTAAAGATCAAATAAATATTGCCTGGAGTCCATAGACAGGACTGGAGGATGGGGCTATTTTGACGGTGTTTCACAGGGCATACCAGCCATGGGGGAGCTGGAGGGCTGATTTTCCGATATGAAAATCATTGGACAAAGTTTCAAGAATCCATTGGACAAATAGGGCTGAGATGATGGCCTCTTCTGCTGATCATTGCACTTTTCAAGGGAATTCATAAATTTCAGATTTTTGGTGACTCTTGGTTCTGACTGAATCGGCCTCCTGAAAACATCTATCTGGGAGCACTTTATGAAGAGATTTTGCTGATGCAAAGAGAATTTGAGGAGATCTCCTTCAATCACATTTTCATAAAAAGAAACCAATCATATTTTCGAAAAAAAAAACAGATGGCTGATGGACTTTCAAAGGCCGGACTTGGAACTTGGCACCGATAGGAGATGACTGGTAACACTTTGGCAGAGTTGGATCCAGGACCTCGCCCTGCATGATATATGAAAGGTTACTCTCTACTAGGGCTACAACTCGTTTTTTCTTTCGCTTTAATATGTTACTACTCAGTTTAGTGAAAGTTTCATATGAGAAACAATTTTGTCGGAAACAATGCTGACTGTATAATACAAGCTTACAAATATTTTTTTTAAGGACTGTTAATATATTTTGTTTATACAGAACTGTTTTTTATGCCATCAAATAGGCAGAATATTACAGAACAACAATATCATGAAAAGGCTTATATAGTCTATGTAGAAGGTGTAGAAGGTGATTTTAGATTAATATTATTTGAAACTTTTAATTTTTCCCCAAAAACACTTTATTTTAGGTTGAGCTTAAGAAAAACCGCTATCGTAAGTTCAGTTGATTTATCAACTTCGAAGGGAAGAAACTAAAAATTTCTAATTATCAATATTCTTTAATTCTGAACCCTTTTTTTTCAGTCGAAAAAACCATTCCTTGGTATTCATTGAATCAAAGGAACCTTTTACATCTTCAGTCAATACAGAAAGGAACCTTTAATTCTGAACCCTATAGCTCTGAAATGTCTGTCATCCCTCGGCAGGTTTCTTTTAGATTGACCTAGGAAAAAATTAAATTAGATGTTTAAACCAGAAACTTTGATGAGCCGTACTATTTATGTATTTTGATAAGGGCTTTATGCCATACTATTATTTGTTGTATGTTTCTCCTTTTTGACATAAGAAGGGGATTGCATGGTCTTTCTTTTAATTTTTGCAGATTTAGAAGCTTGTTTATCTTTACAGTCAAGATACAGCCCTGAAACAATGGAAAATGGAAAGGCTCATGCGCTAATACCCTTGCCAAATTCAAAGTAAAATTTATAATGTGGCTTTATTAATTACGAGCTCCGTAATAAAAGGTTTTTTTTTCAGAGGAAAAAATACCAGTCTTTGATATTCATTAGAATCAAAAGACATATTATACATAATCCACTATCTTGTCAGATAGAAACAAGGAGAGACCACTCAGCATAAAGACATACAATGATCATGCCTGCTAAATCCAGCCAAACAGAAGAACATAAAAAGTCTTATCACAGCAGACTTTTGTCATCATCCCTGATATATCAGGTCAGAAATATTGAGAATATCGGAGGTGATCTCAAACAGACATTCCTGAGCAAAACTTGCTGGCTGAGAGTCTCATACATAACAGACAAGTAAGAACAAATCAAAAGCTGAAAATTCAAGTGCTGAAATACAATTGGGAATCAGCAGCTAAAAAAGTACAAATTGGCCCTATTCTATGACCATTCCATCCAATGATTCAGAGAATGTTCCATATCCCATATCCAAATTCAGAGCCTGTTTAGAGAGGCCGTCTGCCAGCGAGTTATGCTCTTGGAATATATGCTTGAAGATCACCGGAGGGACAAGATGGAGCATATTTCTTATATCGTCGCACCAATGCCTCAGCGAAGGAATATCAAGGGCAGAAAGTCTGTTGAGCCATGAAATAATAACCATAGAGTCTCCAAATATCAAGTGAATGGGAAGACCCATTATCAAACTTACTCTTAGAACAGCCCAGAGAGCCAATAATTCCGCTCTTGTATTCGTGCTGCATCCACAGCCCAATGAGAAACTAAAATAATGGTTATCATTCAGATAGATCACAAATCCTGCACCTCCTAAATGATTTGCAGCAGCCCCATCAAAAAATCCACATGGAAATACCTTCAAAGGCTTAGGACCGATAATCCGGTTTTTATGAATTTTTTGGGGAACAAGATATAGATTTAGAAAACTCTCAACCCTGGAGATAAGAGAAAGAAACGAAGGCTTCCAATTTTCAAAAAGACATTTATTTCGGATAATCCAAATACACCAGAATATAAAAAGGGGCAAATGTCTGAACGTAGCAGAACGCGCAGTAGTGTTGTACCAATGCACCAGAAAGGAAGGGACAGAGTTGAATATGGTAGAAGAGAACCCATACCGAGCTACAAAATAAGAGAAAATATTCACTGTAAAGGGGCAGACCAAAAATAAATGTTGGATATCCTCGATATTCTTCTCACACAGAACACAACGGCTCGGACCATGAAACCCACGGGATTGAAGCTGCTCCCAAGTAAGAATTCTGCCTTTTTCTAATAGCCAGATGAAACAGGCTATTTTCGTAGAAATATTAAGAGTCCAAAGAATATCAATTACAGGGTTTCGATCCTCTGAATTACAGATCGAAGAGATACAATCATATCCTTTAGCTGCACTTATAGTGCCCACATAGTTGTTATGTGACTAGAGAAGCGTATCACAGAGATCCTTAAGGCGAATTCTGCCGTATTCCAGCCCTCTGATATAGTTTTCCCAAAGATATTTCCAATCTCCACATAGATCAAGTTCCTCTGCCGTAAACCAGTAACCAGCAGCAAAGGAAGTTTTATTCCTTGCTTGAGCTAAGGTACAAATCCCATAGTCTTCTAGATACGCTCTTAAGTCTCCAGGGAGAATAAAAGAGTTGCCCATGCCAACTACAGGATCCACTACCAGACGAATATCTGTGCCATTGCCAACTTGCCAAAGGATCCCTTTACCAATCCAAGGCAAAGTTTTTAGGAAGCCTTTCCATATAATCGAGGCATTTCGCATTAAGAAACATTTCTCTCTAAGCCAAGCATGCAAGGGCAGCTTCTTCATATATTTTACAGAGAGGAGTTGATGCCAGATGCCATCGCTGTTTAGAGCAATCCAGAAGCTCTTCATTCTCAAGGATAAACTGAAACTAGGGAGATGCTTGATACCCCAGCCACCTAAAGAGGTAGGTCAAGCAAGTAGATGCCAATCTACGAGGTGGAATTTTTTTTTCTGTGTTGGGGAGCCCCAAAGGAAATCGAATGAGGACAAGTCGACAGGTATGCTCGAGAGAACAAATCGAATGAGGACAAGTCGACCTCCCATAGACAAGAGCCTATTAGTCCAATGAGAGATACGCTTCTCAAATTTAGTAATAAGCCAATGCCAATCCTTGACCAGATAACCCGAGGGCTTGAGGAAGTAACCAAGATAGTTGAAACCTTGATTAAGATGAGCAAATCTGAACGGAAGGAGGCCTGTGATTCTGCCAAGGAGGGCAGCATCCAAGTCGTTATGGAGAAAACAGGATTTGTCCATATTGATGCGCATGCCAGAGGCCTCACAAAAAGTGTCGAGTAAAACTTTGAAAGCAATCCATTCCTCAAAAGAACCCATGCCAAATAAGATCACATCATCTACGAATAGTAAATGAGTGAGGAAGAGATGAAACGAAATCTTGATTCCTTTAATTTTACCATTTCTCTTGGCATCTTCAATCAGGAGGCTAAGACTTTCGATAACCAGGATGAACAACAGAGGGGACAATGGATAGCCCTGCCTGATTCCGCGTGAAGCCGGAAAGAAGGTAGAAGGAGATCCATTTACAAGGACAGCAAAATTTGCAGAAGAAATGCAGCCCATTATCCAGTTCACCCCCACAAGAGGAACCCCAATTTGTATAAGTAAAAGACGGATGAAAGTCCAATTAACCCTGTCAAAGGCCTTTGACAAATCCAACTTGAGGATGAGAGCATATCTCTTTTTTGTTTTGACAGAATGAAGGGCTTCCTGTGTGATGGCTATGGGCTCAAGGATCTGACGGTTCTTCAGGAAGCCGAATTGCTGAGGTGATATAGAAGAGTCTAAGAAGGGTTTGAGTCTCAGGGCCGCAACTTTTGAGATCAACTTATAGCAAAGATTACAGAGGGAAATTGGACGAAAGTCAGCGAAAGAGACAGGATGTTCTACTTTTGGGATAAGTGTTAAAAAGGTGGAGTTGAGGGAAGGGGCCACACTACCCATTATTCTTGAGGATTCCACCATATTGACTAGGAGAGGTCCCAAAAGATCATAAAAAGTCAGGTAGAGTTCGACTGGCCAGCCATCAGGGCCTGGGGCCTTACCTCTTTTGAAAGTTTTAAAGGCCTTCTCTACTTCCGAAAGAGTGACAAAACTAGTGAAGGCCTATTTTTCTTCCTTGCTGATATAGGAAGGAAAAAGATGAATAACCTTGAGCTGAGCAGAAAGGTTTGTCAAATGATCATCAGCAAAAATATTTTTAAAGTAGCAGATCCCAAAAGATTTGATGCTCTGATCATCCGAGACCCAGGAGCCCTCCTCATCTTGTAAACTCCAGATGGCATTATGGTTTTTTCTAGCCGATGCTACTGCATGGAAATATTTGGTATTGGCATCCCCATTCACAGCCCATGTAACTCTGCTTTGTAGTCTTGCAGAGTACAACTCATGATCCAATAGCTTTTGAAGATCAGCTTTAAGTGAATTCAGTCTGCCCTGCTGTTCATTATTTAAAATAGCAGATTGAGTAGAATGTAGAAGTGAACATATTTCATCTTTTGTGATTCCACTTTTGTCCAAGACTTCACTTTTTCTTTTAGCAAGCAAAGTTTGAACGATAGATCATGCATAGCATCTATCTGATCAATCGAACGGATAAGCGGCCATTCAGTTCAAATCATATGGATAAAATCCTCATTCCCTAACCAAGATTGATTGAATTTAAAGGGATAAGCACAAGGGTTCTGTTGATTCTGTTGATTTTTGTACCCAGTCAGGAGTTCCCTAAGTGACTTTATTTTGCCTGAGTCACTTAAGAGGGAAAATGTGACCCTCACATTAAAGTCACTTAAATGTGACTTTATGACTAAAGTCACCTTTTAATAAAGTGAGTAAGTGAGTGAATTTATTTATGAGAAATAAATAAATGTGAATTTCACTCTCACTGTGAAATTATAAAAAGGAGTGAGGGAGGCAAAAGTGAGTTGACTTTTCATTTTACAGATGAAGGAAAAGAGGAGAGCTCAAGGAGGTCGATTTTCCCAAGGAGGTCAAATTCCAGGTTAGGGTTTGAAGGAGAAGATTCCAACCTTTAGCTTGCACAGTTCCCAAGGTGTACGGCCTGCATTTATGACAGGAGTACGGCTGCATTAATTGCTCAGTACGGCTGCAGAATTCTGGCACGAATTTCGAGGTATTTTACTGCTGCATTAATTACTGTACGGCTGCATTAATTGCTCAGTACGGCTGCAGAATTCTGGCACGAATTTCGAGGAGGAAGTACGGCCAGGACAGCACGGATCCCGAGGTGTATGGATCTGATCAAAGCATTAAATTCGGCACAAATCCCGAGGAGTACGGACAGTGTACGGCTGGGTAAATTCGGCACGAATTTCGAGGTATTTTACTGCTGCATTAATTACTGTACGGCTGC
>LPNX010241280.1:19699-48156 GCA_001517045.1 Pseudotsuga menziesii
CCTTAGATCATACCTTAAATACATTTGAATTTAATTATCTCGCTATTGTATTTTAATTGGGGATAAATATGGTGACACGGGAATAGTGTAGGATGCCCTAGTTAAAACGATGCTAGGGGTAAATGCTTATCGAAATCAAGGTTCCTTAACCATTTTCTGTTCTTTTCCCTCGTGGGTTCAGTTTCCCATCGTTGAGCTGCGTCCAAATCTTACCTCTCCTAAGGAACTTTGGGTTAGTATCAAATACAAGGTCTTACTGGTAGGGCCTTGGCCTTGATCTCCTCACCAGAAGACGAATACAATATTATTCAATAGTTTACAATGCATTCAGGGGTCTATACGAGGGATGTTACAATTAGCCAAACAAATCAGTTGGGGACGTGAGCATCAGAACTGCTAATCCATTCGCTAGAGAACTTAGAGTCAGCCAAACCTCCACATGTGCTAGACCATCTCTATGGCATCATCACATGGGCAATCTCAAAAAGTTTCAGCGCGAATGGACCTCTTCTCCTACAGAAACATCACCTTCAGTCCGTAGGGTTTTTATGGTACTACGGGGCAGTAACACGGGAGGAAAAGAGAATTATTAGACCACCCATCCGGATCCTTATGCATGCATCTATATCTGGAGTCATTATCAGCCAGAATATCAGTGGTAAGTGTTAATTTCTCTCTGCAAAACACTGACCCAAATTCAGCTATATTTTTAGGGTATTTTGCATGGTGAGTTTGCATGCACGGTTATTTTTCAAATTTGTATGAGATCGAGTGTAAGAGTCAGCATTATCATAGAAAATTAGAGAATATCAGTATTTGGGATATTACAGTGGTATCAAAGCATGTTCCTTGCTAGCTATGGGCATGCGAAATGGTAAATGAATTCAGAAGAACAATACAACATTACTTACCGGAGATAGAGGTTTAGAAACAGTGATAGAGGAGAAGAGGACTTGGGGAACAAAGAGTATCAGTTTGGAAAGGTCAAAGAAACAATGGTTGATGATTATAAAACAAATTCCAATAGTCTCATATCAGCCATAAAATAACTCACTACTCAGCAAAAATAAATGATGAGTACCTTCAGGAAAATGACAGAGAAAAATGGGCCCACCCCACACAGTCCCTTGTTTCCCAATAGTGATAGGGTATCCACTAGTAGTAGTGGGGATCACTTAAATACCAACATGAAAATCCATCCCCATATATACAACAAGCCTTATCGACCTACCATGTCTCAATTCTTAGATAACCCAGCTGCAGTGCCTCTAGCACAAGCAGAACCAGAAGAATCCATGAGTGCCTATCTGAGAGAGTATAGAGCTTTAGGAGATGACTTCCATTGAGCCATGACCTTCACTGAATTCTACTACTTTAAAAGTAAGAACAAACCCAGAGCTTGCAATAGGCCATTCACCCAGAACTATGAGTTACAGCACACCAGAGGGAAACTGACTATCCCTAACTTTGAGGGAACTGAGGGTGGCACAGCTCGGAATTGGGTGCATAATTTGGATACATACTTCCAGCTCAACCCCATGATTGAGACAGATTCCATTAAATTAGCTACCTTGCATTTGGATGGAGAATCCCATGAGTGGTGGTACCATGGGTTAGTGACATTAGGTCATAATACCATCACATCGTACCCAGATTTTACACAGAGGCTAATTGAGCGGTTTGATCTGAAGGACCATGAGGTACACTTTAGAGAGTTGGCATAGTTGTAGCAGATAGGTAGTGTAGATGCATTTATTTCATAGTTTCATAGGATAACATTACATGCTGAGGATGTGCATGAGGAGATAACAATAGAGCCATCATGTGAGTCTAGTGACACCAGTACACCCGATAGTCAGATTGTGGACAAGCCGTGTGATGAGTTGGAGTTGGTACACTCTTTATCACCTACAGCAGGAGTCTAGATAGTTATGACAGGCGAAATACATGAGGTGCAAGGAAATGAGCATAGCAGTCGAGACAGTGAGCAGTCACACATGGAAGTTAGTACAATGAGATGTTGAGCTTATAGCTCTTTGAGTTGTATGTATTGAGTCAATAGTCATGATTTCTAGTATTGAACAACAGTTAGATTCCTTTATGGGGAAACAAGAGAAACATACTATTGCATTTCAAAGCAGTCCTCTTAAGGAGTACATAGACAGAGCTTGCAGTATCTTGAGTCCACATTTTCATAATGGCAGATGGTTTTTACTGGTTGGCCAGGATCAAGAAATTGACCAACAGTATATGAGCATTCCAGTTGAAATCAGAAGGGCAGAATGTCATCTTGGTAGGATTATTCCTTGTGATGGTGCCTATGGACAAGGTACTTTTCGAGGGTTGGATTAGAGAGAGATTAAGAGTTGGTGTCTTATTGAGTGGGAAATTCTTGGGAAGACATTCCTAGCCAAGGGTATAGTCCCACAAGATCCTTCAGATATTTGGGATGAAATATGGACAAGTTTGCATTAGGATCCAGGTGGAAGACCTTATGAGGGATGGATACAGTGTTTACTAATGGCGTTACTTGAGAGTCTACATGATGCTCCTTGTGTCGATACTATGCAGGGTAGTGATGGATGCATTTTGACCTCAAAAATTCTTATATTTTTTAGACCCTTGGATTACAATGACTGACAGTTTAGTGATTTCTAGAGGATGCTTTCAAGAGGTCTCTAGTGATGGTACTGTGCAGTGCAGGTTTTTGAGCAGAGGATGCTACAAATATACTAGAATAATTTGGGACCCTGGGATCATCCCTGCATTCATTTGGTTCAGTTTATTGATTGTGTATTTGCATTGGCATTGCTTGAGGACAAGCAATCTTTGGCGAGGGAGGACTGTAATGTTTCATTTTTATAAAAAGTAAATAACTGAGGACTAATAGCACTAGGAGCGGAAAGGTACATCAATTCAGTATTATTAATTCATCAGTGTAGTAAGAAGGCCATAAGAGTTCATATCATAAAGCATTCAGAGCATGCAGGCCTTATTTTACTGTTAAAGTCAACATGAAATTAGAATTGCATGCATGCAAAGTGAAGCGTAAACCCAAAAAGTGACATGAAAACCCTAAAAGTACATGCTATTCTATTTAAGAAGGGTTATTGGACAAAAGAGATATCTATTGTTATTGTTGATTGATTTTGGAGTTTCGAGGAGTAGCACAGCGTGCAGTTGGGGAAGTTGGGGTTGGAGACGGTGTCTTCAGCTAGCGAGGCTTCAGTAGTGAGATATCTGCCCTAGTCTCCTATTGGAATAGATCATATAGGTTTATCCATTGCATCCATCATATACTACAGTACTCAAAGATCGAGCACATTCCATAGGGTTATTAGCGGATCCATGTTTGCAGCCGGAAGTAACACGAAAAACATAGAAGGATTTGCTGGGACCACAAAACCCAGTATTTCCTCCGCATGTCAGCTTCCTCTTTCTCAGCAGGCCTATCCTATGGTATGCAGTGATTATCAGCCATCAGTTTGCTCACCTAGAGCAACTATCAGCCAAACAAATCAGTTGGGGGTGTGAGAAGCAGAACTGCTAATGAATTTTCTAGGAAACTTAGAGGCATCCAAACCTCCACATGTGCCAGACCATCTCTCCAGCATCAGTAGATAGACAAGCTCAAAAAGTGTCATCCCGAACGGACCTCTCCTCCTACAAAAACATCATGTTCAGTCTCGAGGGTTTTTATGGTACTACAGGGCGGTAACACCATAGGAAAAGAGAATTATTAGACCACCCATCTGGATCCTTATGCATGCGGCTATCTATGGGGTCATTATCAACCAAAATATCAATGGTAAGTGTTAATTTCTCTCTGCAAAACCCTAACCCTAATTCAGCTATATTTTAGGGAATTTTTGCATGGCGAGTTGGCATGCACAATTATTTTGCAATATTTGTATGAGATTGAGTGTGTGAGTCAGCACTATCATAGAACATTAGAGAATATCAGTATTTGGGATATTACATGAATATAAATAGGTGGGGTGGCTCTCTCATTCATGCACACTTTCACTCAAGCATTGCACAAGAGAGAGAGAGAGAGAGAGATTAAGGAGTATGTTGTATAAATGGAACTCTATTCTTCTTCTTAGTTTTTTACACTGTACTTAGTAAAATTCTATATAGGGTAATTTTTGCATGGCAATCTTCCCCATGACGGTTTCCTAGGATAAGTCTGTGTGTGTGTTTTTTTTGTGGTTGTGCGTGTATTTCTTTCAGTGATCCTTTGATTATGGTTATTATTTTATGATGCTAAAAAAAATTATATGTTGTATAACCATTAAAATTATAACACTAACCCCCTAACCCCCTCCCCACCCCAATTACATTTAAAAATTAACAACAAAAATTTAAAAACACTCTAACCCTAATATCAACATTATATATATATATATATATATATATATATATATCAAACCCCCTAGCCCCTGAAACCCCCCCACATTACGTCTTAAAAAATAAGAAAATTAAAAAAAAATAACCCTAACCCCCTAAATCCCCCACATTATTATATTAAAAAACATTACATTAAAAAAAATGCCACCCCCCCCCACCCACCCCCCAACAAAATTAGATTAAAAAAACATTTAAAATGAAATATACCCCTAACCCATAAACTCCACCCCACCCAAACAACATTACATTAAAAAAATATAAACAAAAAAATTTATAAACCCTCCCCCTAACCCCACAACATTAAATTTAAAACAATATTTAAAAATCAGTTTTTAACCCTTAACCACCTAAACACACCCCCTAAACATTATATTAAAAAATAATGAATGCATGCCCCTCCCTCCCCACTCTTCCTTTCCTCGCAACCCTCCTCCTCCTTGTCTCTCCCTCCTCCCTTCCCCATGACCCTCCTCCCGGCCTCTCCTTCCTCCCATCCATGCGGCCCCCCTCCCCTCCCTCCTATCCTACCCTCACTTCCCCACAACCCTCCTCCCCCTTATTGGTTATGGAGCATGATATTCCATATTTAGAGATGACATTGTTCAGTCATGTTTGTACCCAAGTTTTATTATACAGCCATCCCAAAGTTTGGTGAGAGGACCAACAATCCCCTAGTGGTGGCCTGGCGGCCAATGAGCCCACAACGAGAGTTTGGGGAAAACGCCCCCAAGAAAGAGGGTTCGAGGGTGAAGCCCCCAAAAGAAAGTTTTTTTGATGTTTGTTGGCCAATAGTTTACGGACCCATGGTATTGGGTGACTCGTGATATCTTCCCATGGTAATTCCCCTACAAAAGGAAAGCATTGTAATATGGTTGTGTATTGTATTGTAGCATTGAAAAACAATCTATGTGATTGTGTGAGAGAGACTGTGAGAGAGTGAAGAGGAAGTGTGGCGGGGTTGTTGCAGTTTGTATCCCTTCATTTTGATGAATGGTATAATAATAAAGGACTGGAAATTATGTGTGGATGTAGCCTATCTTGGGTGAACCACATTATATTTTTGTCTCTCTTGTAATGTGTTTTAATATTTTCATCGTGTTTATTGTTTATTGTTTATTATCATTGCTCTACAGTACTGTTTTTCTAACACCCCTCTTCCTCTCTCCTCCTCCTCCCTTCCACATGGGCCTCCTCCCCCCTCCTCCTTCTTCGTTGAGCTCCCTTGGGTTCCAAAATTTGCCCCTCATGAGTAGCATGATTACAACCCATGTACATGAATAATGGAGCCCATGTTTAAAACCTGTATTAGAAGAAAATTTTAAAATTTGTGTTGCTTCCAATTGAAGAAAATGAATTTCGTGAGTAATAAAATAGAAATTATGTGTCTTTTGTAAATCTTGGAGCCATGAGTTATTTCTCGTGACTATACCTTCAACACATTAAAAAAATGCTTACAACTAAGAAAAAATTACAGGTTTTTTTCGTTCTATCAAACAAACAATAAACATTTTGTATATAGATCATGATTATCTTCTCTGTATTTGAATCTGCTTACTTCTCATAAATATTATAACATTTTATATGGATTATGAGTATTTCAAATATGCTTGTTTCTCATAGAGATTATGAATTTTTTAAGAATGTAATTATCCATATAATTATAAAGAATATGATTACAATTTTTTTTATAATTAAAGTTAGTGTATTTTAATATATTTATAACAATAATTTAGACTTAATTTGTAAAATCTGCTTTCATATATATTTATATATATAATATTTACAAATTGAAAAAAAATATATTTATATTTTTAGAATCAAATAATTCTTAAACATTGTATTTCTAATATGGTTTAAAAACATATTATATTTTGATAAATATTATGAACATTTTAATTATATATATATATATATATATATATCTGAAGTTGGGAGACATTGTAGGTGCAATTTAATTTTTGCAATACCCATGCATGTTATGAAAAAGCAAATCCAGATGGGAAAAGATTGTGTACTATATTTTCATATAAAGTATACACGATATGAATATAACAAGTACTCCATTTTTGCATAAGGCATACTTGATATATACACATCAAGATGAATGATGAAGCCATTTCGTTCATTTTTTGGGGGTTTAAATGATTTCAATGGTATTGATTTAAATGATTTTGTGTTAATGAATGTGTTATAATAAGCTACAACAAATAATTTAGTATAATATTGACTTGTTATATAAAGATAAGTAGTATGCTTTGAAAGTAAAGGGTTGTGATAAGGTTATAAATCATCTTAATGCTTGCAATGACTTGCTTAATCAAATCAAGGTCATGATCATGAAGTACTAAACAATATGTAATTCATATCCTTGTTATATAGTCTTATGGGTTGTTCTGAAGAATATGCAAGTTGCCATTAGTAGGTCTACAAAGCTAGAGAATCTCAAGTTTTAGGTTAGCCATAGTCGAAGGAGAGAATGAGAAGAACCTCTTAAAGAAACATTGATTCATAAATGTTGGTGACTAGGGGTCACTCTATTAAGGAATGTAATGGTGAGAGATATAGTGGGAGGAAATATAGATTGAAAGGAAGATATGTTGGTAAATATAGGAAGTGGCATGAGTTCATTTATGGCACTAAGAATATTGCGCATGGAATGATGATCTAAAGGACTCCTCTCAGTTGTGTGAGGCATGTGTGCATCGAAAGAGAAAAAGGGTTTAAGTTTTCTTGAGTAACAACTATGATCAAGAGTTTCTTGAGTTAGTGCACTCTTATAATCATGGGCTTGTGGGTGTTGTCTCCATTGGAGGGCCTCATTTTTTTATCACATTAATTCATGAATTTTCACTAAAGTCGTGGGTTTACTTCATGAGGAAGGAAAGTGATGCACTTGAAGTTCATAAGATCTTTATATCCTTTGTTTCAAGCCAAAGTAAGAAAAAGGAAAATGTTTTAATAAGAAACAATAGTGATGAGTATGGTTCTAATAAGATATAGTTGCTATGCAAATCTTGGAGTTTTGCAATGTAGAATAGTATGCCACATACTCTTGAGCAAATTGGTTTTTCTAAGATGTCGATATGAACCTTAATCGAGGAACAATGGAGCATGAAAGTGTATGTTGGTTCAAGCAATAAAATTTGAGTTGAAGTGGTTGTCAAAGAAAAATATATGATCAATAATTCATTTGTTGGGCGACAAGGTAGTAATGAAAGAGTCATGCAGTGGAGAGAAGACTTTTGTTCCACATGTCAAGGCTCTTGGGTGTGAGGCTTACCATTGTTTCAAAAGTCAGAATAAACTCTTGAGAAGGTTGTGGTCAGTTAGAACAAACTCCTGAGTTTAATTGAATAATGGCTTCTATGATAAGCAACAATATATAATACTATGTTTTGTTGTGGAGTTTGGATATCAAGCATTTGTGTCATTTAAATGTATTGCCTTTACCTTTAATCATTGTTTTGTTTTCATTTAGGATTATGTACAAGAATAATTTGTTCTCTGAGTTTAGACTGGTTCCAAATAGTAAAATTAATAACTATGGTTGTACACCGATTTAAAATGAATGTTTCAGTTTTGTTTTTTAAGATTTTTGAAGTTATCACATGCTAGGGTTTACCCTATAAATAAAATATTTTTCTTGTGTTTTCCAACACGTTTATAAACCTTTACATTTTCTTCTTTAACGTCTATCTTGATACTTTAACATTTTTTTAAAGGCTGCTAGTTAGTTGGTGCTTTGTTTAAACCAGTTAGGGTTTCACCTTCATGGTTTATTCAGTGCGACTCTCGTAATTAAATAAATGTTCAATAAAACTTCGTAGGAATCCGTCCTCTAAATGCTTGATTGTGATTAATGATTGTCCAATAACAGTTTGCTAGGTTTACATAGTATTTTGTTCGTTTCCCTATACATAATTTAAAATACTTTTGTTCAAGCTTTATAATCCCACTTGATATACAACATTACTACGTTTTCGACTTCTATAACGAGATAACAAATAGGGTAGAAATAAATTTAGGGTTGCAAGTAAACAATTGATAAAAAAATATAAGTTGTTTACATTAGTGTTGTTAGTGGTAACCTTAACCCTCTGTTTACACATAAATGAAAGAAAAGCACATTATACTTTCAGTATTAAAGTAAGATGGATATTCATGATTCCTTTTACTACTGAATATGAAGAGTATAATCATTACAACCTACAACTTGTCCATGTAGTAGATAAAACTTACATAAGTAAAGAAATTGATTTTAGAGTCTGGTACATATCTGGAAGTGATAGTTGTAATAGTCTCACACCACCTTGCCTTAGAAACTTGTAGCAGTTCTTCACCTGCTTAGTTTCACCCCCTTTCGCAGAACTTCACGTTTAAAGTAGTTTCACCTCAACCTCAAGTTGTCACCAGTATTAGTAGGAATAAATCATTTCAGAACCTGGCATTCTCATATGCCTCACTGGAAGTTCTATGATACAGAGGCTAACATCAGCATGATGTTCTCTAGAAGCCCTGTACTTTTCAATAATTTCCCATAGAGCCTTTACCCAAGGTGATCTATGGAAGCTCTCTTCAAACAAAAAATCCCCCCTTTTTCTTGTCTTGCCTAGGACTTTTATAACAAATAACTGATTCCTAAATACTGGCCACTTGTCTCATTAGAGAATGTTGGAAGTTTAATAACTGTTTTAAACCTAAATTTCTGTCAATTGTTGTTCAACTATTACAACTTCCAATTCCCAAAAGTATATAAAATTTAGCTTCTTTTTTTAAAGTAAATAACAATAATAATAACATCAAAAGTAATTACGGGTATTACTATGGTGGTCAAAGTTTCTTTATTTATGCACTATTGTTCTCTATTATCATGGTGAATAATCCTTGCTGGCAATGTCTCTGCAAATGAAACATTATGGATGAAATATTTTTTGAATAGATTTCATAAATGATTTCGATAATTGTTGGGCAACAATATTTGAGCCGTGGATTGCATAGATTGCATTTCATTATGTCATTTTCTTTTTCGAAAGTGCATTCTACATTATGTTAATGTTTTCTTGTTGTTTCAAGTTCACAATATGTGTAATCCAATGAATTGTGGACCATTGGATTATTGCATTTGTTGCAGATTCAATTAGGTGGAGGTGCAAATACAATTTTTTTCTTTTTGCAAGACTTGTACCTGCATACATTAATTGTATTTACTATTTGGTCTAGTCTTTTATGGAAAAAAGAAATAGAATAAATACATAAATACTATTAACAAATGAGGAAAAACAGTAAAATGGAGATGCAAATACATTTTTTGTTTCAGCAAAACTTGTACATGTATCAACTAATTCAGTTTACTGCATCGTTTAATTTTTCATGAAAAAAACATAATAAAAAGTACAAATGATAATAACGAATGGAAGAAAATTGTGGAAAAGCAATAGAAGTGACTAGCTACCTAAGTTTTTTACAGGAAAATTCAAAGCAAGTTTTTTTTATGAGACAGATGTACAGTTGTGGTAGTGGTTGTTGTTGATGAAGAATACCTTCTTAGTTAAGAGGGAGTGTTAAATAAATGTAACTTTGAAAGATATTCTATTGTACGTTTATTGTATTCCTCCTTCGGAGATGTTATTCCTTCGTTCAGAGATGTCCTTTGTGTAATTGATCATGTAAAAGTCATGAGGTAAAACCTTCGTTGTAAGTCGGGGAAATAGTACCCACAAAAGTATTTTATAAATTTTATTTTGAGTCTCCCTAGATATGTCATCCCTAAGTAGAGAACATGGTTGGCCTAGTTAGTTATTTGAGTCACTCACCTAATGAATTGTAATGTTCCGCTTTTATAGAAAGGAAATAACCGAGGACTAATAGCAGTAGGAGAAGAAAGTTACATCAATTCAGTATTACTAATTCATCAGTGTAGTAAGAAGGCCATAAGATTTCCTATCATAAATCATTCTGAGCATGCAGGCCTCATTTTAGTGTTAAAGTCAACATGAAATTAGAATTGCATGCATGCAAAAGTGAAGCATAAATCCTAAAAGTGACATGCAAACCCTAAAAGTAAATGCTATTCTATTTAAGAAGGGTTATTGGACAAAAGAGATCTCTATTGTTATTGTTGATTGATTTTGGAGTTTTGAGTAGCAGCACAGCGTGTAGCCGGGCCAGTCGAGGTTGCAGACGGTGTCTTCAACTAGTGAGGGTTCGGTAGTGAGATATGTGCCCTAGTATCTTATTGGGATAGATATTAGAACAAACTCCTGAGTTTAAATGAATAGTGGCTTCTATGATAAGCGACAATATATAATACTGTGTTTTGTTGTGGAGTTTGAATATCAAGCATTTGTGTCATTGAAATGTATTCCCTTTACCTTTAATCATTGTTTTGTTTCCATTTAGGATTATGTACAAGAATAATTTGTTCTCTGAGTTTAGACTGGTTACAAATAGTAAAATTAATAACTATGGTTGTACACCGATTTAAAATGAATGCTTCAGTGTTGTTTTTTAAGCTTTTTGAAGTTATCACATGCTAGGGTTTACCCTATAAATAAAATATTTTTCTTGTGTTTTCCAACACGTTTATAAACCTTTATGTTTTCTTCTTTAACGTCTATCTTGATACTTTCACATTTTTTAAAAGCTGGTAGTTAGTTGGTGCTTTGTTTAAACTAGTTAGGGTTTCGCCTTCATGGTTTATTGAGTGCGAATCTCGTAATTAAATAAATGTTCAATAAAACTTCGTAGGAATCCGTCCATCTAAATGCTTGATTGTGATTAATGATTGTCCAATAACGGTTTGCTAGGTTTACATAATATTTTGTTCGTTTCCCTATACATAATTAAAAATACTTTTGTTCAAGATTTATAATCCCACTTGATATACAACATTACTACGTTTTCGACTTCTATAACGAGATAACAAATAGGCTAGAAATAAATTGAGGGTTGCAAGTAAACAATTTATAAAAAAATATAAGTTGGTTACATTAGTGTTGTTAGTGGTAACCTTAACCATCAGTTTACACATAAATGAAAGAGAAGCACATTATGCTTTTAGTATTAAAGTAAGATGGATATTCACGATTCCTTTTACCACTGAATATGAAGAGTATAATCATTACAACCTACAACTTGTGCATGTAGTATATAAAACTTACATAAGTAAAGAAATTGATTTTAGAGTCTGGTACATATCTGGAAGTGATAGTTGTAATAGTCTCACACCACCCTGCCTTAGAATCTTGTAGAATTTCTTCACCTGCTTAGTTTCACCCCCTTTCCCAGACCTTCATGTTTAAGGTAGTTTCACCTCAACTTCAAGTTGTTACCAGTATTAGTAGGAATAAATCATTTCAGAACCTGGCATTCTCAAATGCCTCACTCGCAGTTCTGTGAAACAGAGGCTAACATCAGCATGATGTTCTCTGGAAGCCCTGTACTTTTCAATAATTTCCCATAGAGCCTTCACCCAAGGTGATCTCTAGAAGCTCTCTTCAAACAAAAAATCCCCCCTTTTTCTTGTCTTGCTTAGGACTTTTATAACAAATAACTGATGCCTAAATACTGGACACTTGTCTCATTAGAGAATGTTGGAGGTTTAATAACTGTTTTAAACATAAATTTCTCTCAATTGTTGTTCAAATATTACAACTTCCAATTCCCAAAAGTATATAAAATTTAACTTCTTTTTTTAAAGTAAATAACAATAATAATAACATGAAAAGTAATTAGGGGTATTACAATGGTGGTCAAAGTTTCTTCATTTATGCACTATTGTTCTCTATTATCATGGTGAATAATCCTTGCTCGCAGTGTCTCTGCAAATGAAACATTACAGATGAAATATTTTTTGAATAGATTTCATAGATGATTTCAATAATTGTTGGGCAACAATACTTGAGCCGTGGATTGCATAGATTGCATTTCATTATGTCATTTTCTTTCTTGAAAGTGCATTCTACATTATGTTAATGTTTTCTTGTTGTTTCAAGTTCACAATATGTGTAATCTAATGAATTGTGGACCATTGGATTATTGCATTTGTTGCAGATTCAATTAGGTGGAGGTGCAAATACATTTTTTTTCTTTTTGCGATACTTGTACCTGCATACACTAATTGTACTTACTATTTGGTCTAGTCTTTTATGGAAAAAAGAAATAGAATAAATAAATAAATACTATTATCAAATGAGGAAAAACAGTAAAATGGAGATGCAAATACATTTTTTTTTTCAACAAAACTTGTACATGTATCAACTAATTCAGTTTACTACATTGTTTAATTTTTCATGAAAAAAACATAATAAAAAGTATAAATGATAATAACAGATGGAAGAAAATTTGTGGAAAAGCAATAAAAGTGACTAGTTACCTATGTTTTTTACTAGAAAATTCAAAGCAATTTTTTTTTACGAGTCAGATGTACAGTTGTGGTAGTGGTTGTTGTTGATGAAGAATACCTTCTTATTTAAGAGGGAGTGTTAAATAATTGTAACTTTGAAATATATTCTATTGTACGTTTATTGTATTCCTCCTTGAGAGATGTTATTCCTTCGTTCAGAGATGTCCTTTGTGTAATTGATCATGTAAAAGTCATGAGGTAAAACCTTCGTTGTAAGTCAGGGAAATAGTACCCACAAAAGTATTTTATAAATATTATTTTGAGTCTCCCTAGATAGGTCGTCCCTAATTAGAGAACATGGTCGACCTAGTTAGTTATTTGAGTGACTCACCTAATGAATTGTAATGTTCTATTTTTATAAAAAGGAAATAACTAAGGACTAATAGCACTAGGAGAAGAAAGTTACATCAATCCAGTATTACTAATTCATCAGTGTAGTAAGAAGGCCATAAGAGTTCATATCATAAAGCATGCAGAGCATGCAGACCTTATTTTAGTGTTAAAGTCAACATGAAATTAGAATTGCATGCATGCAAAAGTGAAGCATAAACCCTAAAAGTCACATGCAAACCCTAAAAGTACATGCTATTCTATTTAAGAAGGGTTATTGGACAAAAGAGATATCTATTCTTATTGTTGATTGATTTTGGAGTTTCGAGTAGCAGCACAGCGTGCAACCGGGGCAGTTGGGGTTGGAGACAGTGTCTTCAGCTAGTGAGGGTTCGGTAGTGAGATATCTTCCCTAGTATCTTATTGGGATAGATCATACAGGTTTATCCATTGCATCCATCATATACCACAGTACTCGGAGATCCAGCACATTCCGTAGGGTTATTAGCAAATCCATGTTTGCAGCCAGAAGTAAGAGGGAAAACACAGAAGGATTCGCTCGGAACACAAAACCCAATCTTTCCTCCGCATGTCAGCTTCCTCTTTCTCAGCAGGCCTATCCTACGATATGCAGTGATTATCAACCATCAGTTTGCTCACCTAGAGAATCTATCATCAAAATAGATCAGTTGGGGGCGAGAGCAGCAGAACTGCTAATCAATTTTCTAGGGCACTTAGAGGCAGCCAAACCTTCGCATTTGCCAGACCATCTCTACGACATCAGCAGACGGATAAGCTTAGAAAGTTTCAACCCGAAGAGACCTCTCCTCCTACAAAAATGTCACCTTCAATCTCGAGGGTTTTTATGGTACTACAGGGCAGTAACACGAGAGGAAAAGAGCATTATTAGACAACCCATCCAGATCCTTATGCATGCAGGCCTTGTTTTAGTGTTAACGTCAATATGAAATTAGAATTGCATGCATGCAAAAGTGAAGCGTAAACCCTAAAAGTGACATGAAAACCCTAAAAGTACATGCTATTCTATTTAAGAAGGGTTATTGGAAAAAATAGATATCTATTGTTATTACTAGTTGATTTTGGAATTTCGAGCAGCAGCACAGGGTGCAGCCGGGGCTGTCGGGGTTGGAGACGGTGTCTTCAGCTAGCAAGGCTTTAGCAATGAGATATCTTCCCTAGTCTCCTATTGGGATAGATCATATAGGTTTATACATTGCCTCCATCATATACTACAGTACTCGGAGATCCAGCACATTCTGTAGGGTTATTAGCAGATCCACGTTTGCAGCTGGAACTAACACGAAAAACACAGAAGAATTCATTGGGACCACAAAACCCAGTATTTCCTCCGCGTGTCAGCTTCCTCTTTCTCAACAGGCCTATCCTACAGTATGTAGTGATTATCAACCATCAGTTTGCTCACCTAGAGCAGCTATTAGCCAAACAGATCAGTTGGGGGCATGAGCAGCAGAACTGCTAATCAATTTGCTAGAGCACTTAGAGGTATCCAAACCTCCACATGTGCTAGACCATCTCTACGGCATCAGTAGACAGACAAGCTCAAAAATTTTCATCTCGAATGGACCTCTCCTCCTACAAAAACAACACCTTTAGTCTGTAGGGTTTTTATGGTACTACAGGGCGGTAACACCGGAGGAAAAGAGAATTATTAGATTAACCATCCGGATCCTTATTCATGCAGCTCTACAGTCATTATCATCCAAAATATCGGTGGTAAGTGTTAATTTCTCTCTGCAAAACACTGACCCAAATTCAGCTGTATTTTTAGGGTATTTTGCATGGCGAGTTTGCATGCACAGCTATTTTGCAAATTTGTATGAGATCGAGTGTGCGAGTCAGCATTATCATAGAAAATTAGATAATATCATTATTTGGGATATTACAGTGGTATCAGAGCATGCTCCTTTCCAGCTGTGGGCATGCGAAATTGTAAATGAATTCTGAAGAACCATACAACATTACTTACCAGAGACAGAGGTTTAGAAACAGTGATAGAGGAGAAAAGGAGTTGGGGAACAGAGAGTATCAGTTTGGAAAGGTCAAAGAAAAAATGCTCGATGATGATAAAACAACTTCCAATAGTCTCATATTAGCCATAAAATAACTCACTACTCGGCAAAAATAAATGATGAGTACCTTCAGGCAAATGACAGAGAAAAATGGCCCCACCCCACACAGTCCCTTGTTTCCCAATAGTGATAGGGTATCCACCAGTAGTAGTGGGGATCACTTACATACCAACATGCAGATCCATCCACATATATACAACAAGCCTTCTCGACCTACCATGTCTTAATTCTTAGATAACCCAGCTGCAGTGCCTCTAGCACAAGTAGAACTAGAAGAATCCATGAGTGCCTATCTAAGAGAGTATAGAGCTTTAGGAAATGACTTCCATTGAGCCATGACCTTCACTGACTTCTGCCACTTTAAAAGTAAGAACAAACCTAGAGCTTAGAATAGGCCATTCACCCAGAACTATGAGTTACATCGCACCAGAGGGAAACTGACTATCCCTAACTTTGACGGTACCCGGGGTGGCACAGCTCGGAATTGGGTGCATAATTTGGATTCATACTTCCAGCTCAACCCCATGATTGAGACATATGCCATTAAATTATCTACCTTGCATTTGGATGCAGAATCCCATGAGTGGTGGTACCGTGGGTTAGTGACATTGGGTCACAATACCATCACATCGTACCCAGATTTTACACAGAGGCTAATTGAGCGATTTAATTGGAAGGACCATGAGGTACACTTTAGAGAGTTGGCATAGCTGTAGCAGACAGGTAGTGTAGATGCATTTATTTCATAGTTTCAGTGGATAACATTACATGATGAGGATGTGCATAAGGAGATAACACTAGAGCCATCATGTGAGTCTAGCGACACCAGCACACCCGATAGTCAGATTGTGGACAAGCCATGTGATGAGTTAGAGTTGGTACACTCTTTATCACCTACAGCAGGAGTCCAGACACTTATGACAAGCGAAATACATGAGGTGCAAGGCAACGAGCACAGTAGTTGAGACAGTGAGCAGTCACACATGGAGGTTAGTACAACGAGATGTTGAGCTTACAGTTCGTTGAGTTGTATGTATCAAGTTAGTAGTCATGATTTGTAGTATTGAACAACAGTTAGATTCCTTTATGGGGTAGCAGGAGAAACATACTATTGCATTTCAAAGTAGTCCTTTTAAGGAGTACATAGACAGGGCTTGCAGTATCTTGAGTCCACATTTTCATAATGGCAGATGGTTTTTACTGGTTGGCCAGGATCGAGAAATTGACCAGCAGTATATGAGCATTCCAGTTGAAATCAGAAGGGCAGAATGTCATCTTGGTAGGATTATTCCTTGTGATGGTGCTTATGGACAAGGTACTTTTTGGGGGTTGGATTAGAGAGAGATTAAGAGTTGGTGTCTTATTGAGTGGGTGATTCTTGGGAAGACATTTATAGCCAAGGGTATAGTCCCAGAAGATCCTTCAGATATTTGGGATGAAATATGGACAAGTTTGCATTGGGATCCAGGTGGAAGACCTTATGAGGGATGGATACACTATTTACTGATGGCGTTACTTGAGAGTCTACATGATGCTCCTTGTGTCGATACTAGGCAGGGTAGCGGTGGATACATTTTGACCTCTAAAATTCTTATACTTTTGAGACCCTGGGATTACAATGACTGACAGTTTAGTGATTTCTAGAGGATGCTTTCAAGAGGTCTCTGGTGATGGTACCATGCAGTGCAGGGTTTTGAGCAGAGGGTGCTACAAATATCCTAGAATAATTTGGGACCCTGGGATCATCCCTGGATTCAATTGGTTCAGTTTATTGATTGTGGATTTGGCTTGGCATTGCTTGAGGACAAGCAATCTTTGGTGAGGGAGGATTGTAATGTTCTGTTTTTATAAAAAGGAAATAACTGAGGACTAATAGCACTAGGAGCGAAAGGAACATCAATTCAGTATTATTAATTCATCAGTGTAGTAAGAAGGCCATAAGAGTTCGTATCATAAATCATTCGGAGCATGCAGGCCTTTTTTTAGTGTTAAAGTCAACATGAAATTAGAATTGCATGCATGCAAAAGGGAAGCGTAAACCCTAAAAATGATATGCAAACCCTAAAAGTACATGTTATTCTATTTAAGAAGGGTTATTGGACAAAAGAGATATCTATTGTTATTGTTGATTGATTTTGGAGTTTCGAGGAGTAGCACAGCGTGCAACTGGGGCAGTTGGGGTTGGAGACGGTGTCTTCAGCTAGCAAGGGTTCGGCAGTGAGATATCTTCCCTAGTATCTTATTGGGATATATCATACACGTTGATCCATTGCATCCATCATATACTACAGTACTCGAAGATCCAACACATTCCGTAGGGTTATTAGCGGATCCACGTTTGCAGCCGGAAGTAACACGAAAAACATAGAAGGATTCGCTAGGACCACAAAACCCAGTCTTTCCTCCGCATGTCAGCTTCCTCTTTCTCAGCAGGCCTATATCCTATGGTATGCAGTGATTATCAGCCATCAGTTTGCTCACCTAGACCACCTATCAGCCAAACAGATCAGTTGGGGGTGTGAGCAGCAGAACTGCTAATCAATTTTCTAGGACACTTAGAGGCAGCCAAACCTCCACATGTGCCAGTCCATCTCTCCAGCATCAGCATATGGACAAGCTCAAAAAATTTCATTTCGAACGGACGTCTCCTCCTACAAAAACATCACGTTCAGTCTGGAGGGTGTTACGGAGAGAAATTCCTATGGCTTGGGGTACCACAACAGACAGCTAGACTCCAGAAATCAATGGACGGAATAAGGTACAAGGTTCGATCCTTTAGTGTTAGATATTTTATTTCTATTGCATATTGGGAAAGATTTATTTCTGGAGTCTAGCTGTCTGTTGTGGTACCCCAAGCCATAGGAATTTATCTCCGTAACAGAATTGGTGACTCTGCTGGGGAGTTTCTAGTAATTGTCCTTTGGGGGTTGATTTCTTGGCATTCAATGTATTTGAATTGCTCTCTCTCTCTTGTTTCTGTGTCGGGTATGGGGGCATGTATGCCTGGTAGAGCCTGATTGGTGTGAATTTAGTCTCAGCCTGTCTATTTACCTCGAATTTGTGCATCTTTTTCTTCCTGTACGCGGGTTTGTCACTTACAGTCGTGTATACACGCGGTTTCCCCTGGGATTTCTGCTTATACACGCGGGTTCACTACGCACAGTCGCGTATACCCTGGTTTTTACCTTTTTGTGGAAGATAGTAGATTGCTGGGTGAATTCTGTTAGTTGCTGAGTCTCCTTTGGCACTGCCTAATTCTGTTAATACCTCTGTTTCTGACCAGAAACGTTTTTTTTAGCCTAAATTTTTTCTTTTAGGAAAGTTCTTGTCATGGCATCTTTGATTTTTTGTTTGAGATTAGTGCATTAGAGTGCTTTTACCTTAGTGCTTTGCTGGAATGTTGTTTATGTGTACTTGCAGAGTCTAGGGTGGGTAGAATCATTCTTTTGCTTTTTGTATCTCTTTATTTTCAAAAAATCCAAAAATATTTTCTTATCATCATGCATTGCATTTTGCATTTTGCATTGTACTTGCACTAGATCTAGATTTGCTTTGGAGTAATAGTTAGGACTTCATATAGGGAAATTTGCATTCAGCATTTGAAGAAGAAATTGTGCATTGCACGTAGTACGCATACCCTATTTTCATGGACACAATGCATTTGCATTGATTGTTAGGTGTGCATTTTACTTCTTGTTGTGTCTTAACACCATTAGTTGCATGACCATATCCTATTTTTGAGTAATAAATCCAACTAAAATCAACGCTAATTAAAATGAATTACACTCTTTTCTTTTCTAGGGTGCACCAACAAGCTTAGGTTTTAGGATCTTGGAATAGTTCATTGAAAGTTAATTCTCCAAGATCACTAAACAACAACAACTAGGTGTCTGTCCAGGGAGTGTGCGAAATCCTTGGTATAACCAGCGTTCTTAGGAAGCTCCTCTCAAAAGGGAGTCAAGCACTAGGAAGTGTGAGCGGTTGTTGATTGGGATAACCCCTGGTTGGTAACTGTGTAGCACCGGCGATATAGCCAGGATTGTATTCGTATCTGGGGGCTCTTTCGGGAGTTTCGGGCTTTGCTACCCTGCCCATACGGTCAATCCCGCCTGCGACTGTCCGCCTGAGTGTTGATTATATTGAGGTGACCTTAGTGACCTTACCTAGGATATCGAGGGGGTACGTGTAGAGGTTATTCTACATGTGTCCTAGCCAGGTTGGGGTCGGACAGCACAGTTGCTTTACGCATTGAAGCTGAGGGCCACAATAATTGGTTTCGAACCTCCACTTGTGGTGAAAAGGGCCTCTCAAGCCTCTCCTAGGCGAGACATATCGGCCACATTCGGGAGCTCACTTATCCAGCCCCTGTTTGCTTGCATTTGGCTTTAGATTTTATTAGTGATTGCTCTGTACACACTAGTTGGCCTAGGGTTGACGTAAATAGAGAGTCTTTGCTTTTTTGTTGAGTCATTGTGGATTCGAGTGTGATTCCACGCCGTTCTCGTCGGTTAGTAGGAATTCCGCCTTCCACTTCTCCTCCTCCTTTGGGAGAGGGGCCTAGACTGTCCAGGTGGACTATGTCACACACTGATTCACACACCATGGAGGATCATTTAGAGATTATTCCTGAGCCACCTCCTCCCATTCATATTGACGATGGGGAACTTACTCCTACATACGATCCCTCACCTGAACTAGCTGAGATCGGTCCTGTTATTTCCCAGATAGGATCTTTGCATGATAGACCTACTCACCCTAGGGCAGATTCCCCATTGACACGTTACCGGTATGGAATGCTGGATGATGCCGAGACTCATTTTGACCCTCCTAGCACTAGCTACGGTAGTTATGTTACGACTGGTTTTCCTATGCACGATTTGACATTTCATGTTGAATCCGACTTTGAGACTAGCACTATGCCTGGGGGAAATCCCACACCTTACCTTGCGGAGAGGTTTGGGAGTACTAGTCACATTGCACCTTCCATCCTAGTGGTGGAAGCTCCATCTTATATACCTCCTAGGTCTAGAGTTAGTGATCGGATAGGGATACCTGTTTCTAGACGAGTGACGATAGGCACTAGTACATATCTTCTTACAAAGATTCCTTCATCCTCACTTCTGAGTTCTTCAAATGTAAACCCTCCACCTTACTCACATGGTCCTTCGAGTCGGCACGTAGCTACGAGTCAGATCCGTACTGCGATTACTAGACCAATTGTGTCTCAAGCCTACATACCACCCGTGGTTTCAGGAGGTTATGTTCATGTTTCTAGAGGTCAGATTGCTACTTCCACGACATATATCCCTACTTCTGGTATGTATATTCCTACTTCCGGAATGTATATCCCTACCTATGGAGTGTCTCATGGGACATCGCAAGCAGTGACCTATGGACCCTCTTATGGGATGCAGTATGGACAGGTCTCTTCACCTTACGGAGGTGGGTATTCACAACCTGCTTACTCTCCTAATTATGGCTTTGTAGCTCCTACTAGTCAAGGTCCACCTCATTATGGTACTTCCACGCCACCCTATACGGGTCATACAGGAGGAGGTCACTATGGCCAAGGTCATGGTGGTAATCAATCCTATATGAACCAGGGAGCGGTCCATAGACCTCATCATCCTAGGCTCCCTTTCCTCACGACACTTAATCTACCTAACTTATCGAGAATTACGAATGATCATGTGGCTCATGACCCGGCTTGGCCGGCTGTCCCTACCAAACTTCCTTCGGACATACCTAAGTTCAAAGGAAAACCAGGAGAGGATCCGAGTGAACACGTTACGACATTCCACCTATGGTGCTCTTCCAATTCATTGCATCAAGACTCAGTCCGCTTGAGACTATTTCAACGCACCCTTACAGGGCCTGCGGCGAAATGGTATATAGAGTTACCTAGGGGTGCCTTTACTTTGTTCGACGACCTTGCGATGAATTTCCTTAATCACTTCCAGCTACCAGTACGCTATGATGTTGATACTGAACTCTTGTCAACATTTCGGCAAGATAAAGCCACCCATATTTCTGATCATACTCAGGAGTGGCGTAGACGGAAGAGATTAATTAAAGCCTTTATACCGCCGGATTTCCTCCTTTAGTGGTTCCTCAAATCTTTATTTCCATATATCGCGAAGGATGTTTCCACATCCGGAGTGCAGAATGAGGAACAAGCAATCTTTAGGGCGCAGGAACTAGACTTGATCTATGCTCAGTCTGGTTAATGCTCCTCGTTCTAGTTTCGATCCCAAGGTCAAACCTGGACCACATGCCGATGGCATTGTGGGTAGTGCAAGTAAGAAACCTGCAGGTTCGGTTGTGAAACAAGTTGCTCAGTTTTCAATCAACCAATCTGCCTCAGGACAAGCTACGACTTCATCTCAGCCTGCCCAAACGGTGAATGTACTTGTTGTGCAATCGTCCAACCAGAAGGGTAACCAGCAACCCGGACGGAATAGAAAAAAGGGTAAAAACAATAATAATAAAAAGGGTGGGAATAAAAATGAGAATGCCAATAATAATGACAAGAACGGTAAAAATGCTGGGGGGGACAAGCAGAATAAACGTAAGGTTAAGTTTCCTTGCAATCTATGTAAGGATGATCACCTCACTTACTTGTGCCCTAGAATGGATGAAGCTTCGAAGTTCATAGCACAGGGCCCAGCTGTGTTAACGAACCCTTTACCGCATAACCAGAATATGAACTCGAAGTCCCATGATCAATCTAGTGATGAAGATCCAGCTGAAACTAGTGGTCGTGTGTGCATTAATATGGTCCGTGCCGCGAAATTTGTGACGCGTGCGAAAGATTATACTTTGTCACAACCCAACCCAGGCAAAGAACCTGATCCACCAGGAACTCCTTTGCACATTGAGAAACCTGCAAATAAACCTGAGGCTGCACCTCACATTCCTAAGGGGGTACTTAAGCGTTCGGGTCATAACCCAAATGCTCGAGCCGCCCAGAATTATTCAGTTGTCGAGGACTTGGGCCATACTCCTTGTGCGATGTCTGCATTGGAAGTGCTTCAGAGTTGTCCATCGCAAAGGAAGGCTTTGGTTTCCGCTCTTGGTGTGAATGGTGATGATTCTTCCTCAGTGATCAAATTTGAAACCGCAGGACATCAGCCTCACTTGCCCTACTATGTGTTCCTTTTGGTCCATGTATAATGTCTTAATATGATCGTCAAGCACACTGTGATTGACGAGGGCGCTGCTGCTTCTGTGATGTCTTTGTCTTGTTGAAAGGGTCTCGGTTCTCCTGAGTTGTCAAAATCTACGACCATGTTAACTGACTTTGATGGGAGATCATTTAGGCCACACGGTATCCTTCCTTCCCTTAAAGTCCGTTTGGGAGGGAAGACCGTTGCGATAGAGGTTGAGGTGGTTGATGCACCCCTTGACTACAATCTCTTACTGGGAAGGAAATGGATGTATAGTATGCAGGCCATTGCATCTTCCGTGTTTTGCGTTGTATGATTTCCTCATAATGGGAAGATTGTAATGATTGATCAAATGGAATTCAAGAATCCACCTGTTACTGCATCTTCGGAAGCTTCGGTTCCGAAAGTTGAACATTCCCAGCCGGCAACTGGGAGTGTGGGTGTAGGCATGTATCCATCCCTCATGGGAACCTTTAGTTGTCCTTCACCCATCCTCATGATAGGATCTAGTTTCGATGGCGCTTCGACGTCTACGAGATCGGTGCCTTTTTGCACAAGTCATATGGGAGATCCTTGGATTCTTCCTTCACCGAGTCCTTCGAGTGAGGCCATTGAGACGAGCGTGTCATTGCCTGCAATCATGATATCTTACCAAGCTAATCTCCAGTCTGCTGCAGAGCCTTGTTCTTCCTCTTCACGGATGGAGGAGGAAGACCCCTATGTGCTGCCGGCATGGGCAGTATAGTCTTGTCATGCCCACGACTGCCTTGATACGGTTTTCCCTTTAAATGAAGCGATTATTGAGGCTATGTTGGGAGTTGAGCCACCATGGGAGGAACTTCATCATAGATCATACTTCCTTCCAGAGCTTGACCTTTTGGAGCATGAGGATTATAGGGAGATTCTTAGTCAGAAAGTTGGTAGACCCATGGTTCCATTAAGCTCTCCTGGTCAGATGGCTGATGGAAACATGGAGAACATATCGTCAACTATTCCTATCAACATTTCTCACAATCCTGGTACAATTGAGAATGTCTACATTGGGGCAGATTGTTCCCAGGATGAGATTCGGGAGTATACCGAGCTGTTCAAGGAATTTCGTGATATTTTTGCTTGGTCTTACGATGAGATGCCAGGGATTACCCCTTGGATTGTCGAACATGAGATTAAGACTTACCCCAACGCTAAGCCTGTTCGACAGCATTTACGTGCGATAAATCCTAGGAAAGCACCCGCCATAAAGGCAGAGATAGAGAAGCTATTGAAAGCTGGTTCATCTATCCCGTTCCCTTGACGGAGTGGGTTTCAAACCCCGTTCCGGTGGATAAGAAGCAGGGAGCGATCCGTATATGCACTGATTTATGTGATTTAAATCGTGCCTGTCCTAATGATAACTTCCCCACACCGTTTATAGATCATATTTTGGATGAGTGTGCAGGTAGCGAGGTGTTATCCTTTATGGACATCTTTTCTGGATATAATCAGATCCAAATTAAACCTGAGGACCAACATAAGACCACATTTATTTGTCCTTGGGGAACATTTTCATATCGGAAAATGCCTTTCGGCCTTAAAAACACCGGAGCTACGTTTCAGCAGGCGATGACCTTGATTTTCCACGATCTCAAGCATTATTGAAGTATTTTTGGATGACCTCACTGCTCATTCTTACATGAGGATTCGTCATTCTTATCACTTGAGATTGGTGTTCGAAAGATGTCGGCACTATGCTTTTAGATTAAACCCTCATAAGTGCATCTTTTGTGTGAAATCAAGTCGTTTGTTAGGATTTATCGTTTCGAAAGAGGGTATAAGAGTCGACCCTTTGAAGGTTGAGGCAATACTTCAGTTGTCTCCCCCGTGAAATGTTCGTCATCTTCAGTGTTTGCAAGGCATCGCAAAATTCCTATGAAGATTTGTTATCAATTTTTCCAATTTGACTAGAGGTTTCATGCGTCTCCTGAAGAAGGATACTCCCTTTGAATGGGATGAGCGAGCCTAGGAGTCCTTCGATGCACTTAAGCGAGCCCTAGCATCGGCCTCGGTGATTAGTCCTCCGGATTATAGCCATGATTTCCTATTATATGTGGCCGCGTCTTTAGAGACGATTGGTATGGTTTTGGTTCAAGAGGATGAGGAGCTCCAAGAGCATGTAATATATTATCTGAGCCAAAACCTTATTGACGCAGAGATTCGGTATTCTCATGTCGAGAAGCTTGCCTTAGCTACTGTACATGCGGTGCAGCGTTTGAGACATTATATTATCCTTCGCCAAACCTTGGTTGTTTCCCATGTCAATTCGTTTCAGTTCGTCCTCACACGTAGGTTGATTGGGGGAAAATATAATAAATGGATTGTCATCCTGCAAGAGTTTGATCTCGAATTTGTTTCGGCAAAATCGAAGAAATCTTTAATCTTTGCAGAGCTCATATCGGATTTTCCGAGCGAGGCTGAGGAGTTGGTATGTGAAGATACGTTCGTTGATGAACACATTTTCTTAATCTCAACGGCTGACCCATGGTACGAGGATATCATAGTATATTTGCAAATGCAGAGGACCCCTACTCACCTCTCGCAAGATGAACGACGACGATTACGTCATGTCTCTAAGAACTACCTCATAGTGGACAATACTTTGTACCGCCATGGAGTAGATTCCCTTTTACGACATTGTTTAACTCATGATGAGGCTGAGGTAGTGCTTAATGATTGCCACGGAGGGGCGTGTGGTGGTCATTTATCTGGGCTTTCTACAGCTCAAAATATTTTATGAGCGGGTTATTTCTGGCCGTCGATCTTCAAGGATTGTATTGAAGCGTTCAAGAGGTTCCACCCTTTCCAGGTGTTCGCATGTAATATGCACTCGAAGCCTACCCCATTACACCCTATTATCACCACCAGTCCCTTCACCAAATGGGGGCTCGATTTTATGGATTGCAACCCAGCTTTGACTGCGGGGCACCATCATATCATAGTGGCTGTCGATTACTTCACGAAATGGGCTGAGGCAATGCCTACAGTAAAATTCGACGGTGAGACAGCCACTCACTTCGTATTCAACCAAATCATTTCTAGGTTCGGGATTCTGAGAGAGCTTGTCACTGACCATGGCTCGCACTTTCAGAACCGTATGATGGAAGAGTTGGAATCCAAGTTAGGGTATAAGCAAGAGAACTCCTCTTCTTACTATCCTCAAGCGAATGGACAGGTTGAAGCAGTGAATAAATCACTTAAGTCCATTCTCCAACGAACCATCACACAAAGCAAGATGAATTGGCATATTATGTTATATCCTGCTTTGTGGGCATATCGAACTGCGGTAAAGACTGCCACTGGTTTTTCTCCATATCAGCTTGTGCATGGAGTAGAGTCGATATTGCCAGTTGAATGTGAGATTCCTTCGTTGAAGTTAGCCGTGGAACTCTTACCAGACACTTCACCTTTGGAGGAGTGTTTGGTTCACCTTGAGCAACTCGATGAGCAGTGTAGAGATGCCTTGGTGACTCTAGAGGTTAATAAGCGTCGCGTAAAGGCCCAATACGATAAGTCTGTCCGTCCGAGAGTGTTTAGTGAGGGAGATTTGGTCCTTTTGTGGGATCAATCGAAAGAACCCTTGGGGGCAGGGAAGTTCAATCCTATGTGGCGTGGTCCTTACGTGGTCAAGTGTGTGTTAGAGAAGCGTGCCTACGAGTTAGTGGATTACGAAGGGATGGCCTTGGCAGAGCCTAGAAATGGGCTCTATCTCAAAAAATAGTATGCATGATCTTTATCCAAGGTTGTTTGTTGTATATTATTGTACAACTTTTTTGCATAGTTAGGTCTTGTTTATCGTGATCGGGTTTGTGATTAGTTTCCATTTCTTGTGGCAGATGTCAATGGAATCTTCCACCTACATAGGATTCGCAGATGGTGCAAGCCATCACACTCAACACTCAGCCTCAGCTGCTTGGGTGATTTATACTCCTACGGGTCATGTACTGTCTTCAGGAGGTGTATGTCTACGGCCATCTTCCAACAATGTTGCTGAATATAGTGCCGTTATCGAGCTTCTACGGGATGCCATTTCACATGGTGTTCTCTCTCTTGAGGTATGTCTTGATTCATAGTTAGTAGTGTCATAGCTCAATGGTTTGTACCATGTTAGAGATCCGATGTTATTGAGGAGATTCTTATGTGTGAGATTGTTAGAACGACAATTTGAGAGTATAACATATATACACATTCCAAGAAATTATAATCAAGTTGCTAACTCATATGCTAACTATGTGTTAGATTGGCATTTGTTTCATTCATCATAAATTAATCATAAACACAATTTTTACACATGTAAATAAATAAACCGATCACCATAAAACTTTTTTATATATAAAAAATGTGGTAATACATAATGTCATAATACAAAATTGGGGCTTTGAAAGCCACCATCATATACATGGTAGTACAAAATAGATACACTCCCAGGTGTCTAGTCTTGTGGAGGTGGAAGAGGGTTGTGATCATGATATGTCACCACGGCTCTAGCTAGCTTCCGGAATAAACGTACCCATGCGCGTGGTACACCCACCACCTGTATCTGCATAGCCTCAGACAAGTCCTCGACTTGCGCCATGGGAATCCTATGAGTCAGTCGCATGAAGTTGGTATGGATGCTTTGGAGTGTTCGCTCCGCATCCACACCGGTGATATCGTCTCCTCTTCCCCTCTGTCTATGACGTGGGAAGCCCTCTGGTCGTCGCGGTCCCACATCTGCACATGGATGGTAGATGTCATTATGTATTGTCACCCAAAAACATGTCTTTTTTATTCCATTAATCAAGAAAACACAAAAAATTAAATAATTCAAAAATTTTAAAAAAAAAGAGTAAGGGTCGAGATTCGTTACCTATGTCTCCATATGCTAATCCTAGTGCTGGATAAGGGTTGGCCACCCTACCACCCCCCAGTCTGCGCATCGCGTCTGCCCAACGTCGTTGGGCCGAATCTCGAACCCCATGGAGAGGAACATCCACTCTAGGGCTCAATCCTAGAACACGCTCGAAGAAAAATGTGCTCAAGATGCTGCTGAACCTGAAGTTCCGTATCCTACTTGCCTTGCACTCACTGAGCTGATGTTTCATGTTGCTCAGTAGGGAAGTGCTCCAGTCATAGATGGTCGGTGTCATACACTCCACCGCATAGAACATCAGTGGTCGCGAGGCCTGATGGAGTGATGCTAAGCCTGCTATCCTGCCCAGCATCAGTAGTATGGCCTTTAGGCCGAACACCTGTATAGCGTTGGTGGGAACTTGGCTCCCCACCTTCTCAGTCTCTGGGTAGCAATACACAGCTATGTACTCATCGATAGTAAGCCCATGACCTGGCCCTCCTCGGGCACGAAGGTTCACCATCTCCCCTCATTGAGATAGACCTGTGATAAAGTAGATATCCTCCACCTCAATGGTGATGGACATACCGTCTATCTGGAAGGACTCTCAGTTTGGATCCCAATAGTCTACCAGCATCTGTAGTAGTACTGGTTTGGCCCTCAAGCCACCTAGGCACCAAAACTTGTAGAGTCCACATCTTCTTAGAACTTCTTGAGCCATTCTGTCAGCCCTTACTGCTTCCTCTACGTCACCATGCTCGCGTTCTCACCACTCTAGCACCATCCTACATGAGAAGTTGACAAAATGTCCATTAGATTCTTGTAAATCCTTATGCGCGGCGTCATACGCGGCTGTTTTGCAAACAGCCGCGTATGTACGCAGTTTCCAGCCCCTTTTCTGCATATATCCAGCCCTATATGCGAAAAAAGCCTCGATACCCGCGTGGGCTGCAGCGCTCATGTAAGTTTGGCCTTTAAAAACTCATTTGACCATGAAAACTTGTAAAAATTATATTGAAATGCAAGCAGAGAACATGAGTAAATACCTGGAAGAAACGGTTGTGAATTCCACTGGCTGGATCTCCTGGAATTTGCAGTTGAAAATCAGAGCTCCAATGGGTAAAAGTTTCAAATGATTTCTATTTTTTACTATTTATAGAAAAAATTTCAAA
>LPNX010241296.1:4680-169881 GCA_001517045.1 Pseudotsuga menziesii
GTCCAAATCAGTCACAGTCCTTCAAGTCATTGCTGCACTCATGTGGCTTGTGGCATAGATTTGTGACAAAGATATAGGTTTCACTGTTCAGTTACGAAGCATACTAGTTGTAGTTCATTTTCATCAATTCTGCAGGCTGCATCCCAAATTGTAATACGTCATTATATTTTCTTTGCAAGCTGTGGTTTAAATATGTAGTGTGTTGTCAAATTCCTGTGAATAAATATGGGAGCCCTACATGGTAACAATCACCCCTCTTCTTTGGCTCTATGCCCATGCGTCAACTATTTTTTTTTTGGTTTCAACTCTGGAGTTACAGAACTTGGTAATACACACAATCAAACCCATTAATTGGGCAAAGTTTACACAACAATAGATTTCTAGGGCACGCTATGATGCCAAGTTCCATGGATTCCCTTTTAGGATTGGTTTCCTAGTGTGAATTTAGTATGATGCCACATGTGCAGTTTTTCTTGCCAAGATAACCCCAAACCAGGTGTTGACTGTGACATTGTTCCGTGTATCTCATTAGGCTCTGCATTGTGGGAACACCAATCAAAAGAATATGGAAATGGTTGAGGATGCCATGGTGGAGGAAAACTTTTTGCTTGCCTCTTCATACAAGCACGCCTTGGGTTTCTGTGAAAATCATTTCCTCACTTAGATACTGTGCTGATTGGTATTGATTCGAACATAATTACATTATCGTTGTTTTCAACATCAAGGGGCCTTATATGAAACTGCAGAAAACCCTCTCCGTACAATAAGCTAAATACGACTCTGAGTTTGTGCACTAATGCTAGCGCACCGACATTTAATCAAGTAGTTGGGAATGCGGCCAATAGTTTGAGCTCAATGTATGCAGGTTTCTACCTATGTAGTCGAGCATAATTGTTTTGTGGATTCGTTGATTATCTTTTTTGTTGAAATCCATTTCCTGGTTTAGAGCTGAGTTTTACTTTTCTTAGGTACTAAATAGTTGTAGATTTATCCATTCAAGTTTAATTTTAACTAATTCTTAAATTGAATTTGTTAGATTAGATTTTAATATTATTTTGCACATGATCTTGGTTGTAGATTTATCCATTCAAGTTTAATTTTAACCAATTCTTAAATTGAGTTTGTTAGATTAGATTTTTATTATTTTGCACATGATCTTGGTTATTGTTGTTAGCTGTTGAACAAGATAAATAATTTTCTTCATTGTTTTTCTACTTTACAAGTGATATTTTTTTATTGGATTTTGCAGGAGTGAGCTTAACTTATAAGTGGGCCATTGAGTATGAAGAGCCTGCTATTGAAGATTTGCCGTTGAGTATGAAGAGCCTGCTATTGAAGATTTGCCATTCAATATGAAGAACCCGATGTTAAGGCTTTCAAGCTGCTAAGTGTGGTTTTGAAGCTGCTGACGTGGGATCTAAGTATGGTTTACTGCTGAGTATGGTTTTGAAGCTGTTGACGTGGGATCTAAGTATGGTTTGGTGCTGAGTATGGTTTTGAAGCTGTTGACATGGGATCTAAGTATGGTTTTGCAGCCAAGTGCAAGTATGATGGTTTAGCCATTGTAATATTTTGAAAAGTGATGATTTTCCTGTAAAGTTATATGGAAATTAATATGAGTATTTGAGAAAACTCATATTTATTGTAATACTTTTGACATCTCATATAATATAATTTGTGGTTTAAAACTTATATATATGGTTGTACTTTATGTTATGTATCAATGTTGTAATTATTAACTAATTAATGTGACATTGTATGGTTTACATGTGTAATAGATATTATTTACAAGTGTTATAATTAATTATAATGTGACATTGCATAATTCACAAGTATATTAGATGAGAATAAATGTATGATTTTTTTTTAATTAAACATAATATCATATTAAAAATTTATATTGATTAATAATGGACACCATTCAAATTACTGAAATATAATGACCACACATAAAGCGACTAAAAATGACTAAATTAGTGACCAATAATTGAGAGATATGTGACCAAACAATGAGATATAAATGACAAAAAAATGACCAAAATTCGCATATCAATGACCAAAAAACAGTTTTGGTGGCTAATTTATGGTCTTTTATTACGCGACCAAATTTGGTCATATTTTAGCTTGTCATGTGGTCATTAATTTGGTTATAAATGTGGTCATTAATTTGGTCATAAATGTGGTCATATAATTGGTCATTGATTCAAATACATGACCAAATCAATGACCAAATATATGACCAAATTAATGACCAACCGACAAGCTATAAATGACCAAAATAAAAATGACCAATTTTGGTCGCGTAATAAAAGACCGTAAATTAGCCACCAGCGATCGCCAAACCAAAAGTGGTCATTGATATGCGGATTTTGGTCATTTTTTTGGTCACTAATCTCTCATTTTCCACTAGTGATTCCCCACTTGGTTCTAAAAGTGGTCTTGACCATGTCCTCTTCTACTACTAATGCTTGATTATAATCAAAGAATCCATCTAATAGAGAGAACAGTTCAGAACCTGAGACCATTTGTAGTATTTGTTCCTTGGTGGGACAGGATAATTATCTTTATCTGATGCATGATTAAGATTTCTGAAACCTATGCAAAGTCTGATCTCTCTAGACTTTTTCTGCACTAGTACCAAATTTGAGACCCATTCTGAATGTCTGACCTTAAATATGATTTTATCATCTAGCAACTTTTTTACCTCATTTTGAATTAGGGGTTCTAGCTTTGGTGTGTTTTTCTCAGAGGCTGCTGATAAGGTTTGACTCCAACCTTAATTGGAATCATATGTTGTATAATTTTAGCGTCATACGTCTTTAGGTCTTTGTAATTCCAAGCAAATACATCCTTACATTGTCTGAATAAGCTGATGAATTTACTCATCTCACCAAGTGAACAACACTTCCCCAAATTCACATATTTGGGTTCAACTTCTATCCCTAGATTTATCAGCTCGAATTGTAAAGACAAGCTACGAGTCTTGACATTCGCTAGCTTTCTGAACTTGTTTTCTAAATCAAACATTTGTTCCAAAGTTCTAACTCCTTTCGGAATAAAATTTCTGTACTGTAATTCTGCTTGATGTTCTTCGTCATCTATTATGGCTCCTTTAAATGTATCATTATTTGTTAAGCATTTCAATATTTGTTGATCATCATCAAACACCCTCATATTAGTGATGTTATCTGGAACAAAAGGCCTAAAAATCAATTCAATCGAACATCTATTATTCGTAGGTACCAACCTTGCAGCTGATGTAGCCAACAAATTAGTTGCTCCATTTTTTGTTCTAGGAATTGAAAAAATATTTAATGCATAAAAATTTATCAATAAATCCCAGACTTCATTTTGGTAAGCCTTGAAATGCGGTGATATGCAGTGAATTTTTTTTTGAATTTGTTTAACAACGATTTCAGAATCTCCATACACTTTCATATTTTTTACTTTTAATTCTATCGCTTTTTTAAGTCCCTGAACTAATGCTTCATATTCGACTGTATTATTTGTGCATTCAAATTCTAATCTACATGAAAGAAAATGTTTATTTTTTTCTATATCAATCAGGACACAGCCAGCTCTTGATCCTTCCAATGTTTTAGAACCATCGAAATAAAAAATCCAAAAATTTTCTACTCCTACTAAAATCGAATTACTAACTACATCTGGAATTAAATCTACTATGTTACAATCAATATTATCATCCCATGAGAATCAAAGGAGATCGGGCTGGATATCTGATATACTGCTGGCTTCTTCAGCTTGGTAATTTCTCAGTTCCATCTCAATAATTTCCCAACACATAGTTTACTGGCTCATTTTTTCCTTCCAATAGAGCCACATTATACTTCATTTTAGGTTCTCTCAACACCTTTATTTGGTTCTGACATCCTTTGTAGGGTAACCACATAGGTGACCAATCTGATGCAAAATATCCTTCTAATTTTGTTGACCAATCCCAGCTCAAAACCAAACCATAAGCATCCAGGATATATTCTACAACAATTTCCATGTACTGACATACCCTCTCATCAGCAGACAAACGGATCAAGACATCTTCCATTTCTCCAATCACGTTTACTGTTGTTCTGTATAATTGAAGAACTTGGCCTATAGTTGTTTTAGGTTGACCATTTATTTGCTTGCAAACTGAGAGTGGCATGACATTGACTGAAGCTCCTGAGTCCACCAAACAATTATGCACATTGTAATTGAAAATCTCAAAAGTTAGAAGAAAAGCTAGAGTTCGATACTTAGACTTTCCTCCTAAGGCTGTTTCACCAATCTCTTCCTCAAGTTGGTTGTCACTTTGAGGTTCCTTCTTGGGTGTCTCAAGTGCTTTTAAGATCTTTTCCTTTTGCTGAGGTAGATTGCACATCTCAAACAATGAGATATTTTCTTTATCCTTTTTAATGTCATATCCCATCTCATGCTCAGTCAAACCTTTCTTGAAATTTTCAGCTTTATTTTCAGTAGGCTTTATAGGAACATTGACCCTTTTGGGGTTTTGGTCTGAAATGACAAACTCAGGTATGTTAACCATAGGGGCATTATTCTTCATTTTCTTCATGTTTTCTTGAAGTTTCTTAATTTTGGGAAGTATCAAGTTATCTTCTTTTAATAGATTCTAACTTCTTGTTGTAACATTTGTCTTTGATATGTGTTCTTCATCATGGATACCTTCATCTTCTATGTTGAACATAGAAACACAGTCCCATAAAACCAAGGTGTCTTCTTCTTGTGTTTCTATTGGTTCATGGTCTTTTTCTTTGTCCTCCACAATTTCTGTCAACTTAGAATCCAACAATTGGTTCATTACTAAGGTCAAGAAATTGATCCACTATGGACAATTCTTCTCCAAGTGAGGTTGTTGATGGAAAGTGAAAAAATTATCCATTCCTAGATCTGTCAAATTCATGGCTGAGGGAATGTGTGGGGGAGGCTTGGGTTGACTATTGTCTTCCCTCTTTTTATAATAAGGCTTGTATTGTTTATGAGCCTATTTTTCTTTTTCCAAATCAATCACCTTGTTTGATAACTTTTGCATCATTTTCACCATCCCATCTAACTCTTGTGATCTCTCATCCTTAGGCTTAGTTAATAACAAAGGTTTTTTGTTTCCATAAGTATTTTCGTCTGACTGCGTAGGATAGTGTTCTATACTCTCCATTTATGCCTCTAACTTCTCAGCTTCTTCATAAGTATCTAGGAATGTGGGCCTAACCGATCTCTTGGAAAACATGGCTAGATCAGGCCCAAGAGCTGAGGTATAGTATTCAATTAGGGCATGCTTAGATGGTTTATGTGCTACACTGAAGTTATTCAGGTAGGCTGCAAACCTCTGAGTAAAATTATGTACCCTTTCTTTATTTTATTTCTTTAAGGCAATCAATCATTTCATTAAAGCTATGTGAGTATTCTGGATTCCATATTTGTTTCTAAACAGTCTCTCAAAAATATTCCAATTTGTGATTGAATTTTCCAACAGAGAAAAATAACATGAAGCTGCTTTCCCTTTCAGACTATGCGGGAATAATCTGCAAACTACATCTTCATGTTTTGTTGCTTGTAGACCTTCTAAATATAGATAAAAACTCTGCAAGTGATCATCCACAAGAATTCCTTCACTGGACTCAAACTTGGGTAAAATTTTGTCAAAACTTTGAGGCATATCATGCAATGGAGGTGTCAGGTTTAAAGGAGATCTAGCCCTCCAAGTAGGCTATGGGGGTGGTTGGTTTACATTCACATTGGCCATGACTCTAGGAGGAGTATGAGGTGGAGACTGAACAGGGGTCTAAAAAAGTGAACAGTGAGGGGAATCTGGCCCCAATCGATCCAAAGGTCAGACAACTTCTTGTAAGGTTGTTTCTACCGATTCTTCAAGATCTTCTACCAACATTGAATATTCCAATTGAGGAAGGTACTTCTTCTGATACTCTCTTCTGGGTAGAACAGGGATAGAAGGTAACCCTCCAATATTTTTCGCATACGCCCTAGTAATCCTCCTTAAATCTTCAACTACTTCGTTATCAATGGGGTAGAGATACCCCTTTCCTTTTTCTTCAGAAGTGAGTTTCTGAGGAAAACTAATTTCAGAACTGTCACCAGTGGAGTAATCTCAAGAAAGCGGACTTCCTCGGCCAGCCCTGCACTGGTGGCCCTCCTTCTAGCGCCAACACTATTAAGGCCTGGAAAATTGCAGGTAACAACAGTAGGGATTCTCCCAATAAATGTTACCAATCAGCTCGTTATTGTTTGGTATGGGGAGTCTGTCCTATTTATGGTCCGGCTACCGTAGGTCAAGTAACGGTTAAAACTATTTTTACCGGTTGCGACCCGGACCACCGTTTAGGGGTATTTTTTAGTTTTATGTTTAGGTATGATATGCAAGTGCCTAGATAAATGCAATTTGATAGAGAAAACAAGGAGTGTCACAATGTGATGCGCTCAAGTGATTTTAAGATCTTTTCCTTTTGCTGAGGTAGATTGCACATCTCAAACAATGAGATATTTTCTTTATCCTTTTTAATGTCATATCCCATCTCATGCTCAGTCAAACCTTTCTTGAAATTTTTAGCTTTATTTTCAGTAGGATTTATAGGAACATTGACCCTTTTGGGGTTTTGGTCTGAAATGACAAACTCAGGTATGTTAACCATAGGGGCATTACTCTTCATTTTCTTCATGTTTTCTTGAAGTTTCTTAATTTTGGGAAGTATCAAGTTATCTTCTTTTAATAGATTCTAACTTCTTGTTGTAACATTTGTCTTTGATATGTGTTCTTCATCAGGGATACCTTCATCTTCTACGTTGAACATAGAAACACAGTCCCATAAAACCAAGGTGTCTTCTTCTTGTGTTTCTATTGGTTCATGATCTTTTTCTTTGTCCTCCACAATTTCTGTCAACTTAGAATCCAACAATTGGTTCATTACTAAGGTCAAGAAATTGATCCACTATGGACAATTCTTCTCCAAGTGAGGTTGTTGATGGAAAGTGAAAAAATTATCCATTCCTAGATCTATCAAATTCATGGCAGAGGGAATGTGTGGGGGAGGCTTGGGTTGACTATTGTCTTCCCTCTTTTTATAATAAGGCTTGTATTGTTTATGAGCCTATTTTTCTTTTTCCAAATCAATCACCTTGTTTGATAAATTTTGCATCATCTTCACCATCCCATCTAACTCTTGTGATCTCTCATCCTTAGGCTTAGTTAATAACAAAGGTTTTTTGTTTCCATAAGTATTTTCATCTGACTGCGTAGGATAGTGTTCTATACTCTCCATTTCTGCCTCTACCTTCTCAGCTTCTTCATAAGTATCTAGGAATGTGGGCCTAACCGATCTCTTGGAAAACATGGCTAGATCAGGCCCAAGAGCTGAGGTATAGTATTCAATTAGGGCATGCTTAGATGGTTTATGTGCTACACTGAAGTTATTCAGGTAGGCTGCAAACCTCTGAGTAAAATTATGTACCCTTTATTTATTTTATTTCTTTAAGGCAATCAATCATTTCATTAAAGCTATGTGAGTATTCTGGATTCCATATTTGTTTCTAAACAGTCTCTCAAAAATATTGCAATTTGTGATTGAATTTTCCAACAGAGAAAAATACCATGAAGCTGCTTTCCCTTTCAGAGTATGCGGGAATAATCTGCAAACTACATCTTCATGTTTTGTTGCTTGTAGACCTTCTAAAGCTAGATAAAAACTCTGCAAGTGATCATCCACAAGAATTCCTTCAATGGACTCAAACTTGGGTAAAAAATTTTCAAAACTTTGAGGCATATCATGCAATGGAGGTGTCAGGTTTAAAGGAGATCTAGCCCTCCAAGCAGGCTATGGGGGTGGTTGGTTTACATTCACATTGGCCATGACTCTAGGAGGAGTATGAGGTGGAGACTGAACAGGGGTCTAAAAAAGTGAACAATGAGGGGAATCTGGCCCCAACCGATCCAAAGGTCAAACAACTTCTTGTAAGGTTGTTTCTACCGATTCTTCAAGATCTTCTACCAACATTGAATCTTCCAATTGAGGAAGGTACTTCTTCTGATACTCTCTTCTGGGTAGAACAGGGATAGAAGGTAACCCTCCAATCTTTTTCGCATACGCCCTAGTAATCCTCCTTAAATATTCAACTACTTCGTTATCAATGGGGTAGAGATACCCCTTTCCTTTTTCTTCAGAAGTGGGTTTCTGAGGAAAACTAGTTTCAGAACTGTCACCAGTGGAGTAATCTCAAGAAAGCGGACTTCCTCGGCCAGCCCTGCACTGGTGGCCCTCCTTCTAGCGCCAACACTATTAAGGCCTGGAAAATTGCAGGTAACAATAGTAGGGATTCTCCCAATAAATGTTACCAATCAGCTCGTTATTGTTTGGTATGGGGAGTCTGTCCTATTTATGGTTCGGCTACCGTAGGTCAAGTAACGGTTAAAACTATTTTTACCGGTTGCGACCCGGACCACCGTTTAGGGGTATTTTTTAGTTTTATGTTTAGGTATGATATGCAAGTGCCTAGCTAAATGCAATTTGATAGAGAAAACAAGGAGTGTCACAATGTGATGCGCATGTTCTTACCTCTCTCGATTCTAAATCATAAACAAAGAAAACTAACTAAAACTCTCTAACCTATCTCTGGGGAGCAATAATGTAATTAATTTTGAGTAATGTATTGTATAACATGCATAAAAAAACTACAGATAGCTGTTAATATTTCTGAATACATGCATATCAATAGACAAATAAACAAAGAGATAGCTCATTGTTAATTAAAACATTCATTACTCAAGTACGATTGTGGAAATTTCGTAGAAATAAACAAGAGCACATTCATAGCATGAAAGAATTCATAAGTTAGAACGATCTCACAGTCCATGGAAACAAGCTAAAATAGAAATAGTTCACATCCAACCAGTCCATATCAAGCATTTGAAACCCCACAGTGCTTTCTCCAGCCGAAAAATATAACTCTTTATTATAATATGAAATAGTTCTTCTTACAATAATCTTGCACAAAGATAGTAAAAAAAAAAGCTCCCTTTGATGCATTAAGCTTGCCTATATATACAAAAAAGCAAAACTCTTGGGTTGCCCTCATTGCCTTTTGGGATTCCCCTAACCTTTCCTTTATAAAAAATTATCCTTTTTCTTATGGACTCAAAAAGACAAATACAATATATTTCATCAATTATCAAAAGTGTTAGATAGTCCAACTAAGAGGGTTCAACTTTCTCGTTCATAAACTTCCTCCATGCATTTGCCTCTGCTACTATACTCTCAAAACTAGAAGGTTTGAGAAATCTGATAGTAATTTCGTGTTTAGTAACCTGGGATTTTACACCCACTATCCTGGTAAAAATCAAGCACAGTTGGTCTTCTAGCAAGTGGATACTCACAGCTGCATGTGCTATTTCAGTCTTAAGTATCTTTTCATCTAACTCCTTGACTTGCTGAATGGCATGTTCATCTTCCATGCATCTTTCTTGTAATTGTTTCAAAAATATTTCATGATCCGGAAACACTTCTAATCTCTTTGCAGTAGAGGTCTAACACCGATTATAAGTTAGGAGTACTCTCCTACAGAATTTAGTACAGGAATTCTTTGTTTTCTTCACTGTCTTTTTTAGTTCTTCTGTTGCTTCGCTAGCAAATTCGATCAACTCGTATTCCAGCTTTATCGTCTCCATATCTTTGACAGATATATTTGCAAGAGATTTCTTGTTTGTTTCTACCCATGTCATCCTTCCCCACAGAGTTTCTAAGATATCCTTTGTCCTATCCAAAAAATAAGAATTTTTATTTACAATGTCTTCTAATCTGATGTCTATCTGTTGAACTTTAAATATTTCTTCCACCATCTGCAGCTACATTTGATGAATATTCTTTCGGAGCGTAAAGCTTCAATATCAACCTTTTGCCCCATAGTTGTCTTCAGTGAAACTTCTAGTGAATTCTTTTGATCTTCCAGCTCTGTCACTTTACCTTCTAACTCTCTCTTTTCCTTATTCAACTCTTCAACTGATAACCTAAGATTATCTCTTTCGGCCTCCAACATCTGATATCTTTGCTACAATTTATCAAACTCTGCCAAGGTGTCCTAGATTTCCTTTTCTATGTTACCTATAGATAATACCAAAGCATATTTATCATCCTGTAGAGTCTGACACTTTGAATTTGATATCTTAACTTCACCAATCATATCCTCATACTTCCTTTTCAAACTCTGACTTTCACTCCTTTCTTTCTTCCTTCTTCGTATTTCTTCTTCCTCCTTTCTTTTTTTCTTCCTCTATCTTCTTTGCAGCCTCTTCAGCTACCCTTTTCTTTTCTTCTTCTTCAGCTTGCAACTAGTTCTCTGCTTCTTGCGCTAACCTATGAGCTTCTTCCTCCCTTTTCTTGGTTGCATCTTCCTCCTGCCTTTTGAGCTTATCAACTACTTTACCTTTTCCTTCCATAGTATATATCTTCTGCTTGAATCTTTTCCTTAAATCCGTCATGTTTTCAGCATTCCGGAAGATCTCTTCATCTTTATCCCAGAAATCTGTATACTCAAAATGCACTCTGCTTCTGTGCAATAATCAACAACTTTATCCTGAGAATCATTCCTATGGAAATTCATTTCAACGAAGTGAAAATACTCTAATTCCTTGACAAATTCTGTTGCATTCTTTACCCTGGAAAATCTGTAACTTCCTACAAAAAAGGGAACTGCAGGATAGACTGCTTTCTTTTGCTCAAAAAGGAAATTTCTTATCCCATCAATGTACAGTTGTCTCACAGCCTCTTTGTGGATTACATAGTCTGTGGCATACTTCAGGAGAAGAGAAGGGGCTCTCGAACCACCATACATTCTTAAATATAATCCTTCTTCTGTCAGATAATAGCTTTTGTGTTCTTGTACAGCTTTTAAAGCTTCTTCTGACATACAATTGCATTCGGCCAAGAAGATTAATGTATACAATGGCATGATGAAGTTCTCACCAATCTCCTTGTAATAGCTGTAATATTTGTGGGCCCATAATAATTTATAGGCTGAATACACTGGAGCTCAGTCCTTATCTCAATGGCACTTTAATGGTGGGAAAGGCTGAGTGCACAGAATACAATCAATCAAAATATAACTCATGTAAAATTCTTTCTTCTTTTGGTACACTCCTCCCAATGTTGCGCTTATACAGGCTGATAGGCTGTTGGACACTATATTTGCCCAGTTAAAAAATGTACCTTGTGTAGCAACAAAATAGATAACTGGTATCCAACCCATTTTAAAACTTTTCCCATTAGCTCTCCCAAAAATTATGTTCAGCATCAAAGCAATGAACCTATATGGGATACGGAGAGTTGATGTCTCATACTCTCCAAAAGGCCTTGTACTAAAATTTCTACCAAGGATCATCATTTTTTTCACTGTTTCTACCATGTCTAGACTTAGATCCTTTAACCAACCTTCAGTTAAATAAGTTTGTGGTGTTGGTAAGTTATAAGCCATAGATACATAAGCAGGATTGTATGCATCATAACCATGTGTCTCTATATTGGCTAGTATCATCCTTGTTACATCTGCCCTAGGCAGAATCCATCCTATCACTTCTGAACATGGGAAGAGCTCAAGCCTGGTAGCTAATTTCATAAGGGTTGATCTCTCAATGTTTGCATATATGGGCATATCTTCAAAAGCAGCATCTAGAACACTCTGGCTTGAAATCATCCTATATACCTCTCCCCACTTATATTCTGGCTCAACTCTAATAACAGCTTTAGTATCTTCATAAATAACTTCCACCTTGGTTATCACTTCCACCTCATGTTCCTCTTCAGCTACTTGGGCCTTCTTCTTATGTTTTCTTGGCATATTCTTGTGCCAAAAATTAGTTTGTAACAATTATGTAACATGATTTCAGTCTATTTATCCTTAACAAACTATATAGCGAGAAAAAAACTAAAATATTACCATTCCATCGATATGCATACTGAAAACTATTATCAATACCCACAGTCCTTCTAAATGAGAGACTCTAAACAAAGGGAAACCTACAGAAATCCTTTCACCCACAAACCTGCTAAAACTCTGCTGGCTCAAACCATAACCTTTCCTACCCTCCCAAAACTCTATATGTGACTCTCAACTGAGGAAAGACTCACGCCGCCGTCTGCTTCAAAACAAAACTAAAAAAACCTTATCAATTACGCGGCCCTCCTGCGTCCCATGGAAACATACTGTCAAAAAAACCCAGTCATCTAGCCCAAGGCTTAAAACAAAGCAAGAAATAACAGGGTGGTGCAGACAATGAAACACTCACTTGCACTGTGCCCTAACCTTCCAAACAAACGTAAATGATGCACTCATGGCTGCACAGAGGCTGGGTGTAAAAACCTAACCAGCCAAAATAAAAAACACTCATAAATAAGCAGACTGCAGTCTAAATAAAGAAAATTTCATCGCAGAAAAACCATGAAAAAACACAAAACCTTACCCTCCCACGGAAAACCTAATCCTATCCACCCCAGCAGTTTAAAACAACAAAAAAAGAGCATAAAACAAAATCATGAGCGAATCCTACCTGGAAATGAAGTGGTGGGAGACCTGTACAGGAGATGACTTCGGCAGGCGTAGAGGAGATTAACAGTTGCACGCAAAGGACTAGATAGCTCCACGGTGAGAATGAAAAGTCATGGGCTCACAACGGCTTTATAAACCTCAATTGGGAACGGACAACTAAAAATAGCAAGAAAAATATTTTAACCAAACGTCAGACATATAGTCTTGAAAGCATCTGTAACGTCAGACGGGAACAGCTCTACTTAACCGATAATTGGATGGGAAAGTCACATTGGAAATCAGAAGGACTAGCTTCTTTGGAATCAATGGGAACATCACGAAGCTCCAGATCGACTCAACACTAGCTCTCTGCAACATCGGATGGTGGACAAACTAAATCTTTTGGTTCATTCCGAAAAGCAAAACCGATGGCGAACATGCCAACTTCACTGGACATCGGACATTGGAAAAAGATAGTTGAACGAACACCCGATTCATCGGATTTGCTTTACACTAAAATGCCGAAACATCGGCAAACTATCTTCGAGATCGCATACAAACCGACTCCTGATACAGCGGCTCAAACCTTGGAAGGCTTCTGATAAACACATCGGAAATATAGTGGACTATGCCTTCGTTGTTTCGGAAGACTAGTCAACTAAGCATCCGATATGGGCATGAAAAAAGACTAAGTTTTTATAGAAAACTGTTGAGCTCTGGGTAAACCTTGGTAGAAATAAAACATTCTTAGGCCATTTAGATATTAAAATAAAAAGGGGGGACCCGAAAAATAAAAAATTTCGGGGAAATAGTTGCAGCTGCAACAAGTCCATAAGCTAAAGGACAAAATTTTGTAAAGGAAAGGTTAGGGGAAGCCCAAAACGCAACAATGAAAACTCAAGATTTTTTGCTTTTTGTATAAATATAGGCAAGATTTATGTATAGAGAGACCTTTTTTCAGACTACCTTTGTGCAAGATTATTGTAAGGAAGAACTATTTCATATTATAATAAAGAGTTATATTTTCGGCTGGAGAAAGCACTGTGGGGTTTCAAATGCTTGACATGGACTGGTTGGATGTGAACTATTTTTGTTTCAGCTTGTTTCTATGAACTGTGAGATCATTCTAACTTATGAATTCTTTCATGTTATGAATGTGCTCTAAGTTTATTTATGTGAAATTTCCACAATCATATCTGAGTAATGAATGTTTTAATTAACAATGAGCTATCTCTTTGTTTATCTGTCTATGTATATTCGTGTATTCAAAAATATTAACAACTATCTGTAGTTTTATGAATGCATGTGATACAATACATTACTCATTATTAATTACAGTATTGCTCCCTAGGGATAGGTTAGATAGTCTTATTTAATTTTTTTTGTTTATGATTTAGAAGTGAGAGAGGTAAGAACCTACGCATCACATTGTGACACTCCTCGTTATCTCTATCGAGTGCATTTAGCTAGGCACGTGCATATCATACCTAAACATAAACCTAAAAATACAATTAAACAGTGGACCAGGCCACAAGCGATAAACTAAACTTTAACCGTTACTTGACCTACGGTAGCAAGACCATAAACCGGGCGGATTCCCCATACCAAACAATAACGAGCCAATTGGGAACATTTATTGGGGAGAATCCCTACTATTGTTACCTGCGATTTTCCAAGCCTCAACAGTTCTGTATAACCATTTTGAACAATATCCCAAACATCTTGACGTCTGAACAAATCCTTCATTGTTAGAGACCAATACTCATAATTCTTTCTTGTAAAAACTGGAGTTTGCAAACTCAACATATTTGAACTAGAAGTAGAAGCCATTTTTAATTTACCTTAGGAAATTACTTTTTCCTTTTTGAGACAAGATTTCTTTCCTAAACCTGATACCAGATCTCGGGAAAAAGGGTGGCTACAACAAATAACTTGAGTTACCGCCTAGCACAACCTTTTTCTTTTCCCTTTTAACTTTTGTGGAAATTCTTGCGACATAATTACTGTGATAGAGTTACTACGATGGAATTTTCACCGTATACGCTTTTACCTAGCCAGACTTAATTGGCTTTGACCGGCTTTTACTGGGACAGGATTTAGGTTGCGACCAACTTTTGCTTTAAAAGAGCAGCTTTATATTTCCTAGTCTTAAGACTTATGTTATGAAAAACACTTTTCATCAGCGGTAACTTGGGATTAACTATGACACAACTCTTGAAACTCATTCATAATATTATATAACCCAACATTAAATAAGGTTTGTGTCAAACCCTCCTGAGGATAAATACGCGGTGAAATAAATATGGAATCTTTGTGTCTTTCACTGAGCAGTAAATGTAAACAACATTCACTAAGGTAAATATGGAGAAGATGTGCGGCTAAATAAAACTTGCATTAAAACTTAAACTATGGATTTTTATTTCTTATGACGACATAACAAAGAACTATTGCGGTAAATACCGTACTTAGAAATTTACAAGGATGTTTCACTTTTTACATAGCTTCGGCTCTCAACACTTTCATAAAATAGAGAAGCTTGAGCTTCAAACTCTTCAAAGAGTTTTTCTTCTTCTTCCACGCACTTCTCTTCTTCTCCTTGTCTATCTCTCTCTATTATGCTTGTGCATTCTCTGCCTATGTTACCAGAAATGAGAAACAGGAAATGAAACGAGAAATGACAATGGTACGAGAAACAAAGTTTAGAGGTTTTGCATTCAAAGAAACAAGGAGAGAGAAAAATAACAAAAATGAAGGTTCCCAAATATATTCAATTATAATTAACAAAAATATTTTTCCATATACCCTGTCGAATAAATTGGTGTTTCTTTGTTAAAAAAAATGTATTTTTAACTTAAATTTAACTTCATAGGAGACACAATCAGTGATAAATTGAAGTCATATATACTTAAAAGCAGATCTTGTCTTTGACTTACAGTTACTAGTGTGGCCTAGTGTGGCTTCTCCTAGCAGCGTTGGATTATATAATGCAGTATTATTCCTTCTACAAGACACAAGTAAACTAATAATGCTCTCTTACCTTCCATCAATCAAAAAGTAATGCAAAGAATGATAAAATAAGTTGAATACAAAATTAGGTTTATCAAGAAAAACCACATTTATCCTCTCTAAAATATTAAGTTGAAGCATAACATAGTTCTAATATATTAAATTGAAGCATAATAGAGTCCCACATCAGCTTAATTAAATAGCAATATTTTTTCTTCAAGAAAGTCAGTGAGACTGATCTAAAACTTTGATATATTTTTAAAATAATTCAAATAATGATTTGAACAAGGTTTCATACATGAAACTTAAACCAGGACATTGCTGGTTTTTTCAAGCACGACTATGGTTAGAAGCTACTGTGTACTATATTCACTGTGATGGATTGAATTTTTACTTGAGTGAATATTTACTTGAGGAATCCTTCTATCTAGTATTTTTGTAATGCCCCACATTTTGACAAAGACATCTTTATTAGTTAGACATGTAGTATTTTATTTTCTTATTATCTGTTGGACTCAACTTGACTGAGAAAACTATATGTTCTACATGATGGACTCAATTATATGTTATTACTATGTTTATGATTATTGTTTCCTTTATTTTATGATGATAGTTATATGTTTATTTGTTTTTCGTAGACAAGATGTGAAAGATATGATGTGGTACATGGATATAATGTTTATGATATGGTCAACTGAATTATTATATGTTATGCACATATGTGATAAATTAAATTGTTATATGAACAAGTGATGATAATGAGGATAATTGATGACCGAATGGAAATAGTTGTTATAAGTGTATGGTTTTGAGAAATACTAACCCACAGGAAACAGGGGATAAGTGATAGTTGGGTACTAAATGTGACGTGTGGATTAATACATAGTTATGCAGGAAACCTTATTTACCAAACTGATGATATGATGACACATTCTGATAATCTTAATAACAACACAACACAATTTTGACGGGGTATAAACCCAGTATCTTGAGAGGGATGGAGGTATTACCCACCCTATGTTTTTCATGATACCCAAGGTCGTGGAAGGGTTGTGTTAAGTCACGTTTCCCTAGACGTGTGATGATGATGGTAAGATGCCTGCTAGGGGAGGCTAGGTCCGCTATTTACCCAACGCTATCTCTATGAGGTTCTATATGTGGCCAAAACAATGAATTTGATGCCACATTTTTACTAGCAGAGGAAGGATAGGGAGGGTGCGGAAGTATGATAGGATGGGAGGACATGTTAGCTAGTATTGTTTGGGGTTGAGGGTTTATGACAACAAGCAAGTAGTAGTAATTATCTTTCCCTTGATACTAATTCATTGATTAGAGATTGTTATCTAAGGTATAGTGATTTTATAACTTGATTGTGATGTTATAACTTGATTGTTATCAACATGTTAAATGATTGTAATGTTGTTATACATAAGACTCAATTGTGCATTAATCATGTTTAAATAATAATAGTTTAATCATGTATATATGAATAACTCCTCAATTGGTTTATCTATTAGTTATGTATAAGTGATGCATTAGGAAGAAATTATTTGTTTCCAAGATAGAATTGTCATTTAATATAATCATTATATTTAGCATAATTATTGTTTTATGTATATAGATAGCCTTGATTTGTGAGTATGCTCATCATTCTAATGGAAGAGTAGAACTAATTTTTTAGAAGTGATGGAAGCTGTAAATATAACAATGAGACTTGTATTTATTATTTTTATTATTTATTATTATTATTGTCAAATAAACATAAGTTTCAATATTTATTTAAAATGAGTTATTTATTTAGTTTTTTTTGAAATATTATTATTGAAATTGATTCCTTGATTTAATGCTATTATATTCTATTAATTGATTATTGATTATTTGAATTGATTGGTTGATTTAATATTATTATATTCTACTTATTGATTAATTAATGTTAATCAAAACATTATTTGTTGAATTTGGGTTGATTGAATAATAAATACCCAATAATTCTCATCATTATATAAGTCAAGCTTTTTATTATTATTATGTTATCCTAAAACATTTAAAGAAGAAGAGGTGGGTAAATTTTATGGTATTTAACTTGTTTGGTAGGTGAAGAAGACAAATCATTATTATCTTGAACTAATATTATAATTATTTTATTCTTGATAAGTGTGATTGTATTAATGATTTAAAATCCTGAAAACATGGAGACGAAGGTAGTGGAGTAATGAAGTTTGGAGGAGAAAAATGGTATTTAAGAGGAGGAAAATGGTATTTAGGAAAGATCTCATGGAGGAGATGGGGGAGGGGTTTTTGTTTGTTTTTTTTCTCGTTTGGGGAAGAGGATAGGACTTATAATGGATTTTGAAAAAAGGAAGAATATCAAGGAGGGGGTTAACTCGATGATTGGAGGAGGTGCAAAATTCACAGGAAGATCCTGTAAAATGTATTATTGACTGAATGATCGTTCGAAGGATTTTGAATACTCGAGATTATCGGATTGTGGGCTCGGAGGCTAAGAAAACCTTTGCTGCTGGGAAGAAGGACACCATAGATACAGAATTATCTATGAGCCTATGCCCTACATAAACCAGGTATTCTACTTGCATAAGTTTGATATTTATTTATTTTTATTTAATATAAGTTATGGCCTAAAAAATGTAAAGTGTATGTAAATGAAAATGCTAAAATTCCTGTCTCTATTTAAAATATTTACTTATAAAAATACCAAGAGTATTATGGTGGAAATAAGAAGAAAAACAGGGATAGAAGCTAATTGTATGCAAATAAAATAAATTGTTTATTTTTTATTTTTACTAACAGAGCTCCAAATGACCCATATTACATTTTAGTGATTAAAGAACATAAAAAAATTCATATCTACAAGTTAATTTGGTTAAAAAATTGTATTTTTCTTACGATGAAATCCTAGGGTTATATGAGAAACCCATCAGCTCAGTGCTGGACATTTTCATTTTAACACCAATTTAAAGAGAAAAATAATATGAACGATTGAAATTACATAGCAAGATCAAATTTGAACTCTTTCAATTTACATATATACCCATATGAAGTTATGGAGATCATCTGTCAAAGTGTCCAATACCATTAAATCTTCTTTACTTATTGTTTTAAGAAAATTAAATTGAAGGGTTGTAACTGAATTTTAAGGAATGGGCAAATCATGAAACAAAAATTACTATATCATTAAATTTTCTCTACGTGCTCTTTCTGGGAGGTAGTTATCATTAAATATTAGTTATCATTAAATTACTATATCATTAAATTGTTATCATGGAACAACAATTGCAATATCTTTAATATAGATTTATCTTTGAGATGGATCTATATTAATTTAATATATATATTTTAACAATTAAAATTTTCTTTACATTTTTAAGAGGGAGTTATATGAAAATTTGTGAGACTAAAGTCTTATTATGTTTTAATTAATTGTTTGAAAGGCATAGGGAAATCATGAAAAGAATGTAGATACATTGTAACAGGTGGAGGATTGAGTGAGGCAGAGATATCTTCCCGGTGTACAACCTATTAACATACTCTCATTATTCTATTTTCATCCATTGTATTTTCATCCTTTGCCTCATGATATCTACATTGTGGCTAACCCATGATCGACCACAAGAAGATGACCAGGGAACAATTAATCCAATGAAACACCAACAAGTGAAAACATAAAAAAAATGATACACACTCAACAATTTCGGTAGGAACATTCTGCCTCAACTGTTGTAACCTATGGGCTCTGGCATCATTTTAAACCAAAATCTGAGACATGCTCCAACGCGGTGTAGACTAAATATTAATTAGAAAGCACCCTTTTTCCAAACCAAAATCTGAGACATGCTCCAACGCGGTGTAGACTAAATATTAATTAGAAAGCACCCTTTTTCCAGTGATGGATACCAGCAAGATTTTGGCAGAATCATGGACCATTGTTTCATCCGGATCACAGTCCCGCACATGGTTCCACCGTGGCCCACTGTGTCCCAAGGGTTTTGGTTATCCAAATCTGTCCAGAACCCCCCCATAAAACTAAAATTTCTCACTTGCATCATGGCAGGCAAGCACAAATGAGAGGACATGAAGGAGGGGTCTCACTTGCATCATGGCAGGTAAGCACAAATGAGAGGATATGAAGGAGGGGTCTCGCAGAATAACGTGGATGAGGATTTGCAGCCTCCAAGTTTTGTGTTGAAGTTTGAAGTTAGTGTGGAGGATTGTCAGTAGGATTACATAACATAGAGCATGAACTGTGGAGGATGGTCAACCGGATTTACATTTAAGAACTAAAAAAAATCTTAGAGTTGGAATCATGCATGTGCTCTTTGTTGTGTCCTTAGATCTGAAATAGTTTATGTTAATATATCTCTATAAATACTGGGAATTACAATTTACTAAATACACAGCATCAGGGAGATTCCATTCCTAATCTCCGGTTTACAATTCATAAATCTTAATCATTTAAATTAATTTGGAAACTAGATCCAAAATCAATTTGTACACATTAACCAGCAACTAAAAAGTAAATACCTGGTAAACTAGCAATCTGTCGTTCTTCAAATTTGAAATGGACGGTGAACGCAACCAACGCATTGAATTAGCCTTCTTTTTATGCTCAACCCTCAAACCCCGGCTGGCCCATGGACTGAATCGTGTGTGGCTGATTCATGAAACCTAACTGCCGCTGAAAACCAACTGTAAATAGTGGAGCTCAGCCAAAGAATAAATTGTGGAAACAGAACATGAGAAATGTAGCCTTGTCTCAGTTTCTCTACTCGTTTTTAGCTTGACAAGGGGTTCAGCCAAAGCACCTAGTGAAAGGTGAAAGCAAAACCTAAGAATTGTAGCTTTGTAAGTTTTTCAATGCAGACTAACTGGCGGCAGACAACCTTCCTCAACACTCAATCCTCACTTAATTTTGCATTTACTACTTGCCACCAACTAAAGTTACCCACCATTTATTAATGGCTCAACAAATTTTAGGAATATACCCAGAACGATTGGCAACAGAACGAGTTCCCTCCGATACGAATAATCGTTTCTTCTAAAATCGTTCTGTGAAACGAATCATTTCTTAAGAAACCGTTTCTTTTTGTTTCCTCTAGAAACTGAAACGGCCGTAAAAAACAGCGGTTTTCGTTCCGCTTTTAGTTTCTACTCAGTTATCTCACAAAAACGCAGGCTTCCATCATCACGTTTCTGGTCACACAGTTCTCTGTTACTTCTGTAGATTTACAATTAAATCTTCTTATAGTAAACTTCTGCCTACTAAAATTGCTTCTCATTGAACTTAACATTAAAAAGTATAATAACTATCTACCTAGAACATTTGCTTCAACAATTAAATTCCACTGGCTTATATGAGAGAAACTTGAACTATTAGTGATGTCATACAATACAGAAACTGACCTGTAGGTAGGCTGATCTGCTATTCAGATCAGCCAGTAATTAATATTTACAACCTATATTGAATAAATATGGTGAAAAATAATCATTTGCTTGAGCATGAAAAACAACATTCACGCTTGATTGTTTTCAAGACATAGATGCAATGCAAGTCTGCGTTTCTGCCGCGATATCTCATAGTCACGAGTTTAGTAGAGCGAACGTTGTTATCTGCGAATTCTTCTTGATGGCACACTCCACATCATTGAATAATATTGTGTTTCCATGCATCTATTCTGAATATGTGACTGATAATTATGTAGATAAATTCATGTATATGTTGTTTCTGCGAACATCACTAAGGACATGCTCTCGGTACCTTCTCCATAGAAAGGAAAACGAAACCCGTTACCCATGATCAGTATAACAACTTTCTGCGTATCATGGAGGAGAGACCAATAGTTATGCGCTTCAATGTTGCTCATGATGATGAATTCCTAAGTAAATATTCAAGCATGGGCCACATTACTCGAACGAATGATCTCTATCCAATAATTGAATGTTCCTCTTTTCTTACCAGTCGATTTCTTAATTTGTTAGTTCTCCAAATGTCTTCCATCAATGGTTTTTTCAGTGATCAACAAGGATAGAGATGGTTAGTTCTCCAACCATCTTCCATCAATGGTATTTTCAGTGATCAACAAGAATAGAGATGCTTTTGATTAGATTGAGCACCAAATTCTGACAACTATTGAATTCAACTTGTTCACTAGCTTCCACTTTAGCTTCTACGTTATCAAACACTTCGGGGAAATGTAAATATCCAAAGCTTCTTCATACTACATGCCTCCACATCAAACCGAGAGGCATCCCAGACCTCTTATTTATAGCACAAAATACAATCACACTTTCTAATATCGTTTCACATTCCAACGCATAAGAATTTTGCCAATACTGCTTTAAAGGAATGTGATGTTTATGATTGTTTAACAACTATCCCTTCTATTCTGAAGTTGAGATTGACGGCATATAGTATCGCATAAGAAGCTCATGGAACCTCCAGTTACAAATTAATTTACTGTGTAGTGCATCAAACTTGTGCGTTTATTCGCTCTGTGGACATGGGTTTGTTGTCATTTATGATTAGGGTTTTTATGGATTTGGAGAGAAAGGCATGTTTAATCCTCCAGAATATTGAATGGAATGCAACCCTAGACTATCTATTTTAATGGCCGGGTTTCATTAAGCTTCCTTGAGTACTTGACAAATTTAGTCCTCGTCACGTTGATCTACCAAAAGAACTTGATCGGCGATGCCATAAATCCACAGCAATGAGCACTAATCATTATCAAAATAACCCAAGAAGGAAGACATTGGGAGAAAGGAAATGATTGGGAGGAGGGGCTCGTTCCACGCAGGAGAAAATCCCCGTGAATTTGATGCATAGGAATAATATTCATGCGCTTCGTCGTCAGAACACCTGCTTCATCTATGTGGCTGCAACAAGATTATGAAAGGGAAGTCATTGTATATATGCGCAGTAGCGGACGACCCATAGTATTTTCTGTCCAATGGTAATGTCTAGTGTCTTGTGGTATCACTAGCAATGTAATTTTGTTGGTTAATAATGAGAAGGAAATAAATATGCACACTAGTGTTCTATCCTTTATTTATTTTTCTAGTCTTAAAATTTAACATGGTATCAAAGTGCATGGCCTAATCTCCGTGATTGTATTGGTAAGCCTTTTCACAAAGTGGAAAGCACACATACCCATAGATTCGATCTTATTGGAGGTTGTGATGAACACATCAACATTTTTTTTCCTTTTTTTATCCTTTTGGAGTAGTGACACGCCCTATCTGAAGGAAAAAGTGTGTCAGTGACACAACTGACACAACCTTGTCGCAAGGAAAAGTGCCTGGGTGACTCACCTTGTTTGAAGGAAAAGTGCATTGGTGACTTTTCACTTACAAATTTTTTGACTGATGCACCCTTCTACCACCCTGTGCTAACTATACAAGTTGTGCCACTGAGTTAAAGAACCAGATCAGCACCATATCTCCAGATCCACTTTGATCAAGTAAACAGTCATAAGAAGATGGATACTACTAGCACATGCACCTCAAATTTGAAGCAGATCTCTAGACCCGTACTAATTGGTACCAACTATGAGTTTTGGTCTATCAAGATGAAGACGCTTCTCTAGCTGAACAAATTGGGATATGGTTGAAACCGAGTTCAAAGAACCCGATACAAATGCTCCAGGAGCAATGTCTAATGCCTAGAAGAATGCAATAGAAGCTCGTCAAGATTAAGATGGAACAGCCAAATGGTTGATCCAAAGCTACATTAAGGAGTCCATTTTCCTGCAGATATCGGGAGCTACCAGCACACATTAAGCTTGGAATCTGCTCGCATCCGCCTACAAGGGAACAAATAGAGTAAAAACGGTAAGATTGCAAACACTTCTACTTCAGTTTGAAAGACTAAAAATGAAGGAAATAGAAACTATCATGGTCATTTTATGACTCGAGTTTCGGGCATTGTAACCCAATTTCAAACCTATGGTGAACCTCTAGAACAAAAGGTAGTTGTTTAGAAGATTCTAAGGTGTCTCACCAAGAAAATTTCTATGGTGGTGACTGCCATAGAAGAAGAAAAATATGTGTCTCAGTTTACCCTAGAGGAATTCACTGGATCCCTTCTATCTCATGAAGCTCAACTTAATAAAGAAGAAGAGTCGATGACAAATGTGTTAAACACCCATAAATGAAGCTTCCCTCTAGTGAACGTCGAGGAAGAGTAGGTTGAGGTAGAGGAAGAAGAGGTCGAGGGTATTCTCATATAGGGACATAACCACTCATGAACTTTCTGATCACTAAGAACACTCGTGACAACTCTCGTGGCCAGAGGAGGAGAGACAAGAGATAGACCAATAAGTCCAATATTCAGTGCAACTACTGTAAGAAGTGCGACCACTATGAACGAGAATGTAGAAAGAAGCAAGCAAACCAGAATAGTTGTTGAGCTCATATCTCAAACGAAGAAGAAGACTCGTCGGAGGTTATGTTTCTCTCATATCAAGCAATTGAAGAACACTGCAGCACAAATTTATGGCTACTAGATAGCAACTACAACAATCACATGACAGGTAACATGTCACTATTCTCTAGTTTGGATTACTTTGTTGTCATGAATATCAAGCTAAGAGATAAAAAAAATTGTTCCAACAAAAGGAAAAGGTATTGTTCATGTACTTACAAAGCATAATGAGAAGAAATTTATTAATGAGGTTTTCTATGTACCAAATATGACTGGATCAATGTGATCAATGTGGTTCAATTACTTCAGAACAAATATGATCTTCGATTTTTTGATACATATTGTTCCATTTATGATAAATCCCCCAGTAGGAGACTCATAGCTAAAGTAGAAATGACCAAGAATAGAATATTTCGACTCAGTCTTAGAATTTCCAACCTTACATAGTTAGTAGCTCATATTGTCTCTAGTCCACATGAAACCAGGTTTTGGCAGTGTATATTTGGTCATATTGCCTTCAAGAGTCTCAATCTCCTACACAAACAGTCCATGGTCAAGGGGTTACCAATTATAAATGAATAATCCAGTTCCTGTGAGGATTGTATCCTTAGGAAACATCAAGGGACAACTTTCCCACTTCCACATCTCGAGCTAAAGAACATCTTGAGATAGTTCATACAAATCTCTGTGGACCCATGCAAACCCAATCCATAGGAGGTAGCTTTTATTTTCTAACAATTATTGATCATTTTAGCAGGAAAATCTAGTTTTATTTACTCAAGAACAAATCAGAGACCTTCTTCAGGTTCAAAGAGTTCAAGGCCTTGACTAAGAAGTAGTATGGCAAGTTCATTAAAGTGTTCAGGTCAAATGGTGGAGGTGAATATGATTCACATGAGTTTACATATTTCTGCAAGCAACATGGCATCTAGAGACAGTTCACCACTAGACACGGTCCATAGGATAATGGAGTTGTTGAATGAAAGAACCGAACCATCATGAATATGGCTCATCGCATGTTGTCACATAAGAAGCTATCAGAAGAACATTGGGCTGAATTTGTTGCATGCTCATTCTACCTACTCAACATATCTCTTGTGCTGAGTGTCCACGACAAGATTCCTGAAGAAGCATGGAGTGGCACTAAGGCTAGTGTTGCACATCTAAGATTTTTTGGTTTTGTTTCATTTTCTCATGTACCTGATGAACTCAAAAGAAAGTCGGATAAGAAGAGTGAGAGGTGCATCTTCACTAGTTACAGTGAACAATACAAGGCTTATAAGTTGTATAATCATGTCACCAAAAATATTGTGGTGAGAAGATATGTGAAGTTCCTTGAAGACAAATGCTAGAGTGATTCTTAAGACATACGACAATAAGAAAGTGCAAATACGCCATATCTACCTATCAGACTTCCAATATTGGAAGTGCATTAACAAGAAGAAACACCAACTAAAAATCTACCTTAGAACCGGAAAACCATAAGTTTAAGGGAGTTATATGAGAAAAATGTTGTTATTGATGAGAAGCTACAGTATGATTTGTTTTCCTGTCATCTAACATCTTTTGATGAAGAAGTAAAGGATGTATAGTGGGTACAAGCAATGAATGAAGATATTGATGTTATTAAGAAGAATTAGACTTGGGATCTTGTTGATATACTAGCAGAAAAAACTAGTGTTGGATTCAAATGGATCTATAAAACCAAACTGAATGAAAAAAGGAGAATTAGAAAAGCACAAGGAAAGGTTGGTTGCCAAAGGATATGCACATCAGTATGGTGTGGATTATGGTGAAACCTTTGCTCCAGTAGCAAGGATGGGTACCATCAGAACTATACTTGCCATTGCAGCACAAAATCATGGTTTGTTTATCAAATGGACGTGAAATCTTGTAGTGCACCGCTTGCTCGGCAGAGCACTAAGTCAAAATGTGGGGTGTTACCTACACCCACTCTTCGGGAAACTTTGTCCTGAAGTTACGGGTCAAAATAGTGAGGGAAAATATCGACGCATAGTCTCTACGTCCTCCCAGGTAGCAAATCCTAGGCTATACTTGTCCCAATGGACCTTAACTTGGTCCACGTGGTGACTACGCAGCTATCGAACCCTACGATCCAGTATACGTAATGGTTCAATTGTGAAGGTTCCCTCGTTCGAGACCTGCAAGTCCTTCCAATGAATTTTGTGTGTCTCATCAGCTATGTAATGTTGCAATACTAAAACATGAAATACATTATGAGCTATGTGCAAGCGGGGTGGCAGTGCAAGACGATAAGCTATTGGTCCGATTCTTTCAAGAATATCGAATGGCCCTATGAAGCGAGGTGACAACTTGGTCCCCTTTCCAAACCGAATGGTACTTTTATTTGGTCGGATGTAGATAAATATGTGATCCCCTACCTCATAACTTCTACAGTTCTGTCAGGAAAGCGGTGCACTACAGATGGTATCAGAGCATAAGCATGATAACATCGTAACATCATAATTAGTATATAATCACATATAACATGCCAAAAAATATAGTTTACTCAGCATACAAGAGTCCACATATAATAAATAAATGCAGTGTAATAAGTCTAAGTGATAAACATGCCTAAGCCAAAATGTGGGGCGTTACAAATCTTCCTTTCTTAATGGTATACTTGAAGAAGAAGTCTATGTAGACCAGCCACCTGGATATACTATTAAAGGTCAGGAAAAAAAGTGTTTGAGCTGAAAAAGGCCTTGTATGGTCTAAAACAAGCTCCATGAGTTTAGTATAGTAGGATTGACTCCTATAACATAAAAAATGGGTTCAATAGAAGCAGCAATGACCCCACTCTGTATGTAAAAACATATCAACAAAGGAAAATGTTGATTGTATGTCTTTATGTTGATGACATGATTTATGCTAGAAATTTGATGCTTGAATAGTTCAAGTCAATTATGAAAAAAGAATTTTAGATGACTGATCTAGGCTTGATGAAGTACTTCCTTGGTTTGAAAGTTACACAAAGTGAAAAAAGCAGGTTCATATGTTAGCATAAGTACGCTACAAATATTTTGCAAAGATTCAGAATAGATAAATGTAAACCAACAAAAACCCCCATTGCTCTAGGCACCAAGTTAACAAAGAATGATGATGGACCAATAGTAAATTCTACACTCTACAAAAGAATGTTAAGAAAAGCACATCTAGTTATGTTTTCCATTTGGTTACAAATATGATATCCTGGGAATCTCAAAAACAACCCATTTTAGCATGTTATCTGTTGAAGCAGAGTATGTAGTGGCCACCACAACAGATTGCCATGCAGTTTGGATAAGAATACTCCTAAAGGATATGGGACACACAGAAAAGGATCCAACTCCTATCTTTTGTGACAATAGTTCTGTAATAACATTGTCCAAGCATAGTGTCTTTCATAGAAACAGAAAACATATTAACACTCACTACATTTCATTCATGAGTTAGTCAATAATGGAGATATCTCTTTACTGTTTTGTGGCTATAAGGAGCAATTGGATGACATTTTGACCAAACCATTGGGAACATTTGCTTTTGAGTTTCAAAGACAGCACTTAGGCATTGACAGTGCTGAGAAAATTGCCCCAGTTGAGATTAAAGGTGTCACTAGCAATGTAATCCTATATATGCAACTGGTTAATAATGAAAAGGTAATGAATATGCCCACTTTCCTTCATGTGTTTTTCTCTTGTCTTAAACTTTAACTTTAACATGTAGCACCATTTTCACATTGGTTTCCAAAGAGGAAATTTAAAGATTGTTCATTTTGGATGGAGGAACAAAGCAAAGTATATGTTTCCCACAGATAAAATCCTCGAATAGTATATTGTAATAAAATTTTAAACCATTTTAACACATTTTGTTTTTTATTCCTTTTCTAGATGATTGTCCCCACTCTCGACAGTCGACCTCACATTCAATGGTTACTTGTCAACTTGTACAAACTTACTCAAAAATCAATGGTCAAGTTTTAGCTAGCGTTCGTTAGCTCTTCAACGGTATTTGTATGTCACTTTTCTCGCTGTATTATCTCCTTACAAGTGCATATGTCATAGCTGCACACTTGTTTCATCTTCTGTGGTTGTTGAGCGATCAAAACATCCATGTACACCCGCGTGTAGTGGAAGAAACATCTTTTACCTGTGAGTATTGGGGCAACTTATGACCTTTTAGAAAGTTGATGAGCCAACTGTAATCTTCTTAGTTATCGACTTTCTCCAACAACATTCACTGTTCTCCGTTGGTGTTTTTCGGCAGACTTTCCTCATAAATTTGACAGTCAATGCTTTAACTGCGTGGTTGTGTGACAAGTTCATATGCCCCTACCACATATTCTCTATCAACTAGATTTCCTCTTAGCCTACCATGATTCTTGGTCTTCTGCATATTGGAATTAAATGGGGTAGTACACACTCCATGTATACATTTTACCTCTTCGAAGGTGAAGGTTTAGATTCCAATTTTTATTGAGGTTTTATTTGATTTTGCTTAACTTTTATTAGGCAGAAGAGGCCCATTCTACAGCTTAGTTGGGGGAGATATGTAACTCCTTCCATGCTCATCCTAAAGCTGGCACATGTACTTTTGAAAAAATAATAAAATATTATAAAGAAATATCATGTCCACTCAAATTAGTTTAAAACATTTACACCAACAAATATATAAAACTACACAAATTAGATAAATTAAAACTTTTTCTCAATTTTTACACTCTAAAAAAGGGTTTGCAGCTAGACAGATTTGATCCCTCTAGAAGCTTGGTAGATCCCCTTTTAAGATAGATCTATGCTGATAATAGTCTTCAACTCTATATTGGATTTGACTTCTTGAAAATACAAACTGTCAATCTCATCTTTTCTTGCAGTTCCATTGATGTGCAACAGCCTCCTTGTCATCATCTTTAAACCTAGTGCTTGCTTCTTAATGGTTTGCGAGTGGATCTCTCCACAAGTGCTTCATTTCATACAAATATCTGGGTAGAGCATTGTATGAAATTATCTTGGACCAACATCCATTATCTCTTTCATACAATTATGTTCACCTGCCTCCTCTCGATCGATCGAAGAGAAAAACTCAATTGTTTTGATGAAAGTCGCATGCCTTTCATGCCATGGTAAAGCAGTGAGCATTTTACCATTGTTTAATGCTACATTGTATCTTTCCTTCTGTCGCCTGTACTGTGGCAATTTCCAGCTCGGGACTCAACCTCTATCTTGCGCCAGTTGAATTGCTCGCTATATTCCCTTCTGCATTTATCTATGTTCTCTGCATATCCTGCCAATTCCCTGCTCATCAATCAGATACCCACAATTCAGATGAGTTGACACAACCTTACACTTATATTTCAAGATATAGTATGAATTGTCACTTATGATTACAAGAAGATCTTTGTTGTCAGCCCCATAGACAATTGTCACACTAACATAAAGTTACTGAATTATATGACATTCAGACCAATCATAGAAGCAAACAAACTTATTGGAGCATATCAACAATTTTCCATAATAGATAGCCTTAATTGAAAATGTTGTTCTAGCACTTTTTTTCTCCTAAAATGTCTTACTTAAAATTTGATCATGGAGGTGCTTTCTCGAACTGCATATTATCCATCTAATGTTAACACAAACTCAACGGCAGATACGAACTGCATATTATCCTTCTAATGTTCACACAAACTCAACGGCAGATACAAAGGATCTTATGTTTCTTCACACAAATGAAGTATGAATAATGTACAACAAATATTCCATTTGAATTGTGTTATGGGTATAGATCGCATCCTCCCAATTTCTTCATGCATGAAAACAATATCCCCATTTATCACCTTAACATTCTTCATATTCCACAAATATTATTTTATGGACATTCCTTGGGTTTAGCTTTTTGAGCCTCCTCCATACCATTAGCTATTTGTTATGCATGTATGAGTTGATTGTAGGTCATGACATCCATATCACATTCATTTTTAGACATATTCTCCATGATTGATTGCACGGTCTCTACAACTCTAGCCTTTCCCAAGATACATGTTAATATAATCAATACAATCTGCAATAATCTCACCCACAGTTTGAATGTCCTTGTGAGTGGCCATTGTTGTGAGTAAATATGAGAAATTTAAAAGAAGATTTGAGATCTTCCCATCTCTTCATTTGTTAGATCTATTAATGGATCAGTTTTAGGGAATACTTCAGAAGTATCTGCCTCATGATTCCTTTCATGAGCCATGGTACATTCTTCTGATATTTTTTCATCTCCTGTTTAATGATCCCAGTCATTAGTCCCTTGTTCATTCTCTCATTTAGTCATTTCACTTTCCTCTCTATGGGAATCATTGCATTATTTTCTCCTCCAAACCTTCATCCCTCTACTCTTTGATAGATATCTTTTTCAATATAACTTCTATAGTCCTAAGACTTATGTCTGAACTTGCTACAGTTCCAGCACCTTATGGTGCTCTTGGAATAACTATAACTTCTTTTAGTATAGAATTCACAATTTGAAGCTTTGTGTCCATAATAATTGTAAGCAAAACAGTAGCCATTGAATGATGGTTCATACTCTGATTTATAATTCCATTCTAATGTTGCATAATCGTTGTCATCGTTCTACATTGAAGAATATGTCTTATTTTCATTTGAAGGTTCACCATCTTGTCTTCTTCTTTCATTGTCTCCATGTGAGAAGGATGGACTTTCTTCATTCATTTTTTCCTCAAATTTGTCTTAAGGAGATTTAGTAATCTCATTAATTTAAAATCCAATTCATGATTTATTAAAAATAGCCTTTTACCTCTTGAGTATTTCATCCAATTCCTATAAGATATTATTGTGATTTTCATTTAACTCTTGTTCCTTGACAATCCTTTCAACTTATTACTTAACTTGAGCATTTTTTATTTCTAACTTATCAATTTCTTCTTTCTTTATCTTCAATTATTCAAATAACTTCCTTTTCTCATTACAATTAATCATCAATTGTTTTTCTAAGCCATCATTGTCTTCTTGAACCTCTTGTAATTGATCAATTAGTTTTTTATTTTCTTCCATAAGATCTACTAGTGCTTCTTCTAGATTGTTAATCTTGCTTGCTTCATCATTGCTAGGACACTCCTTCCCTTGATTGGTTTCCTCTATTTCCTCTAATTTCTTGTTCAGACATTCAATTTCTTTGTCTTGTTTCTTGACAAGTTTTCTTATATCATGAATTTGTTCAAGGGATACCTCTAATTCAACTTCTAAATCAACTGTTGTTTTTTCTTCATTCTCACTTTCTTCCTTTGTGTTGTTCTTGACTTTAGATTGCTTCTTGTTTTCTATGGATAGGAATAAGATCACATTTCTTCCTTCATCTACAAGAAATTCACCCACAGGTCAACATAGCTACACAAATAAAAAATATATAGCTTAAAACAAACATAGAGCACTTACAAAGGCTCTCTAACCAATTTTTTTATCACAAAAGCACAATAAGTGTCACATTACAAAAACATTTAGCGAAAGCTTCGTTAACATTAGGTTAAATATCCTAATCAATGATTAAAATTTAATTAACCAGTTAATTAATTAAGTTTAATTAACAGTTCCAACAATTATTACTGCCTTCTCGACTTTACCATGCATTCCCAACATTTTTGACATCGGGAGTCGGAAATCAGAACACTAGTAAAACATAACTAAATGATTTATCAACTCTGACATTTTGACATTAGAAGTAAGAGTTCAACATCGTTCTTAACAAAACAAATACGACATGCCCGCCTTGATGTCGACATCTTGAATTCCCTAGCATTGACAATTCAAACCTTAGAGGTCAGAACACAATTTTAACATATAAAAATATACCATTCTGACGTCGATGATCTGACTTCATAACTTAGGCCTCTCTAGGTCAAGAGTGGGATATCTACATTAAAATGGAAAACCATTCCCATTTAACCTGTAAATCCTAACATTGGTACCTCGAAATCAAAACCTTGACAGTTACATAAAACATCATTAACTTTTAATGTGTCAATCCTAACGTCAACACGTTAGCATCATCACTTTGGCATAAACATGCAAAACTAGTAATATTTTAATAGTTAATCATGGTGTCAATATCAACACATCGTTACATTGGTAAACCAAAAGTTAACTTAACGGATTCTGAAGGTTAAGCACTTAGTCATTTCAAGAAAACGACTAAGGAATGAATTAAGTTTGAACTTAATATTTTTGGTTTGAACTTAACAATATTTATGTCCCAGCTATGAATTGAATTATTAAACATTTTAGGCACAATGCAAGATTTAGATATCCATTCAATTGCTTTTATCAACTAGTAATTGTAACAGATTCTACAAATTTGAATTACTTATATATTAAGGAATGAATTCATATGGATTTAATCCTTTTGATGCCAAAATAGTTTCAGAACTAAAATAATCGTTATGGTTCAAGTGCATAATTTAACTTTGCAATTTATGATTTTCCAAACAAGAACATTCTCCCTTGTAGGATTTAACAATCAAGGAAGAAAGAACTTCACTCTAAAACAATGTTATTCTAATTGTTCATTTTTCAGGCAACTCAGCATTAAGATGAGCAACCAAAATAATGGCTTCATTTAACTTCACAAATGCATGGAATTAAATACAATGAACATGATAAAAAAAAGTGAAGATCAAGCCATAGCTCTCAATGAATATGTAAGCACTTAAAAAGACAGAAGGCATTCTTCCCCCCTTAACTAATCTACCAAAACTGGGCAACCAATGGCATGCTACAACCATTATCCAAATAAAGTAGTCTATAGAAACTCCCAAACAAAGCAGTTGCTTGACAATTGACCCAACCGTTTTTCAAAATATAATAACAATCAAACTCACAACATTCAGTTTGTGTCATTGAACAACTATCAATTCAGAAAACATAATATTTTAACCATTTAACTCTCTGTATCTATAATTTTGTAAACACTTAAGAATTCAACACAATTACTACAATATCTTTAAACACATTCCATACATGGAAAAATAAACAGGAAGCAATAAATTTGATTCCAATCATCAATTATCACTGAGGAATAGCAATATATTTCCTGGTAATTTTACTTATCTGAAATAATTGAGTTGGGAAATTGATTACACGTGAGGCATGATCTACCCAACCATAAGTGGTTATGCCCATTTATCTCTCAACAGAAAACCACTCCTAATTTGAGACCCAATCATTCACCAGTCAGGTTTCTCACCAACACCATAATTTCTCTCAATATTTTAACACTAGGAAATCATGACCATTGGTCCATAACCAATTCCATTCCAAACTGTGTATTTCACCTTCCTAGCTTCCTTCTACATGCACAAAAGTGGTATATGTCACTTCCCTCAATGCCCAAAATTCCACTAAGTCGGTTCCCTACACCATTTTCTATTATGTTGGAACATCCAAAGGAAAAAATGGATTCAACTTCAATAGAACATTTTCTTAGTATGGTTCATGGTTCATAGTTTGGTTCAGTTAGATTAAACATAATTCCCTATTTCACTCAGTCCCTTTTCTTAGACATGGACTGATTTAACTTTCTTTCTTCCCCAACAAACCAATTTCTCTTCATCTCCCCCAATGAACCACTTTCTCCCCTCATCGTGATGGATTTATTTTTGGGTGGAACGATCTACCAACTTTTCCTTGCATGCATTTCCTAGAGCACATGGTGCAACCCTTGACCTTTTCTCTCATTGACACTTAATAAACCTTAATCATAATTATGACTTAAATAGGTTTAAGTTAATCAAAATGGATTAGGCTAAATCATGGGTTAAAGGTAATCTTAGGGACATAAGTTATTAACAAGGTCATAGCATGGTTTTCCCAAACTAAGACACCTCTAATCCCCCTTTCAACCTTTGGTGAATACTTGGGTCCTTGATCACTTCAATGTTCAGCCTCATCACAGTCAGCCTTGGATTTTAATATTAATAATAACAAAATACAAAGTGTTCATCATTTTAGGCATTCATAATTTGATAATTACATTTGGACCCAATCAGACTAGGGGTTCAGCTTGTGGGTATTACATTCCCCTCCCCCTTAAAGTCTACACTATCCTCAATGTTTCATTGTCCAAAATTTGTAAACAAAACTTTCAGATTTATTTACATATATATAGTCTTTAAAATATATGGGGACACTCTTCATTCATCATGTCTTATAGCTCCCAGGTCACTTCTTCAAGGTTGTAATAGGTCCATTGTACATTTACCTATCCTTTGGCTCTATACCTAAGAGTCTTGATTCTTTTGTACAATATGCATATTGGATGTACTTGGATTTCCCCTTGAGGTTCCACCTGTATCAAAGACCAATAAAGTATATGATTAGAGCCATAAAAATACTTTTTCAATAGAAAAACATGAAATACATTATGTACTCTAACCGTAGGAGGTATAGCTATCTCATAAGCCACTGATCCAATTTTTCTCAGGACCTCAAATGGTCCACAAAGTCTGGAAACTAACTTTTTAAAATTACCCAATCTTAATAAACATTTTATTCCTTTGACCTTTAGAAACACTTTGTTCCCAATATAAAACTCTCTATGTATTCTTTTTTATCTGCATATATAATCTATTGGTTATGAGAAAATTTCAAATTTCTTAGTCCTGGGTACCTAATGTTCCATACCCTGAAGCATTTATGGTCCAACTATCATCCTATCCATGGGCTTGTCCCAATTTGTTGGAACATTACATTTCCTACCATAAAGTGATTTAAACAGACTCATCTTCAATAATTCCTAGTAACCATTGTTGTAAGAAAAATCCACTAAATATAAGTAGTTTTCCCATTTATTGGGCTTGTCCATTACATACATTTGGAGCATGTCTTCAATAATTTGATTTAATTGCTTAGTCTATCCATATGTTTTCATATGATAAGTTGTATTAAACAACCCTTTCCAAAATTTTGAAGTGAACTTTGGATACCGATCAGAAATAATTTCTTTAGGAATACCATGCAACCTGGAAATTACCTTCATATCTATTTCTGAAATCTTAGCTTCCTTAAACATTGACTGAACAAGTATAAAATGAGCTGAATTTTTCAACTTGTCTACCATCGCCATGATAGAGCCACGTTGCTTCAGTTTCCTTGGAAACTTTGTAATGAAATCAATGGTCACTACATCCCACTTCCATTCTGGTACAGGAAATGGATGGAGTAGACCAACAGGATGTGTGTGATCTTCTTTCACTCTTTAACATTCCAAACACTGAGCAATATATCTAGCAACTTATTTCTTCATTCCTGGCCAATAATATTCTTTCTTAATTGTTGTCAAAGTATTTTGATAACCAAGGTGACTTGCATAAGGTACATTATGCATTTCTTGTTATATTATTTTCTTCAAGTCACTTGTAGCTGGTACATAAATCTTGTCAGCGAATTGAAGAATTCCATCTTCAGCCAATGCATACTTGGAAAATTTTAAAGCATCATTGCCTACCTACAATTCCACCAAAACCTATGGATAGTGATGATATTATTTCAACACATATTTCAACCTTATTTTTAAATCAAACTTCCAATTTTTGATGGCTAAAACTTGCATTATCTGACTTCTTGTAATGTACCCAAATGGAGATTCAGGCACACTAACTCAATTTTGACTAGTTTTAGTATAGGAGTTTAGAAATTAGACTCTAACACCTCTAGAATTCCCAAATTTTCTCAAGGTATATTTTAGGATATGATATGTCTTAATGACATTCTACAGTAACCTAAATCAGAATCCCAATTGTAGCCAAGGATAAACCTTAGCTACGTGCAGAAGCACCTCCCTTCCGCCTAGAGGACGAAAGGGTAGAGTCAATGGAGAAAAGACAAGCTGCAGCAAACTGTTAGAAAATAAAACAAATACGAAGCATATACAATCTACAAACTAAATAAATAAACATGAAACAATATACTTTCCTTTCTAGTTTGAAAGAGGGCCACCATGCCCAAACTCATAAGATGCCTCTCCATAGGCTAGGACTGGGTTGAGTTTTCACTCTACACACCAAGGGAATGAGAAAATGGAGGAAATGGAGTTGTGGGGGTGTGAATAGCTTGAGAGTGAAAGGTCTCTCAAGGTACTCACATGGGAATTATAACAACATGGAGTAGGAATCATGTGTGTGATGGAGACCCTTACACCTCTATTTATAGTTTTTCTCATCTTTTTAGGGTTTTTAGCCCCTGGTTAGGGTTTTGGGCCCTAACTAGGGTTTTAAGCCCTTTTCGCTTATTTCTTAGCTCCTTTTGGGATTTTTAAACCATTTTTTTTGGGCTTTAGCCCTCTTTTTGAGCTTTTTAGCTCCTTTTTTAGCTTTTTAAGCTCTTTTGTGGGTTTTTAAGCCATTTGAGGGTATTTTTGGAGCTTTTTAAGAGAAAAACATATGTTAAATGGGTGTAGGGGTAGAATGGGTTAGGGCATGGATGTATTTGCATGGTGTAGGCTATATGAGAATTTTTTTGTGTTAGCAGATTGCCCCTTGATGTGTGAGGGAAGGAGCTCATCGTATGGTCGACGAACATCATTGGATCTTGGGGATCATGGAGAGACCTGTGAAGAAGCGGTGATTCCTCATTTGGGACATGGTGGAGTTTGTTTTTGTATTAATGTTGGTTCCCATCAATGGGTGAGGTACAAATGATATGTGACATGCATATGGACGAGGCGGGTATATCCATGCTCGTAACAATGTCAAAAATAATAATGCGATCAAGGCTCCCAAACACAAGAGCCGATCATGTACAACTGTTCTTACATAACGGTGGCCTCAATGAGAGGCTCAATACAATACTGATCTGAAGAACTAATACATCAGATCCATGGCATTCTCATGGAATGCAATATCTTCATAACTGATGACCTGCTTGATCTAGAAGTTTTACATCACTATAAGGACTCGCTGATGAAGAGTCAGAGTCTCAGAGGTACAATATGCCGCGTCAATCATGAATCTATACAGAAGCACTACTCATGGGATTCTGGAAACTATCGCCAATGCAACCCAAAAATCACAAGGGACATGAACCTGTCTGGGTCCCTTAATATACTCACCAATGTTCTAGAGTTAGGTGAAAACTGGGGTTTTTGACCAAATACTGCACGGACCAATACTCTGTATGAATCTCAACAATGCGATGATGTAGCTAAAGTCGAGCACATGAGACATAATCATCCCGAGAGGCACTAAGTACTCCTCTCAAGTGCTCCAAGGAACTCATCAATGAGGTTAATGAAACCATGATACAGGGACCTCTAGGTCTATCCTCTGGAATAGATATGTTGTCGTCGATGGAGGGAGACCTACAACTGACCAAGGAAATGGTGTTTCCTTGATCAAAAGCACGAGAGAGATAACCAAAGGTCTGAGAAAATATGGGGACTGACACAATGAATGGGGGAATATGGGTAGGAGGAGTACATGGGACTCAAACTTCCTTTGTTCAGAGTACGATGGTAGGGCTGACCTAGCAGCAAATGAAACTGACTTCAAGGGAGAGGGATCATAACTATTATACTGGGAATGTAACTGCAGATTGTAAATACTTGGGGTGGGGTAGATAATACTTTTGATATTCATGGGATTCAAGGAAGACTCATCGCAGAATACTCTAAACAAAGGTGACCCAAAAAAATGGGGAATGCTTCCAAATTGTAATATATGGGGTGGCGCCTAAAGACACTGTCGTGGCACGATCTCGCAGATTTTAAGCGAGCCCGAGAAAGTAAATGCTTGATGGTGCTTTCAATTTTAGAGAGTCTGAAAGCATGAAGAAGACTCCAATGGGGTCTCTTTTTCGTTGATAGTCTCCTGTGCCCAAAAAAGGATAAAATTGTACATAGGAGAGCTCGCCCATCCTTTTTAGGGGATGGGAGACTTCTTTACCGTTGGTAGTCCAATCAGGCCGAAAAAGGTTAAACTTGTACTGACTGGAAGGTCATTCAAATAATTTTACAAGCATGAATGAAACCAAGTTTGCTCGGTGATCTTTTCTTGATGAGAAGGCTGGGAAAGAGCTTAAAGACAACCCATGATGAGCTTTTTCATAGAGTTTGGTCCCAATGATCGAGAAAGCATAAAATAATGCAAAGGAAACGTTCCTGGCTTGAGTGTGCTAAGGTGTTCCTTTTCCTATGGTAGTTTATACAGTCTACAAAAGGAGGTAAATGAAACTATGTAGACACCGTTTCCAATACATTAACAAGAGGGGAAGGCACCAAATGCGCTCGACAATCTTTTCATTTGTTTAGGAGTCAGAAAAGAACTTAACAAAAACTCCATAGTGGTCAACCAAGCCATGGGGCACTGATGGTGCCTCATGGTGAGACTGGGAAAAGTGGTCAAAGGTGACTCTTTGTGCAACATGGATGGATAGGATGGCTCTTGAACATGCCAATACATGCATGGGGATATTCGTGGAAAGGCACGCAAATCGAGGTTCCTTCCAGAGAAAGGTCGAGAAAATCATGTGTAAACATCGCGTACCAACTTGGGGTGGACGGATTAGACTACATACTAAGTACTCAAATGAGAGGGTGACAAGTACAAGTTTGAAGACAGTTATGTGCCAAATACATGCAAAATGATATGACTTCCAGTAAATGGTCTAGAAAATCAAGTGTTAAACATGAGACAATGGTGTCATAAAAAGACAGAGGGCGGAAGACTAAAACCAACGGTGTGAACGGTGTCCCAAACAGACTCTGAATGGCGCTGCGGTGCTTGAAAGAAAAATAGACCTAATGAGGCCTATAAACAAGGTGGGGACCACATGGCAAGGGTCATTTGTCATTGTTCAATGTTGAGTTGGAGAGGAGGGCCCTAAAACTTCATTTGTTGATTTCTTTCATTTTGACCGGTGATTTTCTGAGCCTCGACTTACAGGTAAGAGTACATGCAAAAATCATATTTTTCAGTGGTTTGGTTTTCTGTTTTTCCCACCCAGGGGCCTAGGATGCCCTAATAGGGCTTCTTCACGCTGGGTCACTCATTTTGAGGCCGAAATAATGATTGGATCGCTCTTTTTTTCCATACTGTAGCGACTGGGTCGCTCCTTTCGGGAAGAAAGGTGCGACTTGAGGTCGCTTATGTTTGGCCTGAAAAGGTGACTTCATCGCTCATGTTTGGCCTAGAGGGGTGACTTGGTCACTGGTTTTTGGTCAACAAGGAGCAAGCTAGCCTCGGTGTGAGTTTTTTTTTATAGTTGTGGCTAACACAGGTTTGGTACTTGTGCAGGATGGCTCCAATAGTGTGTCGGGAATAAGACTGTAAAAACATATGGAGAGACGCTCTCCAAGATGTCATCACACAGGATGTGCTTCCCCATTGTGGGCTTCTCAAGTTTATGCAAGTGCCACTACTGAAGTCCTTACAGTTGATGCTTGAGAACTTGGTTAGTTTCGTGGATGTTCAGGGGGAGTGTTTCATCATACAGGGGCAGCATCTTGAGATTACACTGCACGATCTGTACTTCCTTGTTGGGCTCCTGATGTTGGGGGTGATCGATGATCTAACGCCAAATCTCTCGCATGGGGAGATGCTTGAGGAGATCTACAAGAGGCACTATTATGCCTCTTCATATGTATGGGGCTCATATATCTTGATGTGTGATATTGAGAGTCTTTCGAATCGTGCAATTGCAGCGATGGTGCTGTGGATCTTGGGTTCATCTGGGAACCACAAGATATCTGGGGGACAGCTCCAGATGGTGGAGACTGCTATGGGGGGCACCTACTTTGGATGGGCCTAGATGTACTTGTTCATGGTTCATTGTGCATTGAACCACTCCAACTTAATGGTTGGGAAATTCTGCTTTGCCTCCTTCTTGTGCGCCTTCTTCTTTGAGAGGGTTCCGACACTCCGGTCGCGCGTAGCAGTGCAGAATGGTGGGACTCGGGAGCCGCGGATGCATAGATGGTGTGAGATGATGGTACGTGAGGGAGGAGAAATAGTGGGTCACTTCTTCACTCAGGAGTTGTTGGATAAGTGGAGGCAGATCTCGGTAGTTGTTGAGGACTACCCATACACTGCAATGGATTATCAGGGGGGCTCGGACATTCCCTGACCTCCAGGTCAGGCTTAGGGACCAGATGGTATGTATACATGATGTTTTATGTGTTTTCATTCATATATAGAGTAATTATCTTGTTAGTAGCTATTTGACATACCAAGACTGATGATATATTTGTGTGCATGTGCAGATATTTGTCCTCACCAGCCAGCTGGGTACCGGCAGTGGATGGGTATAATGCAGGGGTTGGAGCCACCTGTAGGGGCTGGCGGAGGGGGCGGAAGCCTGTGGTTTATTTTCTATAGCATGTGGAGTGATTACTAGAGGGGGTCACAGATAATGGTTTGTAGTATCTGGATGATGACCTCATTTTCGCATGTTACCAGGCTCCCCACGATTGGATTCCTCTAATGAAGAGGATTGTCATGGTCACTGAGTATGTATGGGTAGCAACATGGGGAGATGTGCTTATGGATGATGGCAAGGAATTTGAAGAGGAGGAGGACGATGAGGAGGTTGAGGATGGATCTGAGGATGGTACAGAGTCAAAGGAGAAGGATGATGAGTCCGGCTCTGATTAGCATCCTGTGGGGATGCCCCTAGTGCGTTGGTGCACTTAGGGTTTTTTGTACCGCGATGTATATTCCTACTAAGAAATATTGTGTAGCTTCTCATTTTGTACTGGACATATTATGACATGCAATTTATATAATATTTATTTTTTACGCACATGGATGTGCTTTTATGGTTTTTATATGTGAGTCTTGTTTACGATGAAAAAATTCCTAGATGATGTATGTTACATATGTATGCATGATTATATGTTAATGCATGATGCATCTTTTTATATGCTTTCTATATGTGGTGATGAATATGCCATTCTACAATATCATTAGCCATTTGATCTTCCACACTATTGAGGTTTCTGGGAACATGTGTGAACGTAATGGATTCAAATGCTCTAACCATCTGTTTAGTGCGCAGGAATTTTCTAAAAAGGCAAGGATCACGTACTCGGTAGAGGTTATTCAAATGAGAGACAAGCAACTAGGAGTCTAAGAAGACATCGAGGTAATGAATACCCAACTGTAGGGAGGTGTCCAAGAGATCAGTGATGCCATCGTAGTCAGCTTGGTTGTTGGTTGCGATGCCCACACACATTTCATCCATATGGATCAACTCACGTGACAGGGAATAGAGAACCCATGCAGCCAAGACAAGATTTGGAGACCATCTTCTTGCTCTGTCACCAAATCCAGTGTAGCGGTGTGGAGTAGGATCCATCTCAATCAATTAAGGAAGCAATGTGTAAGACTCATTTCAAGAATGGTGTAAAAAAAAAGAGAAAAAATATGCTACAAGTGACTCATTATGGTGATGTTATGCATAGAATATCTTGAGGTAGAGCCCATTGCAGGGGTTCTCCAAGAGTTGTCCATTAGAGTCGTTAAGAATGTATGTCCCTTTTCCAAGGAAGTGGTGAACGACATATGGGTCGTACCACATTGACTCGAACTTGCCTTTGCCCAACTTATCGTTGGTTTGGTCATAAACTAGGACCAAATCGCCTTCATTGAAGGTGCGGGGGTGGACATGGGAGTCATAATGGGATTTCGACCGGGTTTTCGCTACTTCAATGGCTTGGAGTGCAGCTCAACAGTCTTCATCAATTTCTTCCAGTTGGAGAAGGCGTTATTCCAAGGGCGAAGTGTTAGGGAGGAGTTCCACGGCTAGGCGGAGTGATGGGATTTGGCACTTTATAGGGAGCATTGATTCAACACCATGGACCAAGTGGAAGGGGGTGAAGCCAGTGGTGGTATTCATGGAAGTACAGTAGGCCCATGGGGTGGAAAAAAGCATGTGGTGCCAATTGGTTTTGTGGTTTTCCACCATCCATTGAGCATGGTCTTGATGATTTTTGGTTTTGTGGTTTTCCACCATCCACTGAGCATGGTCTTGATGATTTTATTGACCGCTTCAACTTGGCCATCGCCATGGGGGTAGTAGGAAGATGAGAAACGGTGTTCGAAATTCAACATGGTTGAAAGTTCTACCCAGACAGCATCTTCAAAAAAAAATTCGTGGTCAGAGACTATCTGTTCGGGAAAGAAAAACCATGAAATGACATGGTTAAAGAAGAAACATGTTGTCATTTCACCTTTGCAATTGAAAGTGGGAATGGCCTCAACCCACATGGTGAATTAATCGATGGCCACAATAATGTATTTATGGTCGTTGGCCGAGGTGGGAGTGATAGTCATGAAGTCAATCGCCCACTTGCACTGAGGGACCAATGGTGACTACAGGGTGCAAAGGTGTGAGGGGAGTCCTTGATTTTGCGGCAAATATCTAACAGCTGCAACAGTGTTTGAATGCCTCGATACAATCAGAAAATATTAAAGTCCAAAAATAGTCGGCACGTAGAATATTTTGAGCAGTCGCGAAACCGAAAAGGTGGCCACCGCAGGCTTCATTGTGACAATCGTTAAGGACCTATTCAGCCTCATCATGGGTGAGGCAGCAGCGTAATATGGTTTTGATGCCCCAGTGATAAAGGACATCTCTGATAAGGAGATGGCGAGCGACTTGGTGTCGGATGCACGTCTGTCTTCGTAGCTTAACTGAGCCTCAAACTTCTATGTGTGCAAGTATAGGAGAATGCCCCCATAACAAGGGTATTCCATGGAGATGACAAATAAGAATTCATCGAGAAGGTCATCCTTGAGTGGTGGTGGTGTGGACAACGGGGGCAGGTCTATCATGAGCGCAGCTAGTGCTAGTTCCTTGGTGATTTTTGGGGAAACAAACTCCAAGTCGAGCTCTTGGAGAATGATGACCCACTTGGTCATGCGGCCTTGTAGGAGCCAACAACTCAAGCGGTACTGCATTGGGTTGGAATCAACCACTACTCGGGTATGGTTTGCGATAATGTAGTGGCACAATTTCTAGACTCAGAATACAATGGCGAGAGCCATTTTATCCTTAGGTGAATATCGTAGGGGGCAGACCTGTCAGTTTTTCGCTAACATAATAATTCACGTGCTGTTGACAAGCATCGTCTTATTGGACCAAAACTCCATTAATGGCATTTTTCGAGGCCGACACATAAAGGATGAAGTCTTGGTTAAAGTCGTGTGCAAAAAGTAATAGTGCGGAAGGCAGAGCTTGTTTGAGTGCCTCAAACAATTCTCACGCTTGCTGATCCCAAATGAATAGAATGTTGGAACGAAGCAGATGTAAGAAACCGTGGGCTTTCATCGCTTATTCTAGTATAAAGTGGCCAAGGAAGTTGGCCTTTCCTTGGAGACTCTGCAGTTGGCGCAGATTTCGTGGTGAAGGGAGATTAAGAATAGATTGACCTTTAAGAGGGTCAACTGGTATCCCTTTGTGGGACACGATGAACCCAAGCAAACGACCTACTGGGACACAAAATATGCACTTGAGTGGGTTCAAGCAGACTGTGTACTTGTGACATCGCAAAAAGACTTGTCGCAAGCCATCTATGTGTTGTGCTTGCTTCCGTGACCGAGTAGTGAGGTCATCCAAATAAACCGGTATAATGTGCACTAGGTCGTGGAAGCAATATGTCATGGCACGTTGGAAGGTGGATCCAATATTCTTCAGTCTAAAGGGAATCACTCTATAGGAAAATGTTCCCTAAGGTTTTGTGAACGCGGTTTTGTATCGGTCTTCCTTCTGAATCTGAATTTGGTTATATACAGAAAAACTATCCATGAAGGAAAAAACCTCATGTCCACCACACGTGTCAATGATTTGGTCAATGAACAGGGTTGGGAAGTTGTCTTTGGGACAAGCCAGATTCAAATTGCAAAAGTCCATACAAACACAAATGGTGCCCTATTTTTTGTTTATGGGGACAGGGTTGGAAACCCAAGTGGTGTATGCAATGGGATAGATGAAACCAGTTGTGCGCAGTTTCTCAATTTTTATTTGACCACAGCAGCTTTGGAAGGGTGGATGGGTCGTTGCTTTTGGCAAATGGGTGTCACATCGGGCCATGTGTTGATGTGGTGCTCAGTAATAGATGGATCCAACCCTATAATATCGGTATAATACCAAGTAAAGACATCGTAAAACTCTTAAAAAAGTGCTTTGTAGGAAGAAACTTCTTCAGAGGAGAAAGATGCCCCCAGCATGATCTCCTCAACGATCCCTGGATTGGTTGAGATGTTGATCTTGATGGTAGGTGAGATATTGGCCATGTTCCCCTCTTTAAAATCATTAGGTGTCAGAATGGGGTCTTTGAACTGGTCAACTTTCCTGTGGATAAAATCCTTGGTCTCAATTGAAAACTAATCAGACGACCACACAGGTTCTTTGAGAATAAAGAATGAGCGATGGTGCATATCGTCCCAAGGGTATTCTGGAGAGGTTAAGGCTTCGAATATCTCATCATTATTATGGAAGCAACAATGGGACATATCTGAGGGATCGTCAATGGTTGTGGAGATAGGAGGGTCCATGGAGCTGGACATCATGTAAATAGTCATGGTATCTGAGGAAGGAGTCGGAGGGTGGATTTCCTCAATAACAGTGATCTCGGATTCAAGGCAATGTTTCCAAAGGTTAATCAAGGCAATTTGAAACTTGGCCAAGTCTTGGAAGTGGTGAGAATAATGTCCACGCAATCTGCAAAGGGCGCATGCATGGTTTGTCCTCAAAGACTTGTTCTTGGTCGTTGGTCCATTTGGGAAGACGACTATCGAAGCATTCTCCGTCGTATCCACGGCATATAAGTGTGTGCGAAGAATGGGGATTTCTAGATATTTTTGGGTTGCATGACCCTGTACATCACACACAACGCATGGTAGAGTCTGTCGAGGTTCGGCTATCGCTTTCGCGTTTTTTCCCTAGCCTTCTTTGGGTGGGGCGGGGCTAGTGTAGGTGCGGAAGGTGGCTTCTGTGGGCCAAGAGGGGAGCGTGTCTTGACCGCAATGGGTTGAATGGGAGGCAACATGACTTGGGGCATTGGAGATTGAGCGGGTGGTTTGAGGTACCACACAGGGATCCCCAATGTGAGATTGGGTAAGTTCAAAGTAGCCATCACTGGCTTACTCACAATGCTGGAGGGGAAAGGAAGGGAATTGTATGGAATGGGAGAGAGCCCCAGTAATTCCTTAGTGACTACATTTGAGGCTATGGATGAGGTTGTGGTTGCATATGGTGTTGCAGCTGCGGATAGGGATGCAGCTGTGGATGGAGCTGCGGCTGTGGTTGGGGTTTGGGGGCAATGGTGCTAGATGAGAGCATGCACAAACCTGCAGCCTCTCTTGGTGCCAATGGAGGTGGTACCAAGGGGAAGGAATTAATCATGGAAGTGTCGACGAACAACCCGGGGCCTACCACCAACAATGAGGGGGTGGTCGTGCTATCGAAGGTAGTGTCAACAGTAGGGATAACATTGGATGGTGCGGTGGCCCTTGCGGATTGTGGTACATTAGTTGGTCCACAGTCACAATATTCCTATAATGAGGGAACATCATAAGGCAGAAAAAAATGGATTCCATGGCTCTCATGGCGTACATGTAACTCCTTCCCAAGAGAAGGTTATATTCCAACTACGTATTGACAACCTCTGTGTCAATCAACAGCACTTTGCTGGCTCATGATATGGGGATGTGTGGAAGGATGCCTTGAACTTTTGTGGGGTGGCCATCATAGGCTCACAGTGTAGTGGTGGACGGTTGGAGGCTATGCGTAGGAGGTTGTGGCTCCAGAATGAGTCACCACTCTTGAATAATTGGGCACTTGGCTTGGTTGCACAATGATTAGGGAATTGCTTGGGTGTGGTGGCGTTATAGGAGGTGTTGCACAACAATGTAGATGTTGATAGATAGAACCTATGATGCCATCCACAGCATGGGATACCCCCGGTGCGTCGCTGTGAGAGGTACTGGCATGGGGGGCGTTAGGAAGGATTGTGTACATGTATCTTGACTGAGCATAGATCAAGTCAAATTTTTGGTCCTTCAAGATGGTCTCTTCCTCAAATTGGGGGCATTTGTAGGCGACGTCCTTGGCTATGGGTGGTAGCAAGTTCTTTAAAAACTAATCAAGGAAGATCCTGTCTTCCAGCTGAATTTTGTACAAGATTCGGCATCACCACCACTCGTGGATGTGGTCGGTTATGTGGGTTTCCATGTTTTGGCGACAAGATAGGATTATCTCCACGCCCTCGTCATAGCGGACACGGAGTAAGAAATACTGCAAGAACATGACGGCTAAAGAGTTAAAGCCTGGGTAGGTGGCTTGAGGAAGCTCAATGTACAACTTGGTTGCGGCACCTATGAGGGTGCACTAGAACAGCCTGAGTCTGATCGAATCATCCATAATGTTATTTAATGATTACCATAGATGAAATGTCATGATGTGGTTTTGGGGGCACTCCCCTTCCTTCCCTTCAAAATTTGTAATGTCTGATGGGAGTTTTAGTTGGCATAGGAGGCCAGTGGGGTTTGTGGCATATTGGGTCATTTTTCAATCTATCCAAATCAAGCAAGTTGAGGTATGCCATGAATGGGAGATTAGAACCAAGGCTGGTGTGGGGGGTGCTCACGATGGCGTAAAAGTTTGCAGAAGCATGATGTCCTTACATGATTAGGGGAAACTGAAGTTGACTTCCTGCGACGAAGATAGTCAGGATGGTGGTGGAAGGGCCACTGCCCCCAAGTATGAGAGGTGGTACTTTGGTAACAACAGGGCCACTGCCCATAGGTATGAAAGGTGGCACCGTGGAAATGACAGGGCCACTTCCCCTAGGTATGAGAGGTGGTACAATGGTAAGGATGGGGGTTGGTCTAGGCCCGCCATTCATGGGTTGTGGTCTCACCATGGTGTTTGTAGTGGTGTTGGGGCCTCTAGCCATGATTGTGGTGGCAATGTGAGGCATGGGAGTGAGTCTGCTCCAACTACCCCTCCAAAGAAGGGATCAGGATTCACGCCAGCCATGGGGCTAGATGGTGATGTGTGCAGGTTTGGCTCGGATTGGTAGGAATCCGAGTCAGAATCAGAAGTTATATGACCTTCTAATGGTGAGGAGGGTTACCAAGGGTGGCCTCGACAATGACGATCTCAAGAACCGAACTGAGGTGGATCACCTCTTAGGTGTGAGGAAGAGCATGGTTCATCAATGGTGTTTGTTTGATGGTAACCGGTAATCAAAATTGGACCCTAGTTTAATGGCTTCCTATTGGGTTACAGGTGGTCACTCGACCACCAAGACTGCTAGAAGACATCACTTGGCTATTTCCTCATGGGCATTCTAGTCAATTGGTAGGGGTCATTGCCCATTTTGCTTGGAAATTCCTCTCGTTGGCCAGCTACTTTGGAGTTCCCATTGTACTCCTCATAATAAGTTTTAGGGCATAGCCCAAGCACTTCCCATGGTTAAGGCAATTAGGGACTTATGTCCTCAAACTGCAAAATTTTGATTTAAAGTAAATTGGTTACTTTCAAAGGCTCACTTGGGGGTCATGAACCGAGTTTGGTTGAATATATAGTATGGTTATGTGTGTGCTTTGTATTGAATTTTGTTTATTTTATTATATGTTAATTGTGTGATAAGCAAACAGTACTGGAAATTCTGCACAGTTTAGGCAATGGGAAACACAACCTATAACATGTGAACCAGTAAAAACGAACAAAACCAAAGTGCACTAAAAAACTGTAAAATGCTAATCTACAGTGTGACTGCCCTGTTTTGTATACCTCTTAGGCCAAGAAGGAGTGTTGCGATCTCATCAAAGTGGGAACAATCCCACCTGTAGATCCAGAGGTCACTCCTCAAATGCAATGTTTCTCAACAGGGAGGATGCGAACGTTGTGAAACCCCCAATGGTTTCCACACCCTCTAGCTTCCAAGACACTTGTTTTTAATGGATTAGAGAAATATAAATGACAGGTGCCTATTACTGCACTTGCTCAAACCTTTGTCTTATCTTAGAATACCCATAGGATGATAACTAAGTAGAGGAGGAAGGGTTGTGAAAGGAGGTTAATTTCCACTGAGCTTTAAGATTGAAACAATAAAATGAACTTGCAGAAATTTAACCAAGTATTAGACAGATTTGTATTTGTAAACAGCTTAACCATATACACAACCGAATGTAAAACTACTTGCAGAAAACACAGGTCGCTTCTGGCTGTTGAACAGTGGCGACTGAGATGCACAGACAGTCCGAACAACAGCGACAGGCAACCCAAAAGCCAAGTCTCCCTTTTCGGGGCCACACAGGCAACTGGGTCACTTGTGTCAGGATTAAATGGGCGACTGGGTCACTTCTAGGCCGAAACAAGAAGCAGATGAGCCTAGACAGGCAGGTCACTCCTGTCGGGGCCAAACAGATGACTAGGTCGCTCTGTTCTGGGCTGAATAGGCAATTGGGTTGCTCCTTTCAGCCCGAAATATCCGACTAGACCCGAAAAAGGGGAAAAAATTAAAAATGCAATAAGGAACAACTAACAATAACTGGTACTATGGGCGAATGGGTTCGGGTCGAACTCGAGAGGGCTCGACCAGGAACAAAAATGAATGCAAGCTTGAAATAAACTAACCCTGCAAAAGAAAACTACTAAAAAACTATTCAAAACCTATGCAAAAACCTGCAAAAAATATTAAACCCCAGGGATCCTGAGGGATCAACCCGGTGGAGTCTCCAAACTGCATCCAAGGAAAAACCTTGGCTACATGTAGAAGCACCACCCTTCCGTCTAGAGGACGAAAGGGTAGATTTAATGTAGAAAAGACAAGCTGCAGCAAACTATTAGAAAATAAAACAAATATGAAGCATATACAGTCTACAAACTAAATAAATAAACATGAAATAGTTTACCTTCCTATCTGGTTTGAAAGAGGGCCACCATGCCCAAACTCAGAAGATGCCTCTCCACAAGCTGCGACTGGGTGGAGTTTTGAATCTACACACCAAGGGAATGAGAAAATGGAGGAAATGGAGTTGTGGGGGGTGAATAGCTTGAGAGTGAAAGGTCTCTCAAGGTACTCACATGGGAATTATAATGACAAGGAGGAGTTGTTTATGTATTTGTAACTTCAGAATATATTCATCTATGTATCTTATGTCTTGTAACCCGATGTTTATTCTGGGATATATCTATTATGTAATTGAGTCATGTTGTCATGCCCTGATGTTCCGATCGGGAGGATTTATAATGCAAACAAGTCATGTCAAGTCATAGTGGGTAACCCTCTGATTGTCTAAGGATTAAAGTCCCTGCAGTTTTGGGGCACTAGGGTTGTTAGACTCTCCTAGTAGAGGTCGGCCTTAGTAGGGTTTTAGTCATGCCGGGATTAGTATAAATAGAGAACTGGAGTCTCTATTTATCACACAACTCATACACACTCAAGTGTAGAACATAATTGAGGAATGAGAAGACACTGGGGCTAGATAAGAAGAATGATATTGCTATCGAAGATCACTTACTGTTTTGGGCTTTTCTATTTTGGTGTTGATTCTATCTCTGAGGAAGTTGTGGGGTTTTCTCCATTTATGGTTTCCCCGAGGAAAAACATTGTGTTCATTGTCTCTTTTGTTTGATTGTTGTGCTTATTATTCTCTCGGTTAAAGATCCTAATAATGCTAGCTTAATGTTGAAAAACTAACATGGTATCAAAGCTAACCTAAGAAGAAGACATTATGCAACTGCGGGAACTAGGGCTTCCCAGATTATGGATCTTCCTCCATAGATTTTCAGCAAAAGTAAGGTGGAATAACTCTCCTCCTTAGGGTGCATCTTTTTGTCGAAGCAGAATCCAATTCTGAGGTTTTTAAGTTTTGGACCTGACACTCCTACCGAAAATTAGGGCTTTTCACAGAAGAGGAATTTTTTAGTGATCCCAGGCCTGGATTGATCTCCTCCCCAAAATCAAAGTTAGGGATAAATTTCAAGGCATTAGGGTGGACAGAACTCCAGAAAAGCAAAACCCTAATTTGCTCCTAATCTAGTACTACAGGATTTCAGCTCCAAATCCAGATCCGACATCTTGACCTGGTAAGATCTAAATCTTTTGTATTTCCATTTGAGGTTCTTAGTTTAAGATGTCTCATCATACCAAGCTTGATGAAAAGCTTGAGGGAGCTGATAACTTCTGAGCCTGGAAGTATAGTATCTCCCTGGTCCTAGAAGAAAATGAGTTAGACTCCTACATCCATGAGGGGGTTCCAATTCCAAAGGGAGATGAGGCTAAGGCCTTACATAAGAACAATATGGTTATGGAAAAGAGGATCATTGCTTATTCTATCAAGGATCACCTTATCCCACAGGTGTCCTCCCTCAAGACACCTAAAGCTATGTTTTATGCCCTAACCAAATTGTTTGAAGGGAAGAACATAAACTGGAAGATTACTCTGAGGAATCAACTGAAGAATGTGAAGATCTAGAATGCAGAGACCATCCAGTCTTACTTCACAAGGGTTTCTCAGATCAAGGAACAATTGGAAGCAGTAGATGAAGAAGTGGAGAATGTAGAAATTGTGATGACCACCTTGAATGGTCTCCCCAAGACATGGGACTCTTTCATTCAAGGGATCTGTGCTAGAAAGAAGTTAGTCAAGTTCAGCAGACTGTGGGAAGAATGTTCTCAAGAAGAATCTCGGATAGCAGCTCGAGAAGAGAAGATGGGAAGTGAAGACCAAGCTCTCACAGTACGATCCAAGAAGTCCAGATCTAGCCATCACAGAAGTAAGTACTCTCATCATAGAAATAACTCTAGAAAGCCTAGAGATAGGTCTAAGTACATTTGCTATACATGTGATGAAAAAGGACACTTTGCTAGAGATTTTCCTAAGAACAAAAGTAGCTCTCACAAGAAGAAGGGACACAAGAAAATGCATCATACTCATGCTACAGAGGATGATGAACCTTCATCAAAGAGAACCAGATATGAAAGTGAAGATTCTTCAAGCAAGGATGAATATGTTTTGATCTTCGCTCTCACAGGTAACATTACTCATGGAAGTGATGATTGGCTTATAGATAGTGGGGCTTCCAAACATATGACTGGATTCAAGGAATCCTTTGTGAAACTCTCAGAACATGAATCACCTCACAAGGTGAAGCTAGGAGATGACTACCAATATCCAATAAAAGGTAGTGGGGAATCTTCCTATAAGCTAGACTCTGGAAAGTCTATAGCAATGAAGGAAGTGTTGTTTGTGCTAGGACTCAAGAAGAACCTTCTCTCCATCTCAGCATTGGATGCAAAAGGAACGAGGGTTGCATTCATAGATGGTCAAGTCATCATCTTGCCAAAAGGAAAGACTATTGATGATGCAATAGTGATTGGTGAACAAGAAGGAGGTTTGTACAAATTGAAGGGCCATCCAGAACAAGCTTTGTTCCATGACACAGTAGAGCCACATGAACTTTGGCATAGAAGGCTTCCACATGTGCATTGCAGAGAACTGCCTCTTGCAAGCAAAGTTGTTGAAGGTCTTCCAGAAATGCAAGCAAAACATGATGGGGTCTGCAAAGGATGTGCGAAGGGAAAGAACATAAAGAAGACATTTCCAAGTAGCGAAAGCAAAGCAAAAGGAATCTTGGAAATCATCCACTCCGATGTATGCGGTCCTATGTCATCAAGCTCACTAAGCAGGTATGAATATTATGTTTCTTTTATTGATGATTTTTCTAGGAAGACATGGGTTTACTTCATGAAGAACAAAGATGAAGTATTCAGCAAATTCAAGGAATTCAAAGCCTTGATCGAGAACCACAATGAAAAGAAGATCAAGACTTTTCAATCAGATAATGGCAGAGAATTCACTTCAAATGAATTCAAAGAGCTATGTAAAGAATCAGGGATTAAGAGGGAGTTGTCCACTCCTTATAATCCTCAACAGAATCGGATTGTGGAATGGAAGAACAGAACTATCATGGAAGATGCAAGAGCAATGCTTCATGATCAAGATCTTCCTATGCAACTTTGGGTGGAAGCTTCCAGAACAGCGGTGTATGTACAGAACCGTACTCCACATAGAGTACTCCGACAAGAAACTAGAAGTTAGCCATCTCAGAATATTCGTCTATCCTGTGTACATACACATTCCAAAAGAGAAGAGAACAAAATTAGATCCTTCAGGAAAGAAGGGTATATTTGTGGGATACTCTGAAAGCTCGAAGGCTTACAGAATCTATTTCCCAGGATACAAGAAGATTGACATCAGCAAGGATGTGACATTTGATGAAGACACAGCTTACAACAAATCCAGAAAGAGACCTGTTGAAGAACCTGAAGAAGCAGAAGCACCCATAATTCATGACACAACCATGAACAAAGAAATTCAAGAAGAAGATCGAGAATTTGAAGAACCACAAAGACCAGTAGATCCACCTCTAGAGAAGAATCCTCATAAGAGGAAACCTGCTTGGGTATGATAACTTATCCAAGGTGTGGAAAGATATGGGGCTCTAGAAGAGAATCACAGAGAAAGAAAGAGGACCAAATCCTGCTCTAGGTATGTAGCTTTACTATGTGATTTCATTAACAAAGAACCTTCCAGTTATGAAGAAGCGGTAGAATGAAAAGAATGGAAGGATGTTATGATCGAAGAATATCAATCGATCATGAAGAATGATGTTTGGGATGTTGTCCCAAGACCAGAAGGGAAGTCAATTGTAACTTCCAAATGGATCTACAAGATCAAGCATGCTGCAGACAGTAGCATTGAAAAATATAAAACAAGATTTTTGGCTCGGGGTTTCTCTCATAAAGAAGGAATAGATTATGAAGAAACCTTTGCACCTGTAGCCAGATACACTTCCATAAGATCAATACTAGCTCTGGCTACAGTGATGAAATGGAAGATACACTAGATGGATGTCAAGACTGCTTTCTTGAATGGTGTAGTAGAAGAGGAAGTGTATGTGGAGCAGCCACTTGGTTTCAAGACACATGACAGGGAGTCTCATGTATGCAGATTGAAGAAAGCCCTGTATGGTTTGAAATAGGCACCCAGGACTTGGTACGGCAGAATTGACAACTTTCTATCCAGTTTGGGCTTTATCAAGAGTAAAGCAGATTCCAACCTGTACTACAAGATTGAATATGGCAACCCAATGATGCTTCTACTGTATGTAGATGATCTATTTGTAATAGGTATGGATGGGTTGATTTCCGATACAAAGAGAAGGCTTGCTGCCGATTTCGAAATGAAGGACTTGGGTATGATGCATTGTTTCTTAGGTATGGAGGTGTGGCAGAGTACCGATGGAATCTTCCTTGGACAAGGGAAGTATGCAATAGAGATCCTGAAGAGGTTTGGGATGACGGACTGCAAGGCTATGGCCACACCTATGGCATCGAACCTAAAGCTATTGAGTGATGCTTCATCAGAGTCAGTTGATGCTATGATGTATCGTCAGATGATTGGGTCCTTGATGTACCTGATGAACACAAGACTAGACATTTGCTTTGCTATGAACACTTTGAGCCAGTTCTTGATAGATCCAAGAAATGTTCACTTGATTTCTGCAAAACATATTCTGAGGTACCTGAGGGGTATAGTTTATTATGGGCTCAAGTATGAGTCAAATAAGAAGATTAACCTGGAGGGTTATGTCCATTCAGATTGGGTAGGAAGTGCCATCGATAGGAAGAGCACTTTAGGATTTTGCTTCAGTATGGGATCAGGTGTGATCTCTTGGTTTAGCAGGAAGCAATCCTATGTGGCACTGAGTACAGCTGAAGCAGAGTATGTCGTAGCTTGTTCATCTAGTTGTGAGGCAGTATGGCTATGGAAGCTAATGTCTTATATATTTGATCTCCAATTGGATGCTACTTGTATACGTTGTGACAACCAAAGTTGCGTGAAGTTGTCAGAGAATCCAGTGTTCCATGACAAGTCGAAGCATATCGAGATCAAGTATCACTATATCAAGGATATGGTGTAGAGGGGAGTAGTGAAGCTCCAGTATGTTGCGACGGAGGAACAAATAGATGATGTATTGATGAATCCATTGGCTAGGCTGAAGTTTGAGTACTTCAGGGAGAAGCTTGGTGTTCTCTAGATCGAGGATTCCTCCAAGAGAAAGTGATGAGACCCATAGCCATTCTAACATGGTGAGAGGATTGGTTCCTTCCATGGTCAGATGTAAGGGTTGAGCCATTCTGTCATGGTGAGAGGATTGGTTCCTTCCATGTCAGATATGAGTGCTGGCCATTCTATCGAGTAGGAAAAATGTAAGGGCAACTACCATTCTGGGAATGGAGGCACCTGGTCAGTTACCAAGAAAACTCAGTCTAGGACTGAGAAGCCATTCTGATGTGATAGAGGGATGTGTTCCCACTTGATCAGATGTAAGGGCTGAACCATTCTGTGATGGTTAAAGGATTAAGTTCCTCCCATGTCAGATGTGATTATTGGCCATTCTGACGAGTAGGTCAGATGTAAGGGCAACTACCATTCTAGGAATGGAGGCACCTGGTCAGTTACCAGGTAGCTCAGTCTAGGACTGGGGGCCATTCTAATGCGATGATAGGATTAGTTCCTCCATGATCAGATGTGAGTGCATGCCCTTTCTGATGTGGTGCTTCATGCATGGTCAGTTTGTAAGTGCAGAGCCCTTTTCGATGCGGTGCTTCGTGCATGGTCTATTTGTAAGTGCTAATCCCTTTCCGATGCGATGCTTCGTGCATGGTCGGTTTGTAAGTGCTAATCCTTGTCGATGTGGTGCTTTCAAGCATGGTCAACTGTAAGTGCTATGTGTTTCTTACAGGATGAGGTCGGATATAAGTGTAGAGCCTTTCCAATGTAGTGTGCTTGCACATGGTCAGATATAAGTGCTGAGCCTTTCTGACAAGATGACGTCAGATGTGAGTGCTGGGCCTTTCTGACAGGATGAGGTCAGATGTGAGTGCTAGGCATGCCTTTCTGACATGATGAGGTCAGATGTAAGAGATGGGTGGGCCATTCTAACTTAAGTGTCAGATATAAGTGCTGATGAAGACCTACATGAAGGGTAGGCCTACAGGATTGACTCTGTAGAACTTCCTGTGACGAGAAGAATCAAGATAGCACCATTATGAGATAGCATATGATGATGATCTAGACTTGATGATGATCCAGATCAAGTGATCTAGATGAGATGATCCAGACTTGATGATGATCCAGATCGAGTGATGATCCAGCAATGATGATCCAGTAGTCATGATGATGCAGATCCCGTGATAAAGAAGAAGAAGATGACTTGAAGACTCAAAGACGAAGAAGACTTGAAGAAGAATATGACTTGAAGACTCAATGACGAAGAAGACTTGAATACTAAGAATACTTGAAGATGACGAGATGATCTAGTTGATGCAGAGAAGAAGACCAGTGCTGAAAATTTTGTCGAAAGAATACCTTCCTAGTTAAGAGGGATTGTTGATGTATTTGTAACTTCAGAATGTATTCATCTATGTATCTTATGTCTTGTAACCCGATGTTTATTCCGGGATGTATATATTATGTAATTGAGTCATGTTGTCATGCCCTGATGTCCCAATCGGGACGATCTATAAAGTAAACAAGTCCTGTCAAGTCATAGTGGGTAACCCTCTGATTGTCTAAGGGTTAAAGTCCCCGCAGTTCTAGGGCACTAGGGTTATTAGACTCTCCTAGTAGAGGTCGGCCCTAGTAGGGTTTTAGTCATGTCGAGATTAGTATAAATAGAGAACTGGAGTCTTTATTTATCACACAACTCATACACACTCAAGTGTAGCGCATAGTTGAGGAAGGAGAAGACATTGGGGCTAGATAAGAAGAAGGATACTGCTGTTGAAGATCACTTACTGTTTTGGGCTTTTCTATTTTGGTGTTGATTCTATCTTTGAGGAAGTTGCGAGGTTTTCTACATTTATGGTTTCCCCGAGGAAAAACACTGTGTTCATTATCTCTTGTGTTTGATTGTTGTGCTTGTTATTCTCTCAGTTAAAGATCCTAATAATGCTAGCTTAATGTTGAAAAACTAATAGGAGGAATTATGTGTGTGATGGAGACCCCTACATCTCTATTTATAGTTTTTCTCAACTTTTTAGGGGTTTTATCCTCTGGTTAGGGTTTTGGGCCCTACCTAGGGTTTTAAGCCCTTTTCTCTTGTTTCTTAGCTCATTTTGGGGGTTTTAGGCTCTTTTTGGGGCTTTAACCCTCTTTTTGAGTTTTTAATCTCTTTTGTGGGTTTTTAAGCCCTTTGAGCGTATTTTTGGAGCTTTTTGAGAGAAAACCATAGGTTAAAAGGGTGTAGGGGTAGAATGGGTTAGGACATGGATGTATTTGCATCGTGTAGGCTATATGAGCATTTTTTGTGTTAACACCAACTTGTGACAGCTACATATTCTTTGGGTGCATCACGCCTACGTAAAGTCCTTTGGTTAAACCGAAGGCTTCAAGGCAATGGAACCATGACTTATGTGGAACCCATTGGATTCTAGTACAGAAATAGAAGTGGCTAGCCTATAACTACCCCAACCTAGTATGAAAACACTAAGATACATATTTATACTCAATTTGACAAAGTTTGGAAGCTAGAAAGAGAATTTGGAATTCAAGACAGCTCATCTAGGTGATTTCCAACTCAATCATAGGAGCATATAAGGGTCATGAAATTCCAATATGAAACTTGGGTTGAGTCCAATTATGTGTCTTCTTATTCATCAACTCACATAATGTGATTTGGAGTCATGGAAGACAAGTTATTACAACAATTCAAAAAACTAGGCTAGATTTACCATCAAAACAAGCATAGGACTCTCAAACACTACCAAATTATTTCGAATTCCTTTACTAGATATTGGAATTGAACATAACACACCCAAAATGGATCATATTAACCACAAACAAATTAAATGAAGCATATACAACTGAATTATGACATATAAAACAAGAGAGTGAGGGAAGATTTCTACAAGAGATTTAACAGTAACACATAGAAATGAATATACTGGAAAATCATACTAAGATTCTATTAAATATGTATGGACACAAGCTTAAAATTCATGAAATTATTAGCATATGCAAATTACAAGAATTTATGATATGAATTATGTTGTTTGTATAGCATCAGGCGTCATTCTCTAGACTTGTGTTGTATCAAGTCACACACACACACACACACACACACACACATATATATATATATCGCTTCCATTTTTATATATATCCTCCATGATTCACTGAATTTTCTCTACAACTCTATCCTTTCCCAAGACACATGTTGTTGTAATCAATACAATCTACAATAATATCATGCACAGTTTCATATGTCCTTGTGAGTGGGCATTGTTATGAGTAAATATTAGAAATTTAAAATAATATTTGAGATCTTTCAATCTCTTCATTTGTTAAATATATTAATGGATCAGTTTTAGGGAATACTTCACCAGTCTCTTCCTCATCAGTCCTTTCATGAGCCATGGTACATTCTTCTGATATTTTCTCATCCTTGTGGTTTTCATCTCATGTTTATTATTTAATGACCCCCGTCATTAGTCCCTCGTTCGTTATCTTGTTAATTTAGTTATTTCACTTTCCTCTCTATGAGAATCATTACATTCTTTTCTTCTCTAAACCTTCATCACTCTACTCTTTGATAAATATATTTCAATATAACTTCTACATTCCCAAGACTTATGTCTGAACTTGCTACAGCTCCAGCACCTTATGGTGCTCTTGGAATAACTATAACTTCTTCTAGTATAGAATTCACAATTTGAAGCTTTGTGTCCATAATAATTGTAATCAAAATAGTAGCCATTGAATGATGGTTCATACTCTGATTTATAATTCCATTCTGATGTTGCATAATGATTGTCATCATTCTACATTGAAGAGTATGTCCTATTTTCATTTGAAGGTTCACCATCTTGTCTCCCTCTTTCATTGTCTCTGTGTGAGATTGATGGACTTTCTTCATTCAAAATTTCCTCAAATTTGGCTTAAGGAGATTTAGTAATCTCAGTAATTTTAAATCCAATTCCTCATTTATAAAAAATAGGCTTTTACCTCTTGAGTATTTCATCCAATTCCTATGAGATATTATTGTGATTTTCATTTAATTCTTGTCCCTTGACAATCCTTTCAACTTATTACTTAACTTGAGCATTTTTTATTTCTAACTTATCAATTTGTTCTTTATTTGTCTTCAATTATTCAATTAACTTTCTTTGCTCATTACAGTTAATCATCAACTGTTTTCTAATCCATGATTTTCTTCTTAAACCTCTTATAGTTGATTAATTAGTTTTTTTTTTATTTTCTTCCATAAGATCTACAACTTATTCTTCTAGATGGTTAATCTTACTTGCTTGATCATTGCTAGGACACTCCTTTCCTTGATTGGTTTCCGCTATTTCATCTAATTTCTTGTTCAGACATTCAATTTTTTTGTCTTGTTTCTTGATAAAGTTTTCTTATATCATGAATTTGTTCAAGGGATGCCTCTAATTCAGCTTCTAAATCAACTATTGTTTTTTCTTCATTCTCACTTTCTTCCTTTGTGTTGTTCTTGAATTTAGATTGCTTCAAGTTTCCTATGGATAGGAATAAGATTTGATTTTCCCTTCATCTACAAGAAATTCACCCACACGTTACACAACTACACAGATAAAAAATATATAGCTTAAAGCAAACATAGAGCACTTACAAAGGCTCTATAACCATTTTTTTGTCACAAAAGCACAATAAGTGTCACATTAGAAAAACATTTAGTGGAAGCTTCGTTAACATTAGGTTTAATATCATAATCAATTATTAAAATTTAATTAACCAATTAATTAATTAAGTTTAATTAACAATTCCGATAGTTATTATTTCCTTCTCCACTTTACCACATCTTCCCAACATTTTTTACATCGGGAGTCGAAAATCAGAACACTAGTGAAACACAACTAAAATGATTTACCAACTATTACATTCTAACATCAGAAGTAAGAATTCAACATCATTCTTAACAAAACAAATACAACATTCTCGCCTTGATGTTGACATCTTGACTTCCCCAACATCGGCAATTCAAACCTCAAAGGTCGGCACACAATTTTAACATATAAAAATATACCATTCTGACGTCGATGTTCCGACCTCGGAACTTAGGTATCTCTAGGTCAAGATTGGACATCAACATTAAAATGGAAAACCGTTCCCATTTAACCTGTCAATCCTAACATTGGTACCTCGACATCGAAACCTTGACAGTTACATGAAACAACATTAACTTTTAATATGAAAATCCCGACGTCAACACATCAGCATCATCACATTGGCATAAACATGCAAAATAGTAATATATTAACAATTAATCCTGATGTCGATATCGACACATCGTTACATAGGCCGTAAACCGAAAGTTAACTCAATCGATTCTGAAGGTTAAACACTTAGTCATTTCAAGAAAATGACTAAGGCATGAATTAAGTATGAAGCTTAATAGTTTTGGTTTGAACTTAACAAGCTTTCTGTCTCAACTAGGAATTGAATTATTAAACATTTTAGGCACAATACAAGATTTAGATATTCATTCAATTGCTTTTATCAACTAGTAATTGTAACAAATCCTACAAGTTTGAATTACCTATATATTAAGGAATGAATTCATATGGATTTAAACCTTTTTATGCCAAAATAGTTTCAGAACCAAAATAATTGGCATGGTTCAACTACATAATTCAACTTTGTAATTTATTATTTTCCAAACAAAAACATTCTCCCTTGTAGGATTTAACAATCAAGGAAGAAATAACTTCACTCTAAACTTTAAAATGTTATTCTAATTGTTCATTTTTTAGGAAACTCAACATTAATATGAGCAACCAAAATAATGGTTTCATTTAACTTCAGAAATGCATGGATTTAAATACAATGAACATGATAAAAAAAGTGAAGATCAATCCATAGTTCTCAATGAATATGTAAGCACTTAAAAAGACAAAATGCATTCTTCCCCCCTTAACTAATCTACCAAAACTGGGAAACCAATGGAATGCTACAACTTTCATGTACCCAACCCTTACTCGGCAGAGAGGACGAGACTAACATTTATCAACTTGGGCAATCTAATCCCCCATGAACATAATACATATATAAACATGCATTGGACTTAAAGCATATAAATACACAGATGCATTAAAAAAATGTACATGATATTTACAGCGGAAGCAAATCATTCATTCAACGCATTCATGCATTCAACATGTCCATGATAATTTCATAATAATTAATAAGCAAATACAGTTGCAGAACTTAAATAAACAAGAATACTTATCTTTGGAGAAGCTTGTCCCGCAACCAGCTATGTCACTGCAACATTCCACCCAACCATAGGCCAGTGTGCTCTTTAATCTCTCAGCAACACTGCCACCCCCAAGCTGGGCATGATTTTCCCCAAGGAATAAGGAACACTAGCAGACTTTCCCCATAGCCAAGGATACCATAAAACTCATTCAATCCAACACAATTGGGTTTATCAGACTTACACACGCAATGGTTTACACTTAGCCAAATTCACATGAGACCCAGCCAAGCCATCCTTCTAGTTTGGTTTATCATACTGCCAAGGAGGTGGAAAGACTGACTACTAAGGTAGTGAGCTCAACCCCAAAGCTATGAACACCCACACTGAATCTAACCTGATTTCTAAACAATTACATACCCAAGACAAGGAAGCATTCCCTTCTCTGCTACATAATCCCTCAGGCCATGCCTTCCCTTCCAGTGTTATTCAAGGCATGCAAAGAAGAAAACCAGCCTTCTAGATTGGTCTGTGAGGTTCTTTCACACACTAGGTTTATCAAGAAACTCTAGACTCTATTTCCATTCCTTCAATCAAGTAAGATGCCAAACATGGATGCACACATGGTGATCTCAGTCCTGGGATTTATCAAAATGTAGCAGACACCAAGGATTACATACACACATAGAAATTTATGAAATTCTGAACGTTGTCGATGCTAGACCAACTGCTGCAAAATACCAAAACAAAAACGTTGCTGGTATTTCAAATCAAAGACACAAAATCAGATTCATGGCAATCGTGTTCAGGGAAACAACTAGCAGACAACGGAAAATGTGAGAGAGAACAATCCACACAGGAAAACCAAAAAAACCGTGAAGGATTCAGATCGCCAGACAGGGGAAAATGTGAGAGAGAACAATCCACACAGGAAAACCAAAAAAAACATGAAGGATTCAGATCGCCGGACAGGAGAAATTCATGAAAGGTTCAGAATCTGAGGTTTTTCTTGCTTGCTGTTGCTTGAATTCTCAATTGGGTTTCCACAAATGTTTTGTTCAATCCAAATCGTGAGGGAAGGTGAAATACTGCCGCATGAGGGAAAAGTGGTCGTTTTTGGTGTTTTCTTTCCCAAGAAAAATTAAAAATGGTTTTCCAGAATTGGAGCTCTACCCAATTATAATTTCTACCCATCCTTCCAATCCCCCACTCCCTCATCCTTAGGAAAAATTATGCCCCCATCTCATTTAGTTGCGTTGACATAGCCGACTGTGGGTTTTAATTAAAAATTGCAATTTTAACATAATGTCCAGCTTTTTAATGTTTAGCTAGCATAAAAAAAAATACCATCAGCCCAACTTTAATTGCTGAAACATAAATACTAAATCGATGGTGGGGCTTTTCCCTAGCTCCACACAATGATTATTTACATCATTTATTTAAATGCAAAACAGGGTCAAAACCGGGGTGTTACAACAACCATTAACCAAATAACATTGTCTATAGAAACTCAAAAACTCCCAAACAAAGCAGTTGCTTGACAATTGACCCAACCATTTTTCAAAATATAATAACAATCAAAATCACAACATTCAGTTTGTGTCATTGAACAACTAGCAATTCAAAAAACATAAGACTTTAACCATTTAACTCTCTGTATCTATAATTTTGTAAACACTTAAGAATTCAACACAATTACTGCAATATCTTTAAACACATTCCATACATGGAAAAATAAACAGGAAGCAATAAATTTGATTCCAATCATCAATTAGCATTGAGGAATAGCAATATACTTTCTAGTAATTTTACTTATTTGTTAACAATTGAGTTGGGAAATTGATTGCATGTGAGGCATTCTCTACCAAACTATAAGTGATTACGCTCATTTACCTCTCAATAGAAAACCACTCCTAAGTTGAGACCCAATCATTCACCAGTCAGGTTTCTCACTGACACCATAATTTCTCTCAATGTTTTAACACTAGGAAATCAGGACCATTGGTCCATAACAAATTCCATGCCAAACAGTGCATTTCACCTTCCTAGCTTCCTTCTACATGCACAAAAGTGATATATGTCACTATCCTCAATGCCCAAAATTCCACTAAGTCGGTTCCCTACACCATTTTCTATTGCATTGCAACATCCAAAGGAAAAAAAGGATCCTACTTCAACAGAACATTTTCTCAGTATGGTTCATGGTTCATAGTTTGGTTCAGATGGAGTAAACATAATTCCCTATTTCACTCATTCCCTTTTCTTGGAAATGGACTTATTTAACTTTCTTTCTTCCCCAACAAACCAATTTCTCTCCTTCCCCCCCAATGAACCATGTTCTCCCCTCATCTTGATGGATTATTTTTCGTACAAAACGATCTACCAACTTTTCCTTGCATGCATTTCCTAGGGAACATGGTGCAACCCTTGACCTTTTCTCTCAATGACACTTAATAAACCTTAATCATAATTATGACTTAAACAAGTTTAAGTTAATCAAAATGGATTAGGGTTAAATCATGGCTTAAGTGTAATCTTAGGGGCTTAAGTTATTAACAAGGTCATAGCATGGTTTTCCCAAACTAAGACACCTCTAATCCCCCTTTCAACCTCTAGTGAATACCTGGGTCCGTGATCTCTTCAAGATCTAGCCTCATCACAGTCAGTTATAGATATTAATATTAATAATAACAAAATAAAAAGTGTTCATCCTTTTAGGCATTCATATTTTGATAATTACATTTGGACCCAATCAAACTAGGCGTTTAGGTTATGGGTATTAGATTCCCCTCCCCCTTAAAGTCTACATTATCCTCAATGTTTCATTGTCCAAAATTTATAAAAAAAACCTTCAGATTTATTTACATATATACAATCTTTAAAATAGATGGGGGCACTCTTCATGCATCATGTCTTCTAGATCCCAGGTCACTTCTTAAAGGTTGTAATAAGTCCATTGTACATTTACGTGTCCTATGGCCCTACTCCTAAGAGTATTGGTTCTTCTATCCAATATGCATATTGTATGTACTTGGATTTCCCCTTGAGGTTCCACCTATATCATAGACAAATAAAGTATGTGATTTAGCCATAAAAATACTTTTTCAATAGCAAAACATCAAATACATTGTGTACTTTAACCGTAGGAGGTATAGCTAGCTCATAAGCCACTGATCCAATTTTTCCCAAGACCTCAAATGGTCCACAAAGTCTAGGAACCAACTTTTTAAAATTACTCGGTCTTAATAAACTTTTTATGCATTTAACCTTTAGAAACACTTTGTTCCCAATCTAAAACTCTCTTTGCATTCTTTTTTATCTTCATATATCTTCTATTAGTCCTAAGAAAATTTCAAATTTCTTGATCCTGGGTGCATGATGTTCCATATCCTGAATCATTTATGCTCCAACTATCATCCTATCCACGTACTTGTCCCAATTTGTTGGAACATTACATTTCCTGCCATAAAGTGCTTCAAACAGACTCATCTTCAATGATTCCTAGTAATCATTGTTGTAAGCAAAATACACTAAATACAAGTAGTTTTCCCATTTATTAGGCTTGTCCATTGCATACATTTGGAGCATGACTTCATAATTTGATTTACTTGCTCAGCTTGTCCATCTGTTTGCATATGATAAATTGTATTAAACAACCTTTTCCAAAGTTTGAAGTGAACTTTGGATCTCGATCAAAAATAATTGCTTTAGGAATACCATGCAACCTGGAAATTACCTTCCTATATATTTCTGAAATCTTAGCTTCCTTAAACATTGACTGAATAGGTATAAAGTGAGCTGAATTTGTCAACTTGTCTACCACCGCCATGATAGAGTCATGTTGCTTCTGTGTCCTGGCAAACTTTGTAATGAAATCAATAGTCACTACAACCCACTTCCATTCCAGTACAGGCAATGGATGGAGTAGACCAACAGGATGTGTGTGTTATTCTTTCACTCTTTAAAATTCCAAACATTGAGCAATATATCTCGCAACTCATTTCTTCATACCTGGCCAATAATATTATTTCTTAATTGTTGACAAAGTCTTTTGATAACCAAGGTGACTTCCATAAGGTATATTATGCATTTCTTATAATATGATTTTCTTCAAGTCACTTGCAGTTGGTACATAAATTTTGTCAGCAAATTGAAGACTTCCATCTTCAGCCAATGCATATTTGGAAAATTTTAAATCATCGTTTCCTACCTCCAATGCCCACACAACCTATGGATAGTGATGATCTTATTTCAACAGTTCTTGCAACCTGATTTTTAAATCAAACTTCCAATTGTTGATAGCTAAAACTTGCATTATCTGACTTCTTGTAATGTACCCAAATGGAGATTCAGGCACACTAACTCAATTTTGACTAGTTTTAGTATAGGAGTTTAAAAATTAGACTCTAATACCTATAGAATTCCTTAAATTTTTCCAAGGTATATTTTATGATATGATATGGCTTAATGGCATTCTACATCAACCTAATCAAACTCCCAGCTTTGACATCTACATATGCTTTGGGTGCATCACGCCTATGTAAAGTCATTTGTCTAAACCAAAGGATTCAAGGCAATTGACTCGGGAATTATGGGGAACACATTGGATTCTAGTACAGAAATAAAAGTGGCTAGTCTATAACTACCCCAACCTGGTATGAAAACACTGAGATAAATATTTGAACTCAATTCGACAAAGTTTGGAAGCTAGGAAGAGAATTTGGAATTCAAGACAGCTCATCTAGGAGATTTCTAACTCAATTATAGGAGCATATAAGGGTCATGAAATTCTGGTATGAAAGTTGGGTTGAGTCCAATTATGTGTCTTTTTATTCAGCAACTCACAGAATGTGATTTGGAGTAGTGGAAGACAAGTTATTGCAACAACTCAGAAAACTAGGCTAGATATACCATCAAAACAAGCATAGGACTCCCAAACACTACCAAATTGTTTCGAAATCCTTAACTAGATATTGGAATTGAACATAACACACCCAAAATGTATCATATTAACCACAGACAAATTCAAGGAAGCATCTACAACTAAATTATGACATATAAAACAAAAGAGTGAGGGAAGATTTCTACAAGAGATTTAACAATAACACATAGACATGAATATACTGGGAAATCATACTAAGATTCTATTAAATATGGATGGACACAAGCTGAAAATTCATGATAGTATTAGCATATGCAAGTTACAAGAATTTATGATATGAATTATGTTGTTTGTATAGCATCAGGAGTCATTCTCTGGACTTGTGTTGTATCAAGCCATATATATATATATATATATATATATATATATATCATGTGTTGTGGAGGGATGCTCGTACTATAAAGACTTGTGAGTAATATCAAGTCAAGTATTTTCAAATATAGTACCCTATGATATGGACCTCCAGTTATGGAGATGAGGTTGTGAATAATATCAAGTTGGTCTTCTGAGTAATATCAAGACTATATATTTGTGAGTAATATCAAGTCCTACCAATATCCTCATTTGTTGAGGTGGCATATTTTATTTGGTAAAGTGGTTATACTATGTGATGTATTAATAGTCAGGGTCACACAGTGCTATAAGACTTTACCTGTGAGTAATATCAAGTCAAGTATTTTGATAGATAGTTCCCTATGTGATGAATCTCCAGTTATGGAGATGAGATTGTGAGTAATATCAAGTTGGTCTTGTGAGTAATATCAAGACTGTAGAATTATCAGTAATATAAAGTCCTACCAATATCCTCATTTGTTGAGGTGGCATACTTTACTTGGTAAAGTTGTTATACTATGTGATGTATTACTAGTCATGGTCACCTAGTGCTATAAGTCTCCTTTAGGGATTAGCTACCCCTAGAGTGAATTAATTTACATATGACTATATGACTTGGGGTAATATATATGATCATCATCAGTATGTGTGACAATTATTTTGAGTATGATATGATCAGATGGATAAATAAATAATACATATGTTAACCATGCAATAAATGATTAATAATACTGAGATAAGCATACATAAAGAGAAAGGATTCAAATTACCCATGTATTCCTCCAAGTGAACTCCAATTGTAAAGGCTTCAGTAAAGCCTCAATTGTAATAAAGCATGCATCAGTTAACTAGAAATATCCATGAAAAATTTAATAATAGAATGTTGCATGGATGGCACTAAAATTGAAAGAACTGATGACACTTAGAGTGAAGCACCATGACTCTCAGGCAGTCTCCTTTGTGGACAGGCATTTAGTTGAATATAGAGTTCAGTTCAAGGGCAGTTTGCATTCAGTTAAATCTATTCTTGGAAGGTATGGCGCATGTACGGTGCATGGAGAATATTCTGAGTACAATGACTTGGCACCAATGCTAGTAGGGCGCTAATGTAGGGCACTAAATTGTTGTGCACTTGGAAAGTTCAATATAGTGTTTTATTGTATCTCTTTTCTCTGATGCTAAGGTGATATATTTTATCAAGAAATGTTCTTATGCATTGTAAACAATTCTTTGCAAATCTATCTATCATACTCAAAGAATTGTTGGGGTTTTCATCCTCTATATTTGGATGGTTTTCCCAGGGTATATCTTGTCTCTTATGGTTGAATGATTTATGTGGTTGATTTGTATTATGAGATTTATATATGAATTGTTTGATTAATAAAAAATTTAAATTTAAATCATCATTGATTTTGCTAAAACATTAACAAAATGAGCCACATGACATCAGAATAATTATGAAGAAGAGAGGATAGAAAGATGCTCCCGGAAGTGATTTCTTCTTCTCAATTCTTGAACTCCCAAGCAGTAATTTGATCCAACATTGAGACCAGACCTGAAAATTAAATGAGAAGACCTAGAAATAATCCTTAATTGCTTCATTAACCTCACTGATATGGAAAGAGTGTCCAACTCCTCAATCACTATTTGAATTCCTTCAACTAGCTACATTGGATAGAAGGGGCATATCTCCCAACTGGTGACAAAGGGCACATATCCCAAGTCTTTAAAATCTCATAGCTCTTCAATTCAGTAATAAAAATTGAAAAATATTTGAATGGGTGCAATCATCCTCCTTTTATTAACCTATGCTATATTTTATGCATTCATTATATATCTTTCCATCTAATACTTTCGAACCATAGGTGTATTGGATGTTTCTTTGGCAAGTTTCTTGAATCTTTTGCATTGGACCCACTTTCCTTCATGAATGCGCCCTTATTCGATAAAATTATCTTATGTAGATTTCCTATGGCTTTTTTCTTGCTTTCATTCTTGATCCTTGTCTTCAACAATATGGAGATATTCTACCTTCTTGATTTTTGTTGATTTTCTTGCTTGTTCTGCTTTAGGCTACTTAAGCTGCTTTCTTTCCATATTTTCTAAGGGAGACAACTCATCTACCTTATACTCATGTAATTTTCCTCATGGCTATCAAAGGGTCTCAAGGACATATAATTATCTCTCTAATGCTAATTAGATCATTTTAGCAGAGTGGATTAGTCAAACAAATATTTAATTTTATTTTTCATGATTTAATTTCGACAAAATCCATTTAATTACCAATAAAATTAAAATAAATTCAATAATTATTCCAAAAAATGAACAAAATATTGGGAAAGTTTCTTGACATCATCAAATCTTCAATCCAGTCCATATCAGATATGATAACCACTTATAAAGGGTAATTATTCTTATTCACAGTTAACTAGTAATTAAGGTGTTAATTACGACACTTAGTGCAAAAATTACGACACTTATGACAAAAAAAAATTGTTTCAAATAGTAACCATACATTATCAATCACAATGTCTTAATAAAATCTAATTACATGTAAATAATTCCTAATTACAATAATTACAGTAATATAGCATGGTAATTACGAAAGAGAATCCACAAGACTAGTTAACTAGTTTTCCAATATAAGCGGTTAGTCTTGCACAAAATCAACTTGTAACCATGAAATTAAACCCAAAATGAATCCTACATACATTAAAACCACTTTTAATCATGCAACTAAATCTAATTAAAGGTTTATTTTCATATCATTCCAATTACACGTAAGGTGATCTTTTCCATCAATTCCAATGAAACTAGTTAACGTTCACCACAAGGAATTGAATCTAAATAACTAAACCAAAATAAAATGCATCCATAATTAAAGGATAACAACTGATAATTATACACCTAAATCACAATAACATGTTAGAAACGTATCACATGGTTGTAGCATTCTATTTTTATGAAAACAGAGATTCCAATCCACAACTAGTTATCAATTTTCACCACAATGTACGTAGTTCCCAATTTAACTTTCCAAATGCTAAATAAAGAGAAATATAAGACTATTTTATCTCATGGAAAATGTACCAGTTTTAACCTACATTCATATGGTTTTATATTTATTCCCATATATGGTTCATTAAATAACTCTCAAAACTAGCTAATTCTACTCATTTGAATTGACCAGTAATTCTAGGAATCACTAGAATAATTAAATCCATAGCTCATAGAATCATTCAAATTACATTAAAAATATAAATGACATGTTTTATAAATCATAATAGAGGTACATTTCATTCAATAATTTCATCAAACACTTCAAATGCAAAGTCACAAATCTACTCAGAACAATTCCATTGAAGGAGCTAGAAATTGGAAATTGATCTAGAATTTCAGTAGACATTTCCCAAACACTATCAAGAAAATTTCCCCTCAAATTATCACACACATTTAAATTTTATTTATCATACATAAAATTAAAAATAAAACTCAGTCATTTTACAATACTTCATGTGTCAGTCTCCAAACTATGCTAAACAATCCAATCGAAAACTAGTTTTCGAATAAAACGTAGTAGCATCAAAGAGAAGTGTCTTAAAAAATTATTAGGATAATATACCATCAAAATAAACAATATATAATTAAAATGGGTATAAATATCAATTATTTATCATAAGAACCAAAGAATCATTTCCTCACACAATTTGTGTACAAAATCCCAAAAACTAGTTTCCAATTCCTTCACAAAATTTACTTGCATAAATAGATTGAATTTCATGAGAAATTTATTCCACAAATAGCTCATGCATTTCATAAAAAATTTCATATGAATCCTTAAACAAATAATATCATATCCAAATAAGTTAAATAAACATGAGATAAACCACTTGTCTTTTCCAAATACAGAATCAGAATCGACTGTGCCATGTTCCACCTAGTTGTAGACACAATCCAAGACAAAGCTTACGTTGAAATGGTCACCCCTAATACAAAAACATGATGCCACAATAAATGACACACTCAACCACAAACTCCATGGCAATTCCAGTGGCTCTAGGACCACAATCCAACCACAACCTAATGGCAAGTAGCACTTCCAATGCAGGTATATTCTAGTGGCTCTGTGACAAATACCAGTGGAACCAAAGTAACCCATATTGGGAATAGTATCATCAAGGATCTCATACCAAGAGTATCAAAATTAAACCACAAGTACCAAACACCAGCACAAGAGAAAAAGCATGAACCAACACACAACAGTGACTTTTTCCCAACACAAGCAAATCAAATTCCTTAATAAGAAATTCAAATTGGGAGAGAGGGACACAAGCATGAGAGTTACATTTCAAAAATATCAAATATGATTTACACATCAATTGGATACACCAAGAGGCACACTAATCCAACTCATGAGAGCACACTAAGTGATAGAGGGACTCCAATCCTCAAATAAAAATTAATCTCAAGGTAAATAAAACCAAGGACTAACATAACATGCGAGGGTACATAACCAAGAGGGTACATCAAGTACATAATAATTCTATACAACATCTACGTAGGCTCAACACACATAGGTAAACACTTTTCTACAACCCCTTGCTCATAACATCACGGTTCCTCATACTCTCTTTCATGGCATCGATCATCCGGTTGTTTTTATTTTATTAATTATTTTATAAGTTCAACATAATAAAAATAATAATAATGTGCAAACCATAGTCCAGGAACCTTGTGCCACTATGTCCAGCATAACAACAAAAATATTATATGTCCATGGGATAAACCAGAGGATATTACATCCCTACCCCTTAAACCATGTATCGTCCATGATGCATACACATACATGCCACAAAATATAAAAATAGATGAGGGTATGCCTCCCTCATCACATTTTCCAATTCCCAAGTCACATCTTGAGGAGTATAATGGCTCCACTGAACCTTAACCTAATGGATTTCTCTATTCCTGAGTTGCTTGGTCTTTTTTCCTACAATGGAAACAGGCTCTATTAGAAACTCTCCTTCCGGATCCACCTAATTAAACCAAATATATATACAAAACACAATTGGCATTGTTAGTGCCAGAAATTAAGTCAACAAGCCAAGCCAACACAATCTCATAACATAAAATTAAGTAAAACAGGTTTTTAGGGTTTTGGTTTATGGTTTTGGTTGAAAACTTCATCAATCGAGGAAATAAACAACAACAAGTTAATACAAAACCGAATCATGCAAGTTGGATAAACTGGGAATCAAACACATCCCAATAAGCCATAAACATTACACATGAAATACTAATTCCACCTACAGGCTACAAGCATTTACATGAATAAACCTTTAAATAAGAAATGAAATTGTAGACTGAGCAATCAACCAGATCAGAAATGAAAAAGAATGACAGGTAAAAGGGCTTATCAGTTTATATATAATCAATAACAGTCATCCACTTACATAAGAGTTATAAGTGCTAGCTTGAGAAATCAAAGCTCCAAAAGCCTCTCCTTGAGTGAAAAATCTCACCCCAAAACTGTATGTTTGTCTTCCTTTTATCATTACAAAAGTAAATTAGTTCCATAAATACCTTATAGGTTGCAATTTGAAATAGTTACATCAATTAGTTACATGATAACTCAAAATCTTTAAAGATAATTAACCCAAAAATAGCAAATCGGATTTGGGGAAATTTGGTGAATTTCTGGAAATTTAGGTCTCAAAGACGCCTTCATATCTCTCGATCTGAGACACCTGTTAAAAACTTGAGAGAGGTTTTTTTAAATACATATGTTATGAACAAAAACCTCTCTTTTTTTTTCAAAATTCCTCTTCAGTTTATCTAAATGCATGCTGCAAATTTGTGACAAAAACAGGAAATTATTAAATAATTCAAACCCTGAAAATAGGCCACAAAGATGAATTTGAATCTCTTAAATGATAACAGTTCTTGCAAAAATGAGAGATTCTTTTGTGAATGCGTCTATTGTGGACAAAAACCTCTTTTTGTTTTCCTGAATTCATTTCCATATCCCCGTAATCTGCTCCCAATGACAATGACAAAAACAGGAAAAACAGAGCTGCTACAGGAATCTCCTCATGAAAATATTTTGACAAAGGACTCAAAAATGAGAGTTAGATTATAAATCAAAACTTGGAATAAACTTTTATTATAAGTTTTTGAAAGCTTAAATATGTACATATTAACTAATAAGCCCAAAAGACAAACCTTAAAACTAAAATAATAAAATAATTCAACCATTAAAAGCATTAAATCCAACCAAAATTATTGATTGTCCAAAATTCTTAAAATCAACATAAAATGTAAAATCATTTTAAACTAATGGTTGAAAATCAGGACAAAAAGAACAGATAAACTAAGAACAAGATCTAGTTATAACATCTAGCTCTTGCGGCAGGATGAAGTCCTCCTTGTGAGGCTTCAAGAACCTGTAGACCTTGTGCCTTATTCATTGGGTGATGGAGTCATTTACCAAATCTCTGCAACTTTCTCAAACTCTGAACACATACCTCTGAAATAACAAAATACTGCTACAAACCAGCATACTGAAAAGAATCTACATGCTCATATAGCAATCTTCTTCTGCTATTTACTCCTACTTCTAATCGAAGGAAACAACCCAATCAAGTGTAATCATACTTCCAGTGAAGCCAAGAAACCATTTGACTGAGAATCATAATTCCATGCATGCTACTATTTGAGAAAACCCACAAAAGATGTGATAAATCCAGTAAAGAGTCTGTAGGAAGCTGATACTTATTATTGGAAATAGGAAGTATTGTTATAGCGAATTTTACCACTCTAGGTGAATCACACTTGTATGGCCTTCCCTTGTCCCTCTGCAGACTCCTTAGACCCCTTGGACCATTTTTTGTCCTTTGATGTTTCCTTGACCATCCCTAAAAATATGTGAAAATTAATACATGCGACTTTTAAACCTATAATCACGTATATACGTGGGTTTGACCCCTAAAACCGGGTACATCAGGATGTGTGCATAATCCAAATCCTTTTGGAGTTTTCCTTGACATGAATCCGACTCACTTGACTCCTAGCCTTCCATATGCCTTGACTCTCGCTCGGATTCGACCTTTCATTACCCCTTTGAAAAGCTATATAAGGAACTCTTTGGTACATTGAAGGCATAAGAGAGAATTGAGAGAAAAGAAACTATAGTCCATTGTTGGCAGAACTTTGCTTGAGTCTACATCCCTTTGTCCCTTGGATCACTTTTGTGTTCTTCCCAAGCTTTCCTTTTGATTGTGAGCTTACTATCGAGACATGGAAGATTGAGGTGGTGGAGGCCCAAGTGGGGGATTCAGTTTCTCTGATTCACAGATGTGCTGATAGAGGTTGTATCCATTGTAATCTCTGATTTTATATTAATAGAAATATATTTTCCTGTCCAATAATGTATGTTTGAATGAATATTTTATCCATGGGATGATTTCAAATGCTTATACATTGTTGATCATATATGCTAGAATAGATCTAACACCAATATATATAGTATGCTTGTATTGTTTACTTGTTGTTGAGGAAGTAATCTATCAATTCAAGCTGAAGTTGGAAAGCTCAACGGGGATCTACTTCAACCGTCCGGAATAAGGTACGAGGTCTGATCCTTTAGTGTTAGATATTTAATTTCTATTGCATATTTGAAAGGATTGATTTCTGGAGTCAAGTTGCCTGTTGTGGTACCCTAAGCCATAGGAATTTCTCTCCGTAACAGAATTGACGACTCTGCTGGGGATAGAGACACTCGGGGGAAAATCCCCTCCTGGTGAAAATAAGGAATCAAGCTGCAAAGGATATATAAAATGGCTCTACATGGCTAGACATGAGACAAGCTCAGGCTATATGGCTGAAACTCAATGTTAGGGAAGCTGGCATAAAGCTCAATAAGATAGGAAAATCTCATGATAATGCAATTACAACTTGACATAAGGGATTCCTGAGGGAAATAGGCCAACAAAAGATCAAGAGGAGTATGAGGCTCTTACGAAATTTCATGGCAATACTATACAACGGACTCCCACACCCTAAGGGACAAAACGTCAGCATGGGCACCAAATGCAAATAAGGTGCTAACTAAGGTACCCATGTAAGGTCAAGTTCTACCACTCATACCATGCCACTTCTAAAATAGCAAGAAGGTTTCATGACATAATAGAGTGGGTTCGTACCTAAGGCTATGATGAAATGGTCACAAGGTCATGCAAAATGCAAGCGGTGATGAAACCTAACCTATATGCCAGTTCAGACATGATACCTGAGATCGGCACGAATGGTTCAATCCAACGGCTGAAACGGCACTCAAAAAGGTCTCCTACATCATAAATTAGGTCAAAAACGATCCAAAATGATTAGAAATAGTCCAAACTATAGGAAAGGAGGTAAAAATTTTCAAAAATTTGAAAATTTTCTATAAATAGTAAAAAATTCAAAACATTATAAAACATTTGAAATTTTTACCCAATTGAGCTCAGATTTTAAACAGTGAATTCCAGGAGATCCAGCCGGCAGAATCCACTACCATTTCTTCCAGGTGCTTACCCATGCTCTTCTCTTCCATTTTGATGCAATTTTTATCAAATTCCATGGTCATTTGAGGTTTCTAGGCCAATCCAAAAAAGGCACTGCGGCCCATGCAGAAAATGAGAGTTTTTCCACGTATAGGGCTGGATATAAGCAGAAAATGCCCTCACAGTCATGTCCTTTCCATTCGCTTAAGGGTAGGTATGTTCCACTACTTGGAACTAGTTTGTTTGCCCCTATGACACTCATCTTCTTCTAGTCTGTAACTATAAAGCAATTTTATTCTTTTTCATGCTTTGTAAATATTTGAAAAAGTCCAAAAAAAATAAAAACAAAACAAAAAGCCAGACAAGGAAAGATGTTATCTTTAGAAACTGTCGAGTCGTGTCGCCTTCGAACAGAGCACTGTATATCACATCCATTGGTTGGGTTTTTACTTTGACTTTAGGAGCTGTACTCATTTATCTGAGCTTATCTCCATCGACTGGTTAAGCTTCCAATCCCCATGGAGCCTCTGTCGATGCCTCCTGTGTCGCAGAGATGTCCTAGTTGTATATATCGAGTCTATGTTGCCTTTATGTAAGTCACCATATGTCGTTGTGCTCTTGTTTGAAGGAAGTTGAAACCTGAGTCGACCATTCCTCAATTATCTTGACTTTGCATGTTAGCCATTCCCGGTACAGTTACTAGTTCGTGCACCTTATGATCGATTCCTTCCACATTATATAGCTTTGTTGATTACTTCATGTTGGATGATGGGGGGTGCCTTAATGCCCTCCTTCCAGCAGATTTCATCCCATCGACTTCAGATCATTTATTTTGGGATTGGAATCTAGAGTCATTTTTTAGTGCCTTGAGACTTGCAGTCATCAGTGGTAGGTTCTCTCGCCATCGACAGTCTTTGGGAATACATCAATGTCCCCTGATTGATGGATCCTCTCAAGTGTTCGACCTCAACACATGTATTCACACTTCTTAGTTTGCACTCTAGTACCTTGATTCCCATTTTCATTATCGGTGGGTGATCTCGTGTCTGTTAACGGTATACATCAATGACCGGTAATCAGACGATGGACTACTATGTTCAACCTCAACACCTCTATTCACATAGTAGGACATGTACTCGTAGCAGTTTGTGTAGAAGACCTTCCATATTGGTGGCATCTCTTATATGCTACCTCCTTGATCGTGCCAATGTTCATGAGATTTCAGCTCTCGTGACTTGATTCTAGTATATGTTAGACATTTCCAGCCATTATGGAGATCATGGTCCTTTGTATATCTTCATCATGGAGATTCTCATCTATGTATATTGTACGTGGCGATGACCACTTATGTGATATCTTGTATCATGCCTATTCATGGCCATTGTACTCCTATGTATCCGGGACTACTATATGTATTTGCAGTTATATGCAGAGTTGTATCATTGTACTATGCTAATTGGGTGGCTGGTCTTCCATTTGGGATCCTTCATCACTTCACTTCTGGGATGGACTTATTATGTATTTCGGCCATCGTATGACCCCTCTGACCTCACACATTAGGGGGCATCTGTTATAGCTGATTTTACCACTCCAGGTGAATCACACTTATATGGCCTTCCCCTGTCCCTCTGCAGACTCCTTAGACCCCTTGGACCATTTTTTGTCCTTTGATGTTTCCTTGACCATCCCTAAAAACATGTGAAAATTAATACACGCGACTTTTAAACCTATAATCGTGTATATACGTGGGTTTGACCCCTAAAACCATGTACATCGGGATGTGTGCATAATACAAATCCTTTTGGAGTTTTCCTTGACATGGATCCGACTCACTTGACTCCTGGCCTTCCATATGCCTTCATATCGCTCGAATTCGACCTTTCATCACCCCTTTGAAAAGCTATATAAGGAACTCTTTGGTACATTGAGGGACTAAGAGAGAATTGAGAGCAAAGAAACTATAGTCCATTGTTGCCGGAACTTGTGCTTGAGTCTACATCCCTTTGTTCTTTGGAGCACTTTTGTGTTCTTCCCAAGATTTTCTTTTACTTGTGAGCTTGCTATCGAGAGATGGAGGATTGAGGTGGTGGAGGCCCAAATGGGGGATTCAGTTTCTCTAATTCGTAGACATGCCGATAGAGGTTGTATCCATTGTAATCTCTGATTTTATATTAATAGAAATATCTTTTCCTGTCCAATAATGTAAGTTTGAATGAATATTTTATCCATGGAATGATTTCAAATGCTTATACATTGTTGATCATATATGCTAGAATAGATCTAACACCAATATATATAGTATGCTTGTATTGTTTACTTGTTGTTGAGGAAGTAATCTATCAATTCAAGATGAAGTTGGAAAGCTCAATGGGGATCTACTTCAACTGTCCGAAATAAGGTACGAGGTCTAATCCTTTAATGTTAGATATTTAATTTCTATTGCATATTGGAAAGGATTGATTTCTGGAGTCAAGCTGTCTGTTGTGGTACCCCAAGCCATAGGAATTTCTCTCTGTAACAAGTATGCCAAAATATGGAGCATTAGAAACCTTTGAAAAATACAACTCCATCCAGGAAGCCACGAGATCATGAAATTTCTGATTTAAAACTTCAATGTCTTCATTATATTCATCATAAAGTGAAGCATTCTCTTCGTCTCCATTGTTGTTCTTTTTAAACTTTGGATCAAGAATGGAAACCAAGGGCTTTTCAAACTACTTCCGAACCTTTAAATAAAACCCTTGATCAAAACTTGAACAAATAAAATTCTGAAAGTGACCATAAGTCAAGAGTGGCAACTTATTTCTTATATCAATAGTAAGAGGTTGAAGAGCAACAACTTCTTCTTCATAACATGATAATCTCATAGCAGGAACTAAGAAATTTCTACTATAATCCACTGAAAGTATATTATCATCAAAAAAGTCAGCAAACTGATATGAAGAATCAACACAAGCATCATTTACACCCTTGTTCATATGAAAATATGAAAATGATGAAGAAAATTGTCTTAAATTTGAATGATACCTACGTTCTTCTTCCTATTCATAAGCTTGTATATCTTCAAGATGAGCCTGATCTCGAAGCGTTTTGCAAGCTCGAATGTTCTCCTCCACTCCTTTTGCATCCTCAAACAATTGTCTTAAAGATGATGATTTTCTTTCTAACAGGGAAAAGACAAGTTCTGAATGTTGATCCATAACATAATATACCATAGCAAGTTTTTCCAAAGGTCTGATCTCCAGAGGCATACTGATATAAAAACTTTGAAACCTCCAATTAAATTTAGTAATTGGCTCATCATTCTCTCGTTTCAAACTATAAAATTTGGAAAGAAATTGATCATAATATTTATTCTTACCCCAATACTTCAAAAAGACATCATGGACTCTTCCCACGATCCAATTGAATCAGCTTTTAAATTTCGAGACCAAAACCCAGTATCTCCAGCAAAGGATTTTGAAAATAACCTCATGACAACATCCTCATACATGATTTCAAAATTATCAATGAAATTATGAAAAGATTCTAAATGCTTCTCTGTTGTAATATGGTCTTTTCCAGTAAAATGGGGAAGATATTCAACAAATTAGGAAGGGTAAGGATGTAAGAGAGATGGCAGCCTAAGAGGTTTAAACATCTTCTGTCTGAGTCTAGATTGAAAATCTGTGAGTTGAAAATGAGGTTCAACAAGATGTTCAGAAGTTTCAGCAGTGATGGTAGAAGGTAATAGATTAGATTTATTCTCTACAAGATGACCATAATAATCAGCTTCAAGAGATATGGGTATATGTATATCATGCTGCACATGTATTTCACATGAAGGAATAGGATCAACATCAATAAAACAAGAAGAATGTATATTTTCTTCTTCCAAAGAGGGATATGTACTTGAAGGTTTATGATCATCGGAATAGACAAAACAAAAAATAATTCTTTTGACATGCAATGGGAAAGATAGGAAAGAACTAATGAATAAGAAAAAAACCTCATGGAGTAAAGTAACAAGCTAATACCCATTCTTTCCATTTGGCTTCTTCATTTTTCTGTCAACAAAATTCTCCTTGCAGTGGAATCTTTAATCGTGGAGTCGCTGGTGAAAAATTGTAGTTTAAAATAATTTTCTGACTTTGTTCACCTCTCAAAATCAGATGAATAATGATATCCCAGGGAAGATATACTTCAGCTTCATCCCCAGTAACGACGCCAAAGATGTTAGTGCCATAAATTGTTCTCAAACTACTAAAGAACAAGCCAACACAATCTCATAAAATAAAATTAAGTAAAACAGGTTTTTAGGGTTTTGGTTTATGGTTTTGGTTGAAAACTTCATCAATCAAGGAGGAAATAACCAACAACAAGCCAATACATAACTAAATCATGCAATTTGGATAAACTGGGGATCAAACACATCCCAATTAGCCATAAACATTACACATGAAATACTAATTCCACCCACAGGCTACAAGTATTTACATGAATAAACCTTTAAACAAGAAATGAAATTGTAGACTGAGAAATCAACCAGATCAGAAATGAAAAATCATGACAGTTAAAAGGGCTTATCAATTTATATATAATCAATAACAGTCATCCACTTACATAAGAGTTATAAGTGCTAGCTTGAGAAATCAAAGCTCCAAAAGCCTCTCCTTGAGTGAAAAATCTCACCCCAAAACTGTATGTTTGTCTTCCTTTTATCATTACAAAAGTAAAGTAGTTCCATAAATACCTTCTAGGTCGAAATTTGAAACAGTTACATCAATTAGTTACATGAGAACTCAAAATCTTTAAAGATAATTAACCCAAAAATAGCAAATCGAATTTGGGGAAATTTGGCGAATTTCTGGAAATTTGGGTCTCAAAGACGCCTTCATATCTCTCGATATGAGACACCTGTGAAAACAATGAGAGAGTTTTTTTTAAATGAATATGTTGTGAACAAAAACCTCTCTTTATTTTTCAAAATTCCTCTTCAATGGATCGAAATGCGTGCTGCAAATTTGTGACTAAAACAGGAAATTATTAAATAATTTAAACTCTAAAAATAGGCCACAAAGATGAATTCTAATCTCTCAAATTATAACAGTTGTTGAAAAAATAAGAGAGGTTTTCGTGAATGAGTCTATTGTAGACAAAAACCTCTTTTGGTTTTCCTGAATTCATTTCCATCTCCTCATAATCTGCTACCAATGACAATGACAAAAACAGGAAAAATAGAGCTGCTATAGGAATCTCCTCATGAAAATATTTTGACAAAGGACTCAAAAATGAGAGTTAGATTATAAATAAAAACTTGGAATAAACTTTTATTATAAGTTTTTGAAAGCTTAAAGATGTACATATTAACTAATAAGCCCAAAAGACAAACCTTAAAACTAAAATAATAAAATAATTCAACCATTAAAAGCATTAAATCCAACCAAAATTATTGATTGTCCAAAATTCTTAAAATCAACATAAAATGTAAAATCATTTTAAACCAACAGTTGAAAATTAGGAAAAAAAGAACAGATTAACTAAGAACAAGATCTAGTTATAACAGGCATCATGTATACCTATCAACATGAAATCATATATATACCAACATGCTAACAAGGATCGTATGTCAGAATCAAAATAATCTAAGAAAAAATATATCATATCATATGCATCATCGTCTAATGAAAAAAAACATCTACTCTAGAATTTACATGTATCATATTCGAGTCGATTATATCCCTAGGATCATGCACATACGTTTTCAACAAAGAGACATGAAACACATTATGCACTTTTATGCTAGGAGGAAGTACTATTTCATGAGAAACTGGACCTATCTTTCCCAAAATATCAAAGCAACTGCAATATCTAGCTGCAAGTGTAGAACAATTCCCCAAGTTTAAAGTACTATTTTTTTTTTCTTCACTGTCAAAAACACATGATCCAAAACCTAAAATTGTCTATCAATCCTACTCTGATCTACATAAATTTTCTGTCTATCTTGTGTTGATTTCAAATTCTGCTTAATCCTGACCATCTGATCTTCCATTTCCTTTAATAATTTTGGACCAATGATCAATTTGTCTATCAGATTGTCCCTATTGAACATGTATTATCATTGATGTCAAAGGATCTAATGTTAAAGGATAAAATATCAAAGGATCACATGTCAAAGGCATTAAACTCGTTATTAATATTAGGATTAAATATAATACTCCCTTGACCACCATAGTCTAAATGACATTTCCTAGATTAGGAGTGTGTTGCCACTTCACTAGTGCCATGGGGAACTCATCTAGGTTCCACCTACCACTTGATTTGCTAGTTTGTATGAGTTTAGGATCTCCAGAGGCCAATCCCTATAATTTAAAAACCCACACTGATCCATGGGAGTCCCATCATTGGTTCACCCTAGTCTATGTTGAGTTATCCTGAGATGGGAATCAGATAGTTCATCTATAGTTATCCTAGCGCTTGCATGAATTAAGGAGGTTAGGTGCATTTTTCCTACCTACCTTGATCAGTTAACTAATTGTGAACCGATCTAGTTGTCTTCAATTAAACTAGTGATCCTCTAGTGGTGATTTTCCCACAGATAGTGAACTTTGGATTTAATCCAAGGTTGGGAATTCGAATCACACCTAATGGATTTGAATCCTCCTTATTGTATCATCATTTTACTACACATGTATTAATGATTATGAGAGTAATGTTAAGTTGACTAATTTTTGTCTCTTGACTGTTCAATTTCACCATGATTGTTTGATCATTGTACTGGATTTCTTCTTCCTTCTTCAAACTTATTTTAAAGTGAGGCTCAACTAGAACCCTAGAGATCCTAATATTTTCCAAATTAAACATGGCATCAGATCAAGTAATTATACTAACTTCAATCCTAGAAAGCTTCCATTGATGTTCCAGAAGCAACTGGGTTCCACATAATTCATGGTATATGTGCCTTGCTCCCTCTAGATTTTATCTAGAAAAGTATATCCAGGTGTGAAGTGTTAGATTTTTATCATTCAAGCTAGCATTATGATCTTAGGATCTTTAACTGAGAGAATAACATGCACAGCAATAAAACACAAGAGACAAGAGACACAAAGAATTTTCCTCAAGGAAACCATAAAGGAGAAAACCCTGCAACTTCCTCAGAGATAGAATCAGCACCAAAAGTAAAACCTGAAAACATAAAGATGATCTACTGATAGTAGGAGTATCTTTCTTATCCCAGCAACTTCTCCTCTCACTCATGCGCCCCAATGAGTGAGTGTGTGTGTGTTAAATAGAGAGGCTCACTCTCTATTTATATTATTTCGTTCACTTGAAATCGACTCCAACATGTCAGCCTCACTTAACAATTACTTACTAGAGCTGACATCTCTAGGAGTGTCTAATAACCCTAGTGCCCCACAACTTGTGGGGACTTCGCCTCCTCTGACCAGCAAGGAGGGTTATCCTTAACACAACGGTGGGGACTATTTCCCTGACTTACAATGAATCACCTAGGGTCAACTTCTCTAGGATAGTCTAATAACCCTAGGGCCCCACAACTGCGGGGACTTTAACCCTTGACCAATAGGAGGGTTACCCACAATGACTTGACATGACTTGTTTACATTATAGAGCCTCCTGATAGGAACATCGAGGCATGACATGAATCAAATACATTACAGACACATCCTGGAATAAAAATCAGGGTACAATACATAAGATATACAGATGAAGACATTCCCAAGTTACAAATACATTAACACACCCTATTAACTAGGAAGGTATTCTCTCGACACAATTTGTCATCACTTGTCTTCTTCTCTGGATCAGCCCGTCATCTGCATCTTCAAGTCATCTTCATCTTCAAGTCATCTTTATCTTTAGGTCATCTTTATCTTGATCTGAATCATCTCAATGGATCTGGATCATCACTCGATCTGGATCATCTCTACTGGATCTGGATCATCACTGGATCTAGATCATCACTCTATCTGGATCATCACTACTGGATCTGGATCATCACTTGATTTGCATCATCTCGAGGACATCATCACTGGATCTGGATCATCGCTCGATCTAGATCATTGCTTGATCTAGATCATCACTATTGGATCTGGACCATCACTTGATCTAGATCATCTTAGGGACATCATCACTCGATCTGGATCATCACTACTGTATCTGGATCATCACTTGATCTGGATCATCTCTGGGACATCATCACTGGATCTGGATCATCACTCGATCTGGATCATCTCGGGGACATCATCACTAGATCTAGATCATCACTCAATCTGGATCATCACTGCTGAATCTGGATCATCACTCGATCTGGATCATCTCTGCTAGATCATCATCACTAGATCTAGATCATCACTCGATCTAGATCATCACTGGGTCAACATCACTGGTGCTATCTCATGATTCTTCTCATCACAGGAAGTTCTATAGAGCCAACCCTTTTTCATGTTGGTTGTAGGCCTACCTCCTCGTAGGCCTTTGGTCTCCCTTATATCTAACCTACTCGTCAGAATGGCCAGCACTCACATCTGACCTACTCGTCAGAAAGGCACAGCACTTACATCTGACCTTGACTCATCAGAAAGGCACTCAGTCCTATACTGAGAGTTCCCGGTAACTGACCAAGTTCCTCCATTCAAACAATGGAATTATCCCTTACATCTGACCTACTCATCAGAATAGCTGGCACTCACATCTGACCTACTCGTCAGAAAGGCAGTAGCCCTTACATCTGATCATGTAGGAACTATTCCTACAGTCACATAAAATGGCTGGCACTCACATCTAACCTACTCATAAGAAAGGTGGTAGCCCTTACATCTATGTAGGATCTCATCCTACATCAGAATGGTCGACACTCACATCTGACCTACTCGTTAGAAAGGTGGTAGCCCTTACATCTATGTGGGAACTAATCCTACATCAGAATGGCCGACACTCACATCTGACATGGAAGGAAGAAATCTTCTCACCACAACAGAATGGCAACAGCCCTTATAACTGATCAAGTGGGAACACATCCCTCAATCACATCAAAATGGCCATGCGCTCACATCTGATCATGTAATACTACATCTTACAATCCTCTTAGAAAGGACCTCAGTCCAAGACCAAGTATTCCTGGTAACTCGCCGGGCAGCTCCATTCCAAGAATTGCAATATCCCTTATATTTGATCATGCAGGAACCAATCCTACAGTCATATCAAAATGGCTTAGCATTCATATCTAACATGGAAGGAACCAATCCTCTCACCATGATAGAATGGCTCAACCCTTATATCTAACCTACTCGTCAGAATGGCTTTAGGTCTCATCATTTCCCCTTGGAGGGAACCTCGATATTGAGAACACCAAGCTTCTCCCTGAAGTACTCAAACTTCACCTTGGCCATTTCTAGCATAGAATCACATCAGGGCTGATTACGTCCAAGGATGACCTGTGAGATTTTCCAAGACCGATTACATCTGGGGAAAACCTACAGGACCATTTACGTCTGAGCAACCTACGAGCTTCACCAGGATTTATGCTTAAACAACCTGTCTCATCAGCTATGCTAGAAATTCCTCTTTCGAGAGATCTCGATATGGACCACATACTGGAGCTTCACTGATCCTCTCTCCCAAATAGCAAGTGGCAACATATTTTTCCTCAGCTATACTCAACGCCATGCAGGACTCCATCCTGCCAAACCACGAGATCACACTTGATCCCATAATGAAGTAGCACTTCAAAGTGCTCTTCCTATCAATGGAACTGCCTGCCCAATACAAATCCACATAATCTTTTGATTTGCCTTATACTTGAGCCCATAATCAAATGTACCCTTCAGGTACCTCACTGCATGCTTTGCAACCATCAGGTGAACATGTCTCAATGTGTTCATAGCAAAGCAAATATCTGGTCTTGTATTCATCAGGTACATCAAGGAATACATCATCTGACGATACATCATGGCATCAACCGTCTCTGATGAAGCATCACTCAATAGCTTCATGTTCAATGCCCTAGGTGTGGTTATGGCCTTGCAGTCCATCATCCTGAACCTCTTCAGGATCTCTACTGCATACTTCCCTTGTCGAGGAAGATTTCATCCACATTCAGCCACACCTCCATGCCTAGAAATTAGTGCATCGACACATAATAGGAGCATCACTAATCTTTCGCCTTCAACCTTGAAGAAAAGGTTGGAATCCACTTTACTCTCAATAAATCCTAGAGTCATCAGTAATCTGTCCATCCTGTTGTACCATGTTGAACCTCAAGATATTCTATAGTCACTCCCTATGAAGCGGAGCATCATACTCCCTCTATCTTCTGTACTCTATGCACTGAAACATTTTGTACCGGAGTGACAAGTAGCTTCCTATGCTACTAATATTCTATGTATCCATATAGTGTATAGACTTTCATATTCAACCTTGTAGCAAAGGTTGAGATCTTCATCAAGCTCATCATGTATGTGTTTCAACTCCTACTGGCTGCAAATGTCTCTTCGTAGTCTATGCCTTATTTTTGTGAGAAGCCTCGTGCTACGAATATTGCCTTGTATCCCACGATGTTTCCATCTACTTCATGATGGAACTACGATCTTTCCTTCATGTATCAATACTACATCCTAGACATCATTCTTCTTGAACTGCTCTTCCCTTTCTTCTTGGTTACTTCTTTATAGCTGCAAGGTTCTGCATCAATAATGTCGCTGCATTCATCATATTATTCTTCATCTGGAATTGTCATCACTTGTTCTTTGGAATAAGTCTCATCCTTCTTTGCTTGTAGGTGATTATGTATGTGATCTTTCCTACAAGTCAAAGGCATTTGTATGATTAGAAACATTTCATAAGGAATATTCATACTGGAAAATTCTTATGCATAAATATATGATCACGCAACTACTTTAGCCAATACAACATTCATCCATATCTCACTGAAACTTTTCTAGATTCCTTCCATCTCTACCAGAACAACATTGAGATTGTGCACTAATCCAATATGTCAGCAAAGAGGTTTCATTCTAGATCAGTAGCAATGGATAGTTGTATAGCACCATGAGCTACTTACCCATCACATGCATATTAGTAGTATACTATAATTAATGCAAACATTCTATCATGCATAATACATTAACTAAATATAAACAAATGCATATCAAAACAATATCATGAAATGACAATTGAATACTTATCTTTATTTGTTTTGTGGCTAGACTCCTTTTTTAGCCTTCATCTTCATCATCTTCTTCACTCATAATAGCATCGTTTCTTATCCAAATGCTAAGGTGGATAAGAGGTTCTTCAAGAGTTGAGTTCTTCATATTCCTCATCGCTTGAGGGATCTTCTTTGGATGGTGAGATCTTGATCTTCAATTGGTCCCATCTTCTCTTCTCTTATTATGAATCAAGCTTCTTCTTCTTCTAAAAGTAATCACTTCCTTCTGGTACACATTCCTTGAATGAATGAATACCATGATCCTGGGAGTCCATTCAAGGTGGCTATCACCACTTTTTCATTCTTCACTTCTTATTTTACTACTTCAAGTTGTTCTTTGATTTGAGAGACCCTTGTAAAGTATGACTGCATGGTCTCTGCATTCTGGACCTTCACATTCTTCAACTGGTTTCTTAAGGTCATATTACGATTTATGCTCTTCCCTTCAAATAGATTGGTCAAGGAATCAAACATCTTTGGTGTCTTTAGGGTAGACACTTGTGGTACGAGTTGATCCATGATTGAATCAGTAATGAGCTTCTTGGCCTTGACCAAGTTCTTCTTGTGTAAGGATTTGAGCCTCATATCCCTCTAGAACTGGAACCTCTCTTCTTATGTAGGTGTCCAATTCATTTTCTTCATAGAGATCCAATACTTCCATGCTTGGAAGTTCTAAAATTCACCAAGCTTATCATCAAGCTGATGTGATAGATAACTTTGAAATGAGAACCTCATATGCAAATACCAAAAGATTAGATCTTACTGATTTGAGGTGTATGTCCTAGTTCCGGAGGTGGCTGATCTAGGGATTGTTATAGAAACCCTAATATTAAAAACTTGGAATATTTCAGATCTGATTGGATAGAAAGATATATCTCTTCAATTTGAGCTATCCATGTACTCCTTTTCTGAAAACAATGGAGGGAAGCTCTCGGAACAGGAAGCCCTAGTTTTCCAATTTCTTCTGCAGAAATGTTTGATACTGTTTCTGTGGTACACCTGCAATTACGACCCGTCTATGTCTAAAACTTTACATTGAGGTATCCTAGCATGTCCTTGTTCCCACACCATAGGTTTCATCAGAATTGGTTTCACCAATTGGGACTTATGATCATTTTCGCAAGGTGACCTATTACAGGACTGATCATAACAGTGAAGTTGTATGGACTACCAAGTGTCACTGTTTCATATTTTGGGTCTGAAATTTGGAACATAGAAATTAAATTCTGTTCCCTTTTTGGAACATCTTCAAGAATCTCATTTGGACCTGTGTATCCCAAGATATAGCAATTCTCCCCAGGTGTCCTATTTATGGATGAATCCTGGAAGAGGCTGGAACCCTAACTTGGAGGGGTCATATCTCCCATAATAGAGAAAATATGAGGGTTCATTTTAGATACATTGTAAATCAGCATTTTATCTTCAGCCTCTGCAATTTTCAGCTCCTAATCCTTCTCCAATCTCGCGATATAGTGAATGTACCAAAATGTATCAGTTTTAGTATTATAGGGTTTTTCCAGCTCGGAGTCAAACTAGGGTTTGACTTTCCCAAAGTTTCACCCAACCAAAAATCTTGATCCAAGTCTCTAAAATTTGATCTTGATGAGGAGATAAATCCTATGTCGGGCTCACTCAAAAATTCCTCTTCTGTAGAAATCCCTAATTTCCTACACCAACAACTGAAAATGCTCTGAATCGAATTCCGCTTCGACAAAAAGATGCACCCTTCAATGGAGAGTCAGCCTCACATACTTTTGTTCATGGATTGTGGAGAGAGACCCAAAAAATAAGAAGCCCTAGTTTCTGCAGCTGCACAATGTCTTCTTCTCGAGTTAGCTCTGATACCATGTTAGATTTTTATCATTCAAGCTAGCATTATGATATTAGGATCCTTAACTGAGAGAATAACATGCACAGCAATAAAACACAAGAGACAAGAGACACAAAGAATTTTCCTCAGGGAAACCATAAAGGAGAAAACCCTGCAACTTCCTCAGTGATATAATCAGCACCAAAAGTAAAACCTGAAAACATAAAGATGATCTCCTGATAGTAGCAGTCTCTCTTGTCCCAGCAACTTCTCCTCTCACTCATGCACCCCAATGAGTGAGTGTTTGTGTGTTAAATAGAGAGGCTCACTCTCTATGTATATTCTTTCATTCACTTGAAAGCCACTCCAACATGTCGGCCTCACTTAACAATTACTCACTAGACCCGACATATCTAGGAGTGTCTAATAACCCTAGTACCCCACAACTTGTGGGGACTTCGCCTCCTCTGACCAACAAGGAGGGTTATCCTTAACACAATAGTGGGGACTATTTCCCTGACTTACAATGACTCACCTAGGGTTGACTTCTCTAGGATAGTCTAATAACCCTAGGGCCCCACAACTGCGGGGACTTTAACCCTTGACTAATAGGAGGGTTACCCACAATGACTTGACATGACTTGTTTACATTATAAAACATCCCGATAGGAACATCGGGGCAAGACATGACTCGAATACATTACAGACACATTCCGGAATAAACATTGGGGTACAATACATAATATATACAGATGAATACATTCCAAAGTTACAAATACATTAACATGAAGCACCCCGATAATGTGCACATGTAAAAGTAGAGAGTGATTGAATTGGTTTTCCTTCAAATTGAAGTGTTTTTGCAGGTAAATTGAATAATTCAGAAGAATTGTGCTTCCCTTCAAGCTGTAAGATGGATAATTTAGTAGCCTTGACACCCAGGATCCTCACACCCTTCAACTATATTAATTGGAGGGATGACATGCATATTGTGTTGTGCAACAATGTTCTGTACAAGGTCACTATGGGAAAGGAGGTTGAAGCTGAACATCCTCTTCAGAAATCAAAGTATCTGAACAAAGTGGATGAAGCATTTGGTTTAATTTGCATTCATATCTCCAAGGAGTTACTCTTCCACCTAGATGGATTAAAAACTCTAAGAGAAGTATTGCAGAAGCTTGAATCATCATTTGGAAAGCAGGATGAGCTAAGAGTTCATATTCTGGAGAATGAACTGGTTTCTCTTCAGCCCAACAATTCCAGAACCATCCAACAATTCTTCTCCAAATTCAAATACTTGGTAATGTAGTGCAAGCAGTGCGGGATTGATAAGAAGGATGAAAAATTAGTGCTTTCTATTTTGAGAAAACTTGGGCCAGAATTCTCTGTGTTCGTATTCACCTTTCACTTCAAGAGACTGACAGCTCCAAATTGGAAAATTCCTTCACATAATCTCTTATTTAGGAACAAGATAAGTTGATATAGATGGGATCCCTCAGAGCCTCCAAAAATCAATCTCTCTTGGCTGGGGGAAAAATAATGTGCAAGCAAAGGGGAATCATAAAGGAAAGGACAATAGGAACACTGAATTCTAAACAAAGGAAGAGTTTGATCCATCAGATGGAGCCTCATGCTCTAAGAAGGACAAACATCAGAGGTTCAGAAATGGAAAGTGATCCGACTATAAAAAAAGGAAACCATACAAAGAAATCTTGTATGAAGAAAATAGTAGATCAGATGTCAAGACTCCTTGAACAACATAATATTTCCCTTCCTAAAGACACAAGAAACTTTGATTATGGAGAAAATATTGAAGATCATGAGAGATGTCATGCATTGAAGGCTATATTTTCAAAATCTCATGCCTTCCTCATTCATTCGGGAGCCTCCAACCACATGGTTTCCTCCAAAGAATCATTATATTCATTAAATATTATTGATGGTCCAAGTATTCACACGGGAGATGACACTCAAATCCAAGCTTAAGGGAAGTGTAAAATAAAATTAGAGCATGGAGTGTTCAAAAAGAAATTATATGTTCCCTCTATAGTAGAAAATTTGTTGTGTGACTATCTGATGACTCATACAGGCTCACCAAAGCAAGTTGTATTTGACCTTGACTTAATGGAGATCTCAAATATATAAACTGGGAAGATGATAATGAAAGGTGTTGCAAACCATGCCTCCAAGTCATATGAGTTCTCACATTTATTTCCATACTCATATCCAATGTAATATCAGTTTCCATCTAAAAGGGAAGGTAAATTCATTCTACCTAAACCATTTACATATGATGATGTTTTCATTAATGTTTTAGAATCAGAAACTGAAGCAGAGGACCAAGTTGAATCATTTTTTGGAATTAAAGATGAATCACAATCAGATCCAGATCTAGATCCAATCCATACTCCCAATCCTAGGCCCTAATGGGCTCAAAAATTCATTGAGGTTGTTGCGAGCATGGCTCGAGATTCATCCGACAAAGGAAGAACAATATCTTAGTTTCAAGGTGAGATCCTTGCGCTATGACATGCAGATCCAATTCTCCGAGACAGGTGCTATAAACTCTCATAGAAATGCTACATGATGGTGAGGTATAATCAGTAGTTATACAAAATGGCTTGCCATGATTCACTAATACAAGTAGCCATGGATGAGGAATATGAGTCACTAAAGAATAGTAATGCATTGGATCATGTCTCTCTTCCTCTAGAAAGAAGAGACAAAAGTAACTGTCTACCTGGTAAATTGGAAGAAAAAATCTACATGGAAGAGCATAAGGAGTACACTGATGATTCTCTCTTAACATGCAAGCTGAGGAATCTATTGTATGGGCTCAAGCAAGCCCCAGGGCATGGCATATGAAGTTGAACTCTTCAATACTATCACAGAGGTTTGAAAGATGCAAGTTTGGTTGCAAAAGCAGCAACATTTCTTCTCCTATCTATAATCATATTGGACGAAGTTGGAGAGGTTCACATGCACTATACTAGGGAACTAGTGCACACAAGGAACATCACACTGCATTACTTCTCTACGGAGGTGCATTTTGAGAATTTAGTTTTCATTGATGTCAAAGGTGTTCATGAATGACAAAGGATAACCAGTAGATATGGTAGCAGGATATGTTCAGCAATGACAAATGAGAAGGTTGAGGTTATGAGTCTTTGTGGATGAAATAATAAGACCAGAGAAACTATGTACTGAACTAAAGTAGTCTCTGTGATGTGGATATAAAGTTATGGGTATCTGGAGAGTTGATAATATAGATCTAAAGCCAAAAAGAATCTAGCAATATATGCTAGGTTTTATATGAAGTTGTAAAGAAGCATAGAGACCAAGAAGAACTAATTGCCTGCATACTTGGTATTACGATTTGAAGAAATTTCAGAGATCGAAGAAAGAGTATGGAGTGGAGAATGCATAAACTATGTGTAACAATGGTTAAATAAACAAATAACATAGGTCGAGTGGAAGGGGAAATGCAATATGAAATACAAATCTGTTTAGACAATCAAAGAATAGAGAGATATTAGACAATCAAAGAACAGAGAAACTATATCTGCGAGATTGTTTATAAAATATTTATAATCGGCAGCATGAAGATATCTGTGCACCTTCGTAACTATTAGAAACAGTCACAGAGGATTTCTGCAAAGACATTATGTAGATCCGCAAAGTTATAGTAAAGATCCGCATTAGTTCTAAAATGAACGGTTAGGAATCATCCCACACGAGATCTGACGGATGAGGATCAGCTACACATAAGATAAGCGGAAAGGTTGTAGTTCGGCAAAGTTTCAAAATTGGACGGCTGAGAATCAGTCTGTAACAAAATCCGATGATTGAGGATCAATTTCAAATAAGATAGGCGGAAAGGTTGAAGTTCAGCAAATATCCAAGATCCAATGGCTAACAAGTGATCCGCAAAAACAAATCAATGGTTCAGATATAAAGTGGAAGGATAAAAGTGAATAATCGAGAAAAAAACAACCGAAAACATTGAGTTTCTGACTTCTGCATTTCGTAGTGCGGAAGAAGAAGTGTGGGTGCGAAACCGAAAAAGGTCTAAGTTTGGAAAAATTGAGTTTATGACTTCTGCATTCCGCAGTGTGGGAGCTGAAGTGCGGATGCAGAACCATGAGGTTGAAGTTCATGAAACATTGAGTTTCTGACTTCCGCATTCTACAGTACGAGAACAGAAGTACTAGTGTGAACCATGAGATAGAATTTTTGGAAACATTGAGTTTCTGACTTCGAAATTCTACATTGGGGAAATGGAAGTAGGGGTTCAGAACTATGAGGTCAAAGTTTTGGAAACATTGAGTTTCTGAATTCTGCGTTCCGGAGTGCAGAAGCAGAAGTGCGGGTGTGGAACCGCGGAGTGTAAAAAGTTGAAGACGTGAAAAATGATTTTTCAACTTCTGCATCCCGCGGTTCAGAACATCGAGGGTTAGAAATACTTCCATGAGAGATCGATGATGCAGAAAGGTTAGTGCAGAAAATGAAAGGTGGAGAAGTGTGAAAGCAACATTTGAGTTTTTTGAGAACCCGCACTCTACACCCCGCGATCTGGATGATCGATGGTCAAAAAGACATCTGCGAAAGATCCGTGGTGCAGAAAGGTTAGTGCAGAAAATGAAAGGTAGAGAAAGTGAGAAAATAATGTTTGACCTTTTGATATCCCGCACTCCACATCCCACATTCCGAAAGATCAACGGTGTGGAATAGTTGAGGCGGAAAGCTAGGTGCAGAAAAGACATTTTGAGAAATTTCACAATTTGGAAATATGCATCCTATCTTAGATCGAAAATCAGAAAGAATCTCGATATGAGATCATTGGCTGAGGATGACTGCGGAGATGAAAAATGTGGAAAGTCACCACTAGAATATTTAAACAACAAATCGATTAGTAGGAATTAGCCTAGTTATTTTGAAGAGGCACAATCAAGAATGGAAAGGCCAATTGGTGAGGAGGTGTCTCTAAGCATGATGGTATTTATTAACAGTTTAATTAAATGAAATAATTGTCTCTGTGATCACACATGACAGAGTCCAAGAAGTAAACAGCAAACTGATAAAAATCATTCCAGGGTGGTAGGGTGGAGCTAGGGCAGACTATAAGTTTGCACAAGGTGATGTAACATCCTTCTCTGTTGTAGAAGGAAAAAGCATAGGGTGTTGTAGCATGCTTGTATGTTGTAGCAGGTAGAAGAACAGGGTGTTGTAGCATCCTTCTCTGTTGTAGCAAGAAGAAACCCACGGTGTTGTTACATCCTTTCTGTAGTAGCAGATAAGGCAAATTTTGTAGATTCATATTATTAATGAGTTTGAATTGGTGGTTCTCTCTTTGAGGTTTCCATGATAAAATTTGTGTCTTAACTTGTTTGATTCTTTGTGTGTTTTAGTTTTTAAAAAAAAGACAATACTAATTAACCCCCCCCTCTCAGTATTGTGGGATAATCCAACAATTGGTATTAAAGCGGGTTCCTTCATCATAGTTTAACCACTGAAAGGTAGATCTTATTTAAAAACCACTATGGATCAACAAGAAGGGTTAGCCACCAATAAACATCCATTGTTCACAAGAGAAAATTATGCTTACTGGAGTGTGAGAATGAAGTGCCATCTGATGTCCCTTGGATGGAAGGTTTGGGATGCAACTGTAAAGGAATATAAAATCAGTGACCAAGCACCTACAAACAATATAGAACTAGGCCAATATGAAGGTAATTCCAAAGCCCTAACTGCAATCCTGAGTGGGTTGACAAATTCTGTATTTACAAAATTTATGAGATGTAAGGCTGCCAAAGAAGCCTGGGATAAGTTAAAGATTATCTATGAAGGAGCATCTAAGTTCAAGGAATACAAACTTCCAAGTTCAGACATATAGAGGTCATTTTGAGACCCTAAAAATGAAATAAGATGAAAACATTGGAGAGTTCCTTCTAAGGGTAGAGGAAGTTGTAAATGCTATTAGAGGTCTTGGAGGAAAATTAAAAGAAAGAGAAGTGGTGAGTAAGGTACTGAGAACATTACCAAGGAAGTATGACTCAAAAGTATCCACTCTAGAATAACGAGATGACCTTGATGATGTGACAGTAGATGTACTACATGGAATCCTCACTACATATGAGATGAGAATGGGGCTAAATGAAATCTGAAGGAAAGAAGCATCATTTACAGCCTCATCCAAAAATCAATCAGAGAACCTAGATTATGAGGAAGATCTTTTTATTAAAAAACTTGAGAAGGGCACTAGAAAATATAAAAGAAAGTTACCCCTAAAATGTTTTAACTGTGGGAGAATTGGACATTTTTCCAATAAGTGTCATAACCCAAAACAAGAGAAGAGTGATCATGAAGAACCCTGTTGTCATAAGGATAAAATCATAGGTAAGAAGAACTTTAAGAAAAACCAGAAGAACTTATATTCCAAGGAATATAGTGACGATGAAAGTGAAGATGTAGAAATCCTATTTATAGGAACAACAAATTCATATGAGGAATCAGAAGTGGACATAGAAGCTCAATACATGGATGTTGTTGATGAAATTGAAAAGAGTGGGAAAAGAAACAAAGTTTTGAAAGAGAAACTGTCAAAGTACCAAGAAGAAACAAATCAAACTATTATGTGTTGGAGACATTTACCACCATACACACTCTTTTTGGTCAATTTGGCCTAGTTAAACCACTATCCTAAGTATTGTTGACTTAATTGACATCAGAGGAGCACTAGATGACATCAGCTAGATCACACCCATGCCTACCTTTAGTCAAGGAGGCTAACTTAGCCTTCTCCTACATTCGGGGAGGCTAACTGGAGCACTCCGAGGGTGATCTGATCCTCATTAATGCCCCATATTGCTAACTGATGGTTACAATTAGCTAAATAGATCAATTAAGGAGCCCTCCATCATTAAATTGATTATTTATTGCTTATTTAATGAACTTGAGTCAACAGAGGTGCCTCCAACCACTTCTGATGTTCAGTTACACTTCAGTTAACCTCATTAGGGTTCATTGGAGTCATTGAAGGGCCACCACTTGTTGGTTGGATTGCTATGACATGTGTCTAACCTACTTTCAGTTAGAATCAGTCATTTATTGCACTCCGACTTTAGTTAGGGCTTGGTTGAGTCAATTAGGGTTTTGATCAGTGGTTAACGGGAGTGTTGACTATGGCTTACATTCAGTTAAGCTAGACTCACTCATCCAATTTGAATGACCTCCTTGGGAATTTGAATTGCTTTGTCATTCATGCTTGCAGCATGATCATTGTATTGTATTACTCATTCTTTGTGTGAATATACAGAGCGGCTACTCATTTTGTAGCCCTATTACACCATTTTCATGACTTTTTGTTATTAATATTTAATGAGACTTGTGTTTAGTCCCTATATTACTGTGGTAGATTAATATGGTATCAAAGCTCACAGTGGAACAAAGCTCAGATCTCTCAAAAACAAGGTTTTTGACAAATCTTGCATGAAAATTAAGCAATAGCTCAAAAATCCAGCACTGCACCAGAAGCCAAGACTTACCACTTAATACCCCAAGTAAAGAACTTGTTGATCAAGCTTGCTTGATTGACTATGCTAGGTGTGATGAAAGCCTAAAATATGTAGGCTGTCTGACCTTACATTTCCCTTTTTGTTGTGATTTTCAGGTTTTTGACAGGTGAAAGCATTTGCTCCAGCAGATTCAGATGGCTTCTTCCGTAGATCTTTTGACTCCATTCAATTTCCACTCATAGAAAGGAGACATGGAGATCTAGGTATGATCCAGAGGACTGTATAGGGTCACAATGGACACTGAATAAGAGCCTGGTTCTGCAATAGACAAATCTAGATTCTTGAACAAGAAGGATGAAGCATTCGGATTCTTATGCCTCTCTGTTTCCCGGGATTTTCTTTTCCATATTTCGGGATTGAAGACTCAAAAATAAATTTGGGACAAATTGGAAGCCCTGTATGGAAAGAAGGATGATTTGAGAGTTTACCAGCTCTAAAATGAATTGATGTCTCTCCAGCCTTCCAATTTCGAGACCTTGAATGACTTTTTCACAAAGTTCAAGCACATTGTCTTACTGTTGAAGCAATGCAAAGTGGAGAAAGAGGATGATCATCTCATCCTCGCCATACTCTCCAAACTTGGAGCTAATTATTCAGTTTTTGTCTCTACATTCCGTGCGGGGAAGCTCACAACCCATGGATGGAAGATGCCTACACTCAATGCCTTCATTGAGTCCCTAACAAGTGAACATGATAAGCTTGTGCAGATGGGGATAATCAGATCCTCCCATGATCAATCCCTCCATGTCTTGGGGCCCAAAGATATTAAGGGTAAAGGAAAGCAGCAAAAGAACCCAAAAATTAAATTCAAAGCTCCTATTCCTAAAGTTGAAAACTAGCAGCATGATGAGTCTTCCGGCTCAAAGAAGAACAAATGAAAAGGGCATTATGGAAAGGAAAAAGTCAAGTGTTCATACTACGGGAAGGGCTTCCGCCCTAAACATGCCTACGTGAAGAAGAATATTGATGAATCTACCTCTCTCCTTGAGAGAAATCACATCAATATTTCAAAAAACTTTCGAAGGAGAAATCAGCAAGATCGGGAACCACAGCATGAAAAATGTCATGCCCTCATGGAAAGAACTTCGAATTCCAATGCACTATTGATTGATTTTGGAGATTCGAACCACATCATGGCTGAAAGAGACTACTTTTTATCCTTGGAGACCAAAAAATCCATCCCCATTCACATGGGGGATGACTCCACCATCATTTCAGAAGGACAAGGTACAGTTGATCTTGAGAATGGCTATTTTTCAAATGTTTTGTATGTACCATCTCTGGCATCAAATATCCGTAGTGTCTATCAGATGACACATATAGGAGAGCCTAAAAGAGTTTCTTTCCACCCAAATGATGTTGAGATAGCAGAACTTGCATCCACGAAACTCATTGCTAAAGGCCTTGTAAACCATCACGCAAAAGCCTATGAGTTCTCCCACTTTGTGGCGGATGCAAAGCCCACTGCTCTGCTAACTCATGGAAATTAAGTTAGTAGGCTATGGCATGAAAGGTTTGGCCATATAAATTTCAAATATTTGCAGCAATTACAGAAAAATTCCATGGTTGAAGGCCTCCCGGTCATCAAGGAAACCACTGGAAATTTCAAGGGCTGTGTGGTTGGAAAACATCTTGAGCACAAGTTCAATCGGGGGAAGGCAAACCGAGCTACATGCATATTGGGGTTGATACATTTTGATATCAGTGGTCTGATGCCTGTCACATCCATGAATGGATCAAGGTATCTTCTGACTTTTATTGATGATTTTTCAAGGTACACATGGGTCTTCTTTCTCAAAAAAAAGTCTGAAGTATGTGAAAAAATTTCTGAACTGAAGGCCTTGATCGAGAATGCCTTTGGGATTAAGATCAAGATATTGAGATCTAATAATGGTGGGGAGTATTTTAGTAATGATTTTCTGCACATATGCTCCCGAAGTGGTATTTAGTTCCAACATTCAATTCCCTACACTCCCCAGTAGAACAGACTAGCGGAAAGGAAGAATCGGTCTCTCAAGGAGATGACCACCTGTATGTTGGAATCAAAGAAGTTGGCTGCAAATTTGTGGGATAAAGCCATGAATTATGTAGGATACATTCAGAATAGGGTTCCATAATCATCCATGAAAGGGAATACCCCTTTCAAATCATACTTCGTACACAAGCCAGATGTGTCAAATCTTCGGGTGTTTGGGTCCACTGCATGGGCTCAGATTCCACTTGATAAAAGAAGGGCTTTGTAACCACAAAGCATCGAATGTCTGTTTATTGGGTATCCTAATGAATCAAAAGGTTTCAAGCTGCTGGATATCAAAACAAAATAGATCATCATCGAAAGGAGTGTCAATTTCGATGAGCCTCTTCAGGAGGTGGAACTAGTGAAGGAGAAAACTACTGATTTTCCTTCCTATTCTACTGAATATTTGGATGATGAAATTGGGGGTGATGACCCTGATTTGGATCCTCTGATTTCTGATATAAGTGTGCAGCAAACATCAGATGCTGAATCAGAACCTGAAGTACAAAATCATCTTCCCACATGGGCCTAACAGACACTCTCCTCCGCAAGAGATAACATTGGAAATCTGAATGATCCAAGGAGAACCCAGTCTAATTTCCAAAGAGCAGGTATTGCGCTCTCTTGTCCTGATAATTTGCTGTCCAAAACTTGCTATTTGATGATTATTTCAGACCAAAAATCCTACTACCATGCTCAAAAGGATCCGAGATGGTAAGTTTCCATGGATGAAGAGATGAATTCTCTTCAGAAAAACACTACTTGGGAGCTAGTTTCTCTTCCTCCGGGAAGGAAATTGGTTCAATGCAAGTGGGTGTTCTGGACCAAGGTTGCTGCTGATGGAAGAAACTACAAATATAATGCAATCCTGGTTGCAAAATTTTTCTCTCAGGTCCAAGGTGTGGACTACCATGAGACCTTTGCATCGGTTGCAAAAATGGACTCCATCCGCCTAGTTTTGGCAATTTCGGCATCTAAGCACTAGGAAGTGAATCATATGGATGTTAAGTCATCCTTTCTACATGGAGATATTCATGAGGAGATATACATGAAGCATCCTGAGGGCTACATCTCTGATCCATGTTTGGTTTGCAAGCTAAAGAAGTCACTATACGGGTTAAAACAGGCCCCAAGAGAGTGGTATTCCAAGATGGATGCCTTCCTTCTCTCGCAAAACTTCCAAAGGTGTAGATCAGATCCAAATTTGTATTTATAGTATCCTAATGGTAATTTTATTATTATTGTTTTATATTTTTATGAATTACTGATCACAGGTAGCACAGTTGCTTCTATTTCAACCATCAAAACTGCTCTCCACAATGCCTTTGAAATGAGTGATTTGGGGCTCCTAAAACAATTTTTCAGGCTCGAAATTGAGAAAATTCTGATGGGATAATTGTCACTCAGTCCAAATACATATCATACCTATTATTCAATTTTAACATGGCTGAATGTAGGCTTGCACCATTCCCTTTCCTTTCAGGGATCAGCCTTGAAGAAGGAAAAAGCACACCTCCCATGGATTGCACTATCTATCGACAACTGATTGGTAGCTTGTTGTACTTGACAAATTATTGGCCTGATATTTGTTATGACATGAATACTGTATCAAGATACATGTGGAAGCCTCATGATATTAATTGGAAGGCAGCCAAGAGGATCCTCCAGTATATTCAGGGAACCAGGACCTACGGCATTCACTATGCTGCAGACTCCAAGCTACAGCTAGTTGGATACACATATTATGATTGGGAGGGTGATTCTATTGATTGGAAGTTTACTTCTGGATATGTATTCATGTTTGGTGGTGGACCCATTTTCTGGTCTAGCAAAAGGTAGGCTTCCATAGCATTATCTTCAGCAGAGGCCGATGATCGAGGAGCGGTGAATGCTTGCATCCAAGCAGTTTGGTTGCAAGGCATTCTTTCAGAGTTTGATCTTGGTAGTACTTTGTCCAATGTCCTCTTTTGTGACAATCAAAGTGCTATTAAGATATCCACAGATCTAGTTACCAGGCAGAGTACCAAGCATGTAGAGATCCACATGCACTATATCAAGGAGCTAGTGCATGGCAGGACCATCATTCTGCAATACTGCCCAACTGATGAGCAGATTGCAGACATATTCACCAAGAGAATTTTAGAAAATAAGTTCACTATTGGGGGTGAGTTCATCAGGGTGATCAGACTACTTTCAGTGTTCAGCTTTAGGGGGGAGGTTTCCCACTAGGTTTTCCCTCTTTTCCTCACTTAGTTTGTTTTTTAGCATTGTTTCAGTTTTAGCATTGTACAAGGTGACCTATGGCCTTAGTTGCTAGGGCCCTAGAATTTTTATGCATTTTATGTTTTCTAACTCCTCCTGAGTATATCTTAAGGGGGGATGTTGGAGACATTTACCACCATACACACTCTTTTTGGTCAATTTTGCCTAGTTAAACCACTATCCTAAGTATTATTGACTTAATTGACATCAGAGGAGCACTAGATGATATCAGCTAGATCACACCCATGCCTACCTTCAGTCAAGGAGGCTAACTTAGCCTTCTCCTACATTCAGGGAGGCTAACTGAAGCACTCTAGGGGTGATCTGAGTGGCATTGATGCCCCATATTTCTAACTAATGGTTACAATCAGTTAAACAGAGCAGTGAAGGTGCCCTCCATCATTAAATTGATTATTTTATTGATTATTTAATGAACTAGAGTCAACAAAGGCGCCTCCAACCACTTCTGATGTTTAGTTACACTTCAGTTAACCTCATCGGGGTTCATTGAAGTCATTGAAGTGCTACCACTTGTTGGTTGGCTTGCTCTAACATGTGTCTGACCTACTTTTAGTTAGAGTCAGTCATTTATTGCACTTCGACTTCAGTTAGGGCTCAGTTGAGTTAATTAGGGTTTTGATCAGTGGTTAACTAGAGTGTTGACTATGGCTTACATTCAGTTAAGCTAGACTCACTCATTCAATTTGAATGACCTCCTTGAGAATTTGAATTTATTTTTCATTCATGCTTGTAGCATGATCATTGTATTGTATTACTCATTCTTTGTGTGAATATACAGAGTGGCTACTCATTTTGTAGCCCTATTACACCATTTTCATGACTTATTGTTATTAATCTTTGGTGAGACTTGTGTTTAGTCCTAGATTATTGTTGTAGATTAATATTATGGAATTGAAGAACTGAATTCAAGAGGCCAAGAAAACCGAAGAGGATCTAGTAGTTCTCCTCGGGGAGAGAATCCAAGACTCAGAGAAACTTGAAAAAGAGATTATCCAACTTAGAAAAGGATTTAATGAAAAATGTATCAAATCAAAGTTTGAGAACAGCTCAAGGATCCTAGATGATATCTTAAGTAGTCAAAGATCATCATATGATAAAACCGGTATAGGATATGACAAAGAAAAGGAGACAGAATATCTCCATGTCTCAATCCAAGGTGGAAATCAAAGAATCTATGAGGCACTAAAGAATCTTGTTAAAAGGGAAGAAAGTAAGAAATGTGTCTCATCCTTCCCTGACAAAAACAGAGCTAATAATGTATCTAAGAGACCAAAGACAAACAGATATCAACAGATATTTTTGGGTCATTGTTACTCCTGTGACAATTTTGGTCATAAAGCCCTGAACTGCAGAGATTATGGAACGAATTATGAACATAAAAATGATATATATAGTAAACCAAAAGGAAGAAGTCATAATTGTTTTGAATTTCTTCAAAGATATGACATAAAGTGTTACAAATGTAATAAATTTGGACATATGGCCAGAGAATGTAAACTAAGTAAGAATGTTTCAGTAGAAGCTCAAAAAAAATGGAAGAAGATGGAATGTGTGAAGCAAGAAGCTAAAAGATTCCTTAAACATAAAGGGGAATTATATGGGTACTATCGTTGTTGTCATAAGTTCAATCACAAGGTTGTTTGCTGCAAAACCAAAGGAAAAGATCAAATTTTAAGAAGGAAACAAGACACTAACACAAAAGATAATAAAGGACAAGTAAGAAAAATACCTCATGAGAAGATATGGAAGAAAAAGACAGATTGCGAAGACTCCAAAGATATAAAAGAAATAAGGATTTCAAACATCAGTGAGGTCTCCAAAGATGATGACAAGAATAATGGTGCCATAAATAAGGATGACATCCATTATGAGGATGGAGATATAAAAGAATACACCAATGAAGATGAAGATAAAGGCGTTGAAGAAGGATTTAGTGATGATTGTGGGATTCTTTTCTAAAAAACTCTCGTAATTTAAAGAGAACCCTGAAAATAGAATTAAGGGGGATCATATACTCAGGGGAGTTATAGAATATGAGGCACAATCTCAGGGGGAGATATGATGATAGGGGGAGTTATCAAAAAGAAAAAATATAGGAAATATTCAAGGGCATATCAGGTTATCCTTTGTCATTGTTGTCAAAGGGGGAGAAAGTTTAGATATTGCCATCAATGCCAAAGGGGGGTATTTTTGAGAATGTAGTTTTCATTGATATCAAAGGTGTTCATGAATGACAAAGGAATAACCAGTAGATATGGTAGCAAGATAAGGTCATCAATGACAAAGGAGAAGTTTGATGTTATGAGTCTTTGTAGCTGAAATAGTCAGACCAGAGAAACTATGTAATGAACTGAAGTAGTCTCTATGATGTAGATATGAAATTATGGGTCTATTGAGAGTTGATAATATAGATCTAAACCCAAAACGAATCTAGCAATATATGCTGGGTTTTATATGAAGTTCTAAAGCAGCATAGACACCAAGAAGAACTGATTGTATGCAGACTCGATATAAATATTTGAAGAAAGTGCAGAGATCAAAGAAAGAGTATGGACTGGAGAATGCGGAAAATATGTGTAACAATGGTTAAAGAAACAAAGAACAGAGCTTGAGTGGAAGGGGAGATGTAGTATGAATGACAAATTTGTTGATCCAATCGAAGAATAGAGAAAATATATCTGTGAGATTCTTTATAAAATATTTATAATCAGCAGCATGAAAATCTAGGTGTGCATCTTCATAGCTATTAGAAACGGTCACAAGGAATTTTCGCAAATACATTATGGAGATCCGCAAAGTTATAGTAAAGATAGGCATTAGTTATAAAATGAATGTTTAGGAAGCATCCCACACGAGATCTGACGGATGAGATCATTTTCGCATAAGATAGGCGGAAAGGTTGTAGTTCAACAAAGTTTTGAAATCGGATGGCTGAGAGTCAGTCCGCAACAAAATATGACAGTTGAGGATCAATTTTGCATAAGATACGTGGAAAGGTTGAATTTTAGCAAATATCCAAGATCCAATGGCTGAGAAGTGATCCGCTAAGAACAAATCAACGGTTCAGATAGAAAGCGGAAGGTGAAAAGCGGATAGTCCGAAAAAAGACTATAGGAAACATTGAGTTTCTGACTTCCACATTACGTAGTGCGGGTGCAAAACTGCAAAAGGTCGAAGTTTGGAAAAAATGAGTTTCTGACTTTCGCATTCCACAGTGCGGGAGCAGAAGTGTGGGTGTGGAACCAAGAGGTCAAAGTTCTAGAAACATTGAGTTTCTGACTTCCACATTCCACAGTATGGGAGCGGAAGTGCGGGTGTGAACCGTGAGATCAAAGTTTTTGAAACATTGAGTTTTCGACTTCCGCATTCCACATTGTAGAAGAGAAAGTGCGGGTGCGGAACCATGAGGTCGAAGTTTTGGAAAGATTGAGTTTTTGAATTCCGCATTCCACAGTGTGGAAGCAAAAGTGCAGGTGCGGAACCGCGAAGTGTAAAAAGTTGAAGACATGAAAATTGAGTTTTTGACTTCTGTATCCTGCAATCTAGAAGATCAACGGTCATAAAGATTCTCATGAGAGATCAATGGTGTGGAAAGGTTACTACAGAAAATGAAAGGCGAAGAAGTGCAAAAGCAATGTTTGAGATTTTTTAGAACCTGCATTCTGCATCCCACGATCTGGATGATCGACGGTCAGAAAGACATCTGTGAAGGATCGACGGCACAGAAATCTTAGTGCAAAAAACAAAAGGCAGAGAAAGTGAGAAAACAATGTTTGATCTTTTGATGTCCCGCACTCTACATCCCGCATTTTGGAAGATCAACGGTCATGGAAGATCCCGCGGGAGATCAATGGTGCGAAACAGTTGAGATGGAAAGCTAGGTGCAGAAAAGACATTTTGAGAAATGTCATAGTTCATAAATTTGCATCCTAGCTTAGATCAATGATCAGGAATAATCCCGATATGACATCAACAGATCAGGATGACTACTGAGATGAAAAATGTGGAAATTCATGACTAGAATATTTAAACAAGAAATAACCTAGTTATTTCGAAGAGGCGAGATTAAGAATGGAAAGGCGCATTAGTGAGGAGGTGCATCTGAGTGTGAGGGTATTTATTAACAGTTTAATTAAATGAAAGAATTGTCTCTATGATCATGCATGGCAGATTTCAATAAGTAAACAGCAGACTGATAAAAATCATTCCAGGGTTCCAGGGTGGCACTAGGGAAGACTATAAGTCTGCGCAAGGTGTTGTAGCACCCTTTCTTGTTGTATTAGGAAAAAGCACAGGGTGTCGTAGCATCCTTGTATGTTGTAGTAGGAAGAAGCACGGGGTGTTGTAGCATCCTTGTCTATTGTAGCAGGGCAAAACCCAGGGTGTTTTTACATCCTTTCTATAGTAGCAGATAAAGCAAATTTTCTAGATTCATCTTATAAATGAGTTTGAATTGTTGGTTTTCTATCTGAGGTTTCCACGATAAAATTGGTGTCTTAACTTGTTTGATTCTTTGTGTGTTTTAGTTTTTAAAAAGAAAAATACAAAACTCATTCACCCCCCCCCCCCCCTCTCAGTATTGTGGGATAATCCAATAGTGCAGACTATAGAAATTTTTCACATTTTTTTTAACTCGGGAGAAATTTGTCTCTTGGTGTGAAAGCTTGATCAAGTTCCCTACTGTTCACTTTTGAAGGGGGGGGTCCCATGAGGTTTTCCCCATTTCCTCGGTTTGTTGAGAAATTACTTTTTGCATTAGATTGTATGGGTGAGCTTTAGTCTTAGTTTTCAAGGCCCAGGTTGTCCAAGTTTGGATTAAGGGGGGTGATAGGATTAATTATAATCCTCCCTTGAACATCATAGTCTAAATATCATTTGTTAGCTTAGAAGTATGTTGCCACTTCACTAGTGCCATGGGTGTTATAGCTGATTTTACCACTCCAGGTGAATCACACTTGTATGGCCTTCCCCTGTCTCTGTACAGACTCCTTAGACCCCTTGGACCATTTTTTATCCTTTGATGTTTCCTTCACCATCCCTAAAAACATGTGAAAATGAATACACGCGACTTTTAAATACCTAATCGTGTATATACGTGGGTTTTACCCCTAAAACCACGTACATCGAGATGTGTGCATAATCCAAATCCTTTTGGAGTTTTCCTTGACATGGATTCGACTCACTTGACTCCTAGCCTTCCATATTCCTTGAGATCGCTCGGATTCAACCTTTCATTACCCCTTTGAAAATCTATATAAGGAACTCTTTGGTACATTGAAGGCATAAGAGAGAATTGAGAGAAAAGAAACTATAGTCCATTGTTGCCGAAACTTGTGCTTGAGTCTACATCCCTTTGTCCCTTGGAGCACTTTTGTGTTCTTCCCAAGCTTTTCTTTTGCTTGTGAGCTTGCTATCGAGAGATGGAGGATTGAGGTGGTGGAGGCCCAAGTGGGGGATTCAGTTTCTCTGATTCGCAAACGTGCTGACAGAGGTTGTATCCATTGTAATCTCTGATTTTATATTAATAGAAATATCTTTTCCTGTCCAATAATGTATGTTTGAATGAATATTTTATACATGGATGATTTCAAATTCTTATACATTGTTGATTATATATGCTAGAATAGATCTAACACCAATATATATAGTATGCTTGTCTTGTTTACTTGTTTTTGAGGAAGTGATTCATCAATTCAAGCTGAAGTTGGAAAGCTCAACGGGGATCTACTTCAACCATCCAGAATAAGGTACGAGGTATGATCCTTTAGTGTTAGATATTTAATTTCTATTGCATATTGGAAAGGATTGATTTCTAGAGTCAAGTTGTCTTTTGTGGCACCCCAAGCCATAGGAATTTCTCTCTGTAATAGAATTGTCGACTCTGCTTGGGAGTTCCTAGTAGTTGTCCTTTGGGGGTTTTCTATCAGCATTCAATGACCTTGAATTGCTCTTTTTTCTCTTGTTTCTGTGTCGGGTCTAGGGGCATGTTTGCCTGGTAGTGTCTGATTGGTGTGAAGTTTGTCTCAGCTTGTCTGTTTTCCTTTATCTTTATGCACTTTTCTTCCTGTACGTGAGTTTTTAACTCACAGTCGCGTATATACGTGGGTTTCATTGCTATTTCCATGTACACACGCGATTTTACTACGAACAGTCGCATATGCCCTTAGTTTTTCCTTCTAGAGGAAGTTAGATGGTTGTTGGGTGAATTTTGATGATTGCTGAGTCTCCTTTGATACTGCTAGAGTCTGTATACACCTCTATTTCTGACCAGAGACGTTTTTTTAGGGTAAAATTTTCTTTTTGAAGAATGTTCTTGTCATTGCATTTTCAATTTTTTGTTTTGGGATTAGTGCATTAGACTTCTTTTAACTTAGTACTTTGCTTGAGTGCCACTTGAGTGTGCTTGCAGAGTCTGGGGATTATAGAGCCATTCTTTTGCTTTTATATCTCATTTTTATTTCAAAAAATCCAAAAATATTTGCTTATCATCATGCATTGCATCTTGCATTTTGCATAGTACTTGCACTATATTTGCTTTGGAGTTTTAGTCAGGATTTCATATAGGAAAGATTGCACCTATCATTCGAAGAAAATTGTGCATTTCACGTAGTAGCATAGCCTGTTTTTCATGGACACAATGCATTTGCATTGATTGTTAGGTGTGCATTTTGCTGCATGTTGTTTCATAACACCATTAGTTGCACGGCCATATACCTCTTTTGAGTAATAAAGCCAATTAAAATCAACACTTAATTAAAATGAACTACACTATTTTATTTGATAGGGTTCACCAACAAGATTAGGTTTTAGGGTCTTGGAATAGTTCATTGTGAGTAAATTCTCCAAGACCACTAAATAACAACATGTATGTGTCTATCCAAGTGAGTGTTTGAAATTCCTTGGTATAACCAGTGTTTCTCAGGATCCTCCTCTCAAAAGGGAGTTAAGCACGAGGCAGTGTGAGCGGTTGTTGATTGGGATTACCCCTAGTCATAATTGAGTAGCACCGGAGATATTTCCAGGATTTTATTCGTATCTGGGGGCTCTTTCAAGAGTTTCAGGCTTTGATACCCTACCCATACGGTCAATCCCGCCTGCGACTGTATACATGAGCATTGATTATATTGAGGTGACCTTAGTGGCCTTACCTAGGATATCGAGGGGGTAATTTGCAGGGGTTATTCTGGGGGTGTCCTAGCCAGGTTGGGGTCAGACAGCACAGTCACTTTATGCGTTGAATCTGAGGGCCACAATAATTGGTTACATACCTCAGCTTGTTGTGTATGGGAGTAGCAAGCCTCTCCTAGGTGAGACATACCTACTTCATTCAGGAGATCACTTATCCTACCCTTGATTGCTTGTGGTTGGATTTAGATTTTATTGGTGATTGCTCTGTGCACGCTAGCTTGCCTAGGGTTTGTGTAGATAGAGAGTCTTGTATATTTTTTGAGTCATTGTGGATTTGGGGGCGGCTCCTCGCTGTTCTTGTTGTTTAGCAGGACTTTCGCCTTCTACATCTCCTCCTCCTTTGGGAGAGAGAATTAGACAGTCCAGGCGGACTACTTCACACATTGATTCACAAACCATGGGAGACCATATAGAAGGTATTCCTAAACCACCTTTTCCCATTCATGTGGAAGATGGGGAGTTTACTCCTAACTATGATCCTTCACCTGATTTGACTGATTTAGGTTCTGTGATTTTTGAGATAGGAACTTTTCATGATAGACCTACTTACTCTAGGGTTGATTACCCATTGACGCATCACCGGTATGGAATTCCAGAGGATGATGAGACTCATTTTGAACGCGCGAGCACTAGTTATGGTAGTTATGGTATGTCTAGTTTTCCCACACATGATTTGGCATTCCATGTCGAATCTGAGTTTGAGCCTAACACTATGCCTCGGGGCACTCTCATTCCTTACCATGCGGAGAGGTTTGGGAGCATAAGTCACATTGTACCTTCCATCCTAGCGGTGGAAGCCACATCACATATTCCTCCTAGGTCTAGGGTTAGTGATCCTATTAGGATACCAGATCCAAGACAAGTGACTATAGGGAGTAGCACATACATAATTACATAGGTCCCTTCATTCTCTGTCCCTAGTTCTTCGAATGTTCACCCTCCACCTCATTCACGTGGTCCTTCGGGCCGGAATGTTGCTACGAGTCATGTCTGTACTATGTTTACTAGACCAGTTGTGTCTTAGGTTCATGCACCACCTGTTGTTTTGGGAGGTCATGTTCATACTTCTAGAGGTCATATTCCTACTTTCGAAGCATATATTTCTACTTCTGGAGCGTATATTCCTACTTATGGAGTGTCTCATCGGACATCTCATGCGATGACTTATGGACCCTATTATGGGACGCAATATGGACAGGGTTCTTCACCTTATGGGTGTCGGTATCAACAACCTGCTTACTCTCCAAATTACGGCTTTGTAGATCCAAATAGTGAAGGTACACCACACTATGGTGCTTCCATGCCACCCTATACGAGTCAAACAGGAGGAGGGCACTATGGCCAAGGCCATGGTGGTTATGGTAATCAGACTTATGTGAATCAAAACTATCAGGGAGCATTCCATCGAACTAATCATCCTAGGCTCCCTTTCCTCGCAACGCTGAATCTTCCTGACTTGTCGAGATTGACGAACGATCCTGTAGCTCATGACCTGGCTTGGCCGGCTATCCCTACTAAGCTTCCCTCGGACATACCCAAATTTGAGCGAAAACCAGGAGAGGATCCGAGCGAACTGTTACTACCTTTCACCTATGGTGCTCTTTGAATTCCTTACACTAGGACTCAATATGTTTAAGGCTGTTTCAACACACCCTTACAAGGCCTGCCGCAAAATGGTATACAGAGCTACCTAGGGGGGCATTCATTTTGTTCGATGACCTAGTGATGACTTTTCTTAACCACTTCCAGCTACCAATGCATTATGACGTTGGTACAAAACTCTTGTCGACATTTCGGCAAGATAAAGCCACACATATCTTGGATCATATCCAAGAGTGGTGTAGATGGAAGAGGTTGATTAAAGCCTTTGTACCGCCAGAATTCCTCCTCAAATGGTTCCTTAAGTCGTTATTGTCGTATATAGCGAAGGATGTTTCTACATCTAGAGTGAAAAATGAGGAACAAGCCATTTTTATGTTGCAGGAACTGGATTTGATTTATGCTCAGTCTGGTTTGTTATATGAGATCATTCCCAATGCTCCACGTTCTAGTTTCGACCCCAAAGTTAAACCTGGACCACATGTCGATGGCATTGTTGGTTGTGCGGGTGCTAAACCTGTGGATTCAGTTGCAAAACAAGTTATTCAATTGTCAATCAACTAATCTGCTTCGGGACAAGCCATGGCTTTGTCTCAACCCGCCCAAACGGCGAGTGTGCTTTCAGTACAATCGTCGTACCAGAAGGGTAACCAGCAGCCCAGACGAAATAAGAAGAAGGGTAAGAATAATCGTAAGGGTGGGAATAGGAATGAAAATGCTAATAATAATGACAAGAATGCCCGTAATGCTGGGGGGGACAAGAAAGATAAACATAAGGTTAAATTTCCTTGCAAGTTGTGTAAAGAGGATCACCTCACTTACTTGTGCCCTCGTATTGATGAAGCCTCGAGATTCTTGGCACAGGGCCTAGCTGTGCTGACTAACCCTTTACCTCACAATCAAAATATGAACTCGAGGACCCACGATCAGTCTGGTGGTGACCAAGATCCACCGGAGGGTAGTGGTCATGGTTGCATTAACATGGTACATGCTGCGAAAGTTGTGACCCGTGTGAAAGACTATGGTTCGTCACAGCCCAGCCCAGGAAAGGAACCTGATCCACCAGGGACTCCTTTGCATATTGAAAAACCTGTGGATAAACCTGAAGCTGCACCTCACATTCCTAAGGGAGTCCTTAAGCGTTCGGGGCCCAATCCTAATGCCCGAGCCTCCTAGAACTATTATGTTGTCGAGGATTTGGGCCACACTCCTTGTGCAATGTCTGTACTGGAAGTAATTCAAAGTTGTCCTTTGCAAAGGAAGGCTTTGCTTTCTGCCCTTGGTGTGAATGATGATAATTCTTCCTCTGTGATTAAATTTGAAACCGTAGGACTTCAGCCTCGCTTGCCTTACTATGTGTCTCTTTTGATTCACGTAGAATGTCTTAACATGACCGTCAAGCGCATTGTGATTGACGAAGGCGCTACTACTTCTGTGATGTCTTTATCGTGTTGGAAGGGTTTAGTTTCCCCTGAGTTGTCTAAATATGCAACCATGTTAACTGCTTTTGATGGGAGATCGTTTAGGTCGCATGGGATCCTTCCTTCCCTTAAGGTCCATTTGGGAGGGAAGACCATTGCGATAGAGGTCAAGGTGGTTGATGCACCCCTTGACTACAATCTCTTGCTGGGAAGGAATTGGATGTACAATATGCAAGCTGTAGCTTCTTCCCTATTTCACGTTGTATGCTTTCCATTTAACAGGAAGATACTCATGATTGATCAAACATCGTTCAAGAATCTGTCAATTACCTCATCTTTGGGAGCTTCGATCCCGATCGTTGAACACTCTCAGCCGGCAACTGGGAGTGTGGGTGTGGGCATGTATCCATCCCTCATGGGAAGTTTTAGTTGTCCTGCACCAATCCTTATGATAGGGTCTAGTTCCGGTGAGGCTTCGACATCTATGAGATCGGTGTCTTTTTGCACGAGTCATATGGAAGACCCTTGGATTCTTCCTACACCAAGTACTTCGAGTGAGCCCATCGTGATGGACATGCTATTGCCTACAACTATGGTAGCTTATCAAGCTAATATTGAGTGTGTTGCAAATCCCAGTACTTCCTCTTCACAGACAGAGGAGGAGGACCCTTATGTGCTACCTACATGGGAAATACAGTATTCTCACATGCATGACTACCTTGATAGTGTTTTCCCTTCAGATGAAGTGATTATTGAGGCCATGTCAAGAGTTGAGCCACCATGGGAAGAGCTCCATCATAGATCGTACTTTCTTCCCAAGCTTGACCGCTTGGAGCGTGAGGACTTTAGGGAGGTTCTTAGTGAGAGAATTGGTAGTCCTATGGTTCCATTAAGCTCTATTGGTCCAATGGCTAATGGAAACATGGAAAATATATCTCCAATGATTCGTATCAATATCTCTTGCGATCCTGGTAGGATAGAGAATGTCTATATTGGGGCAAAATGTTCCCATGCTGAGATTCAAGAATACACCGAGCTTTTTAAAGAATTATGTGATATCTTTGCTTGGTCTTACGATGAAATGCCAAGTATCAGCCCTCGCATTGTTGAACATGATATTAAGACTTATCCTAATGCTAAGCCTGTTCAATAATTCTTGCATGTGGTGAATCCTAGGAAAGCACCTGCGATTAAGCCAGAGACAGAGAAACTGTTGAAAGTCGATTTTATCTATCCCATTCCCTTGATGGAGTGGGTTTCAAACCCCGTTCTGGTGGATAAGAAGGAGGGAGCGATCCGCATATGTACTGATTTTCATGATTTGAATTGTGCCTATCCTAAGGACAATTTCCCCACACCATTTATTGATCAGATTTTGGATGAGTGTGTGGGTAGCGAGGTTTTTTCCTTCATGGACGGATTTTCCGGATATAATCAGATTCAAATTAAACCTAAGGACCAACATAAGACTACATTTATTTGTCCTTGGGGAACTTTTGCATATCGGAAAATACCTTTTGGCCTTAAGAACGCCAGAGCTACTTTTCAGCAGGCCATGACCTTGATCTTCAACGATCTCAAATCGATTATAGAAGTATTTTTGGATGACCTTGCTGCTCATTCTCATATGAGAATGCGTCATTCCTATCATTTGAGATTGGTGTTCGAAAGATGACGCCATTATTTGGTCAGGTTAAATCCTCACAAGTGCATCTTTTGTGTGAAGTCAGGTCGCTTGTTAGGATTCATCGTTTCTAAAGAGGGTATAAGAGTCGACCCTTTGAATGTAGCAGCAATACTTCAGTTGTCTCCCTCGAAAAATATTCATCATCTTCAATGTTTGCAAGGCATGGAAAACTTCTTACGGAGATTCGTTGTCAATTTTTCCAATTTGACTAGAGGCTTCATGCATCTTTTGAAGAAGGACACCACCTTTTGTTGGGATGAGTGAGCCCAAGAGTCCTTTGATGCGCTCAAGTGAGCCCTAGCATTGGCCCCAGTGATTATTCCCCCAGACTATAGCCCTGATTTCCTACTTTATGTGGCCACATCCATGGAGACGATTGGTATGGTTTTGGTTCAAGAGGATGAGGAGCTCCAAGAGCATGTCATATACTATCTGATCAGGAATCTTATTGACGCGGAGATCCGTTATTATCATGTTGAGAAGCTTGCCTTAGCTACTGTACATGCAGTTCAATGATTGAGACATTATATTCTCCTTCGCCAGAACTTGGTTGTAGCCCATCTCAATCCATTTCAATTCATCCTCACTCGAAGGATGATTGGGGGAAAATATAATAAATGGATTGTCATCCTGCAAGAATTTGATCTTGAGTTTGTTTCAGCAAAATCAAATAAATCGTTAATTTTTGTAGAGCTTATATCGGATTTCCCAAGTGAGACCAAGGATTTGGTTTGTGAAGATATGTTTATCAATGAACACATATTATTAATCTCAACTTTAGACCCATGGTATGGGGATATCATTATATATTTACAAACATTGAAGGTCCCTACTCACCTCTCGCAGGATGAACGATGACAATTATGTCACGTGTCTAAGAATTACCTCATAGTGGATAACACTATATACCGCTGTGGGGTCGATTCCATTTTATGTCGTTGTTTAACTCATGAAGAGGCTGAGGTGGTGCTAAATGATTTCCATGGAGGGGCGTGTGGTGGTCATTTATCTGGGATTTCTACAGCCCAAAAAATCTTAAGAGTGGGTTATTTTTGGCCGTCAATATTTAAGGATTTTGTAGATGCGGTCAAGAGGTTCCATCCTTGCCAGGTGTTTGCACGTAATATGTGCTTGAAACCTGCCCTGTTACATCCCATCATCACCGCCAGTCCCTTCACTAAGTGGGGGCTCGATTTTATGGATTGCAACCTAGCTTTAGCTGGGTGGCATCATCATATCATAGTGGTTGTTGATTACTTCACGAAATGGGCTGAGGCTATGCCTACAGTTAAATCCGATGGTGAGACAGCTGCGCACTTTGTATTCAACCAGATTATTACTCGGTTCGGGATTCTGAAAGAGCTTGTCACTGACCATGGCTCGCACTTTCAGAATCGTATGATGGAAGAGTTGGCATCAAAATTAGGGTACAAACAAGAGCATTCCTCCTCTTACTACCCTCAAGCGAATGGACAGGTAGAAGCAGTGAACAAATCACTCAAATCCATTCTCCAACAAACCATCGCACAAAGCAAGAATAATTGGCACATTATGTTATATCCTGTTTTGTGGGCATATAGAACCGTTGTTAAGACTACCACAGGTTTTTCTCCATATCAACTTGTACATGGAGTGGAGTTGGTATTGTCGGTTGAGTGCGAGATTCCTTCTTTGAAGTTAGCCATAGAGCTCTTACCAGAAACTTCACCTTTGGAGGACCGTTTGGTCCACCTTGAGCAACTTGATGAGCAGCGTCGAGATGCCTTGGTGGCTCTAGAAGTAAATAAACGTCATGTAAAGGTCCAGTACGATAAGTCTGTCCATCCAAGGAGGTTTAGTGAGGGAGACTTGGTCCTTTTGTGGGATCAACCGAAAGAACCCTTGGGGGCAGAAAAGTTTAATCCCATGTGGCATGGTCCTTACGTTGTCAAACGTGTGTCAAAGAAGGGCACTTATGAGTTAGTGGATTATGAGGGAACGGCCTTGGTGGAGCCTAGGAATGGGCTCTATCTCAAAAAGTACTATGCATGATTTTCAGCCAATGTTGGTTATTGTATATTATTGTATAGTTTTGCATAGGTAGGTATTTTTCTTATGGTGATTGGGTTTTTGATTAGTTTTTGTTTCTTTTGGCAGATGTCAATGGAATCTTCCACCTTCATAGGATTCACGGATGGTGCGAGTCGTCACACTCAACACTCGGCCTCTCCTAATTGGGTGATTTATACTCCTATGGTTCAGGTATTGTCTTCAGGAGGCATATGTTTATGGCCATGTTCGAACAGTGTTGCTAAATATAGTGACATTATTGAGCTTCTACAGGATGTCATTTTACATGGCGCTCTCTCTCTCTTGAGGTACGTCTTGATTCAGATTTAGTATTGTCACAACTTAATGGTTTGTACCATGTTAGAGATCTGACATTATTAAGAATATTCTTACGTGTGAGATTATTAGAACGGCAATTTGACAATATAACATACATACATGTTGAAAGAATTAATAATCAAGTTGTTGACTCATATGCTAACTACGTGTAAGATTGGCATTTGTTTCATACACAATAAATTCATCACAAACACAAATTTTTACACGTGTAAATAAATAAACCGATCATCATAAAAGTTTTTATAAACATCCAAAATGTGGTAATACATAGTGTCATGATACAAAAATGGGGCTCTCGAGCCACCAAAATATAGTACATGGTAATACAAAATGTATCACTCTCAGGTATCTAAGCCTGTGGAGGAGGAGGGGGGTTGTGATCATGGAATGTCACTACGGCTCTAGCTAGCCGTTGAAATAATCGCACCCATGCTCATGGTACACCCACCACCTGGCGCTGCATGGCCTCAGGAAAGTCCTCGACTTGCGCCATGGGAACTCTATGTGTCAGCCTCACAGAGTTGGTATGAATGCTTTGGAGCATCCGCTCCATATCCACACCCATGATATCGTCTCCTCTTCCCCTCCGTCTATGACGAGGGAAGCCTTCAGGCCACCATGGTCCCACATCTGCATGCATATGGTAGATGTCACTATGTATTGTCACCCAAAAATATGTATTTTGATTCCATATAATCAGAAAACACAAAAAAATTAAATAAATCAAAAATTTAAAGAGAGGGTCGAGATTCGTTACCTATGTCACCGTATGCCGATTCTGTTGGTAGCGGCATGTCTAGATCCCCTCGAAAATATATCTCCGCATAGGGGTAGTCATCAATGGAAACTATCGGTTGTCTCCACCATGAAAACAAATCAGTTGGATAGGGGTTGGACACCCTACCTCCACCCAGTCTATGCATCGCATCTTCCCAACATCGTTGGGCCGGATCTCGAACCTCATGTAGAGGAACGTCAACTCTGGGGCTCAATCCTAGAACATGCTCAAAGAAAAATGTGCTCAGTATCCTGCTGAAACCAAAGTTTCGCACTCTGCCCATATTACACTCACTGAGCTGATGTTTCATGTTGCCCATTAGTGCAGTGCTCCAATCATATACCATGGGTCTCATGCACTCCACTACATAGAACATCAGAGGCTGCGAGGCCTGGTGGAGTGAAGCCAACCCTGCTATCCTGCCCAGTGTCAGTAGGATGGCCTTTAGGCCCAGCACCTGTATGGAGTTAGTAGGGATCTGATTCCCCACCTTCTCTGTGTCCGGATAGTAGTACACCGCAATGTACTCATCTATAGTCAGGCCACCTTCGGGCCCGCGAGAGCGTAGGTTCACTACTTCACCCCATCGGGAAAGTCCAGTAATAAAGTATATGTCCTCCACCTCTATGGTGAGGGACATCCCATCTATCTGGAATGACTCTGATTCTGGATCCCAGTAGTCCATCAGCATCTGCAATAGTCCTGGTTTGGCCATTAAGCCACCAAGACACCAAAATTTGTAGAGCCCACATGCACGTAGCACTTTTTGAGCCATTAGATCGGCCCTTACTACCTCTTCTACATCACCATGTTCACGTTCTCTCCATTCTAGGACCATCCTACACAAAAAATTGGAAGTTTACCCATTAGAACACTTAAAAAACCTTATGCGCAGCTGCATACGTGACTGTTTTCCAAACAACTACGTATGTACGCGACTGTGAGGGAATTTTCCACGTATATCCAGCCCTATACGTGGAAAACCCTCGATTTCTGCATGGGCTACAGCACCTATTTTGGAATGGCCTAGAAATCCAAAATCACCATGGAATTTGACAAAAATTGTATCAAAATGGAAGAGTAGAGCATGTGTAAGTACCTGGAAGAAACGATAGTGGATTCCACCGGCCAGATCTCCTGGAATTTGCTGTTGAAAGTCTCAGCTCAATTGGGTAAAAATTTCAAATGTTTTATAATGTTTTGAATATTTTACTATTTATAGAAAGTTTTCAAATTTTTGAAAATTTTTACCCCCTTTCCTATAGTTTGGACCATTTCTAATCATTTTGGACCCTTTTTGGAATAATTTATGATGTAGGAGACCTTTTTGAGTGTCGTTTCAGTCGTTGGATTGACCCGTTCATGCCAATCTCGGGTATCATATCTAAACTGGCATATAGGTTAGGTTTCATCACCATTTGCATTTTGCATGACCTTATGACCATTTCATTATAGCCTTAGGTATGAACCCACTCTATTATGTCACGGAACTTTCTTGTTGTTTTAGAAGTGGCATGATATGAGTGGTAGAGCTTGACCTTACATGGGTACCCTAGTTAGCGCCTTATTTGCATTTGGTGCCCATGCTGACGTTTTGTCCCTTGGGGGGTGGGAGTCCATTGTATAGTATTGCCATGACATTTTGCAAGAGCCTCATACTCCTCTTGATCTTTTTTTGTCCTATTTCCCTCAGGACTCCCTTATGTCAAGTTGTAATTGTATTATCATGATCTTTGCTTGCCTTATTGAGCTTTATGCCAGCTTCCTTGACATTGAGTTTCAGCCATATAGCCCGAGCTTGTCTCATGTCTATCCATGCAGAGCCATTTTGTATATCCTTTGTAGCTTGATTCCCTATTTTTACCAGGAGGGGATTTTCCCCCGGGTGTCGCTATCCTACACATGTATCCTTGCATTGAGCATAGGTATGTTCCACTGCTTGGAACTAGTTTTTTTTCCCCTATGACACTCGTCTCCTCCTAGTCTGTAACTATAAAGCAGTTTTATTCTTTTTCAAGCTTTTTAAATATTTGAAAAAGTCCAAAAAAAAAATCAAAAAACCAAAAATCCAAACAAGGAAAGATGTTATATTTGGCAGCTATCAAGTCGTGTCGTCTTCGAATAGAGCACTATATATCACATCCATTGGTTAGGTTTATAGTTAGGAGCTATACTCGTTTATCTGAATTTATCTCCACCGACTGGTTAAGCTTCCAGTCCCCATGGAGCCTCTGTCGATGCCTCCTATGTCATAGAGATGTCCCAGTTTTGTATATCGAGTCTATGCTGCCTTTGTTTAATTCACCATTTGTCGTTATGCTCTTGTTCGAAGGAAGTTGAAACCTAAGTCGGCCATTCCTCAGTTACCTTGACTTTGCATGTTGACCATTCCCGGTACAGTTACTGGTTCGTGCACCTTATGATCGAGTCCTTCCACATTATATAGCTTTGCTGAGTACCTCGTGTTGGATGATGGGGGATGCCTTAATGCCCTCCTTCCAGCAGATTTCATCCCATCAAATTCAGATCATTTATTCTGGGATTGGAATCTAGAGTCATTTTTTAGTGCCTTGAGACTTGCAGTCATCAGTGGTAGGTTCTCTCGCCATCGACAGTCTTTGGGAATACATCAATGTCCCCTGATCGATGGATCCTCTCAAGTGTTTGACCTCAACACATTTATTCACACTTGTTAGTTTGCACTCTAGTACCTTGATTCCCATTATCATTATCGGTGGGTGATCTCGCATCTGTTAACGGAATACATCAATGACTGGTAATCAGATGATGGACTACTATGTTCGACCTCGACACCTCTATTCACATAGTAGGACATGTACTCGTAGCGGTTTGTGTAGAAGATCTTCCAGATTGCTGGCATCTCTTATATGCTACCTCCTTGATCGTGCCAGTGTTCATGAGATTTCAACTCTCGTGACTTGATTCCAGTATATGTTATACATTTTCAGCTATTATGGAGATCTTGATCCATTGTATATCTTCAGCCATTATGGAGATCATGATCCTTTGTATATCTTCATCATGGAGATTCTGACCTATGTATATTGTACGTGGCAATGACCACTTACGTGATATTTTGTATCATGCCTATTCATGGCCATTGTACTCTTATGTATCTGGGACTGCTATATGTATTTACAGTTATGTGCAGAGTTGTATCATTGTACTATGCTGATTGGGTGGCTGGTCTTCCATTTGGGATCCTTCATCACTCCACTTCTAGGATGGACTTATAATGTATTTCAACCATCGTATGACCCCTCTAACCTCACACATTAGGGGGCATCTATTATAGCTGATTTTACCACTCCAAGTGAATCACACTTGTATGGCCTTCCCCTGTCCCTCTGCAAACTCCTTAATCCCCTTGGACCATTTTTTGTCCTTTGATGTTTCCTTCACCATCCCTAAAAACATGTGAAAATTAATACACGTGACTTTTAAACCCCTAATCGCGTATATACGCGGGTTTTACACCTAAAACCGTGTACATAGGGATGTGTGCATAATCCAAATTCTTTTGGAGTTTTCCTTGACATGGATCTGACTCACTTGACTCCTGGCCTTCCATATGCTTTGAGATCGCTCAGATTCGACCTTTCATTACCCCTTTGAAAAGCTATATAAGGAACTCTTTGGTACATTGAAGGCATATGAGAGAATTGAGAGCAAAGAAACTATAGTCCATTGTTGCCGAAACTTGTGCTTGAGTCTGCATCCCTTTGTCCCTTGGAGCACTTTTGTGTTCTTCCCAAGCTTGCCTTTTGCTTGTGAGCTTGCTATCGAGAGATGGAGGATTGAGGTGGTGGAGGCCCAAGTGGGGGATTCAGTTTCTCTGATTCGCAGACATACTAACAGAGGTTGTATCCATTGTAATCTTTGATTTTATATTAATAGAAATATCTTTTCCTATCCAATAATGTATGTTTGAATGAATATTTTATCCATGGATGATTTCAAATGCTTATACATTGTTGATTATATATGCTAGAATAGATCTAACACCAATATATATAGTATGCTTGTCTTGTTTACTTGTTGTTGAGGAAGTGATTCATCAATTCAAGCTGAAGTTGGAAAGCTCAATGGGGATCTACTTCAACCATCCAGAATAAGGTACGAGGTCTGATCCTTTAGTGTTAGATATTTAATTTCTATTGCATATTGGAAAGGATTGATTTCTGGAGTCAAGCTGTCTGTTGTGGTACCCCAAGCCATAGGAATTTATCTCCGTAACAATGGGGAACTCATATAGGACCCACCTAGCATTTGATGTGCCATTTTGCATGAGTTTAGGATATCTAGAGGCCAATCCCTATAATTTAGGAACCCACACTAGTCCCATCATCAGTTCGCCCTAGTCTATGTTTATTTATCCTCTGATGAGCATCAGTTAGTTCACCTCTAGTTAGACTAGCACCACATTTGCATGAATTAAGGAGGTTATGCACCTTTTCCTACCTACCTTGGTCAGTTAACTCATTGTAAACTGATTTAGTTGTCTTCAATTAAACTAGTGAGCCTCTAGTGGTGATTTTCCCACAGTTAGTGAACTCTGGAGTCATTCCAAGTTGGGGAGTTCAAATCACACCTAGTGGATTTGAATCATCCTTACTATATCATCATTGTATTACACAAATTAATTATTATGAGAGTAATGTTATGTTGACCATTTTTTGTCTTTTAACTATTCTATTTCACCAGGACTATTTGATCATTGTACTGAATTTCTTATTCCTTCTTCAAACTTATTTCATAGTGAGGTTCACCTAGAAGCTTGAAGATCCTAAGCTTTGATAAATTAAATAATTAAGGGGATTACTGAACAAGTATCATAAGAATCTTAATACTTCCTCACACATATCCATCTTCAAGAAATACATATGGAAAAATGTGGAAGTCACATGATAGTAATGATCCCATGATGACATTGGTCACAAGTGTGCAAATAATAGTCCATAAAGAAGAACATTGAAAATCGCACATATACACAAATAACATTTGTGAGACTTATGAATGAAGAAAGACAAACTCATGTGTAAAAGTATCATAAGGAAAATGCTATGTGGTAGGAATACCTGTAAAAGAAAATATTAGCTATGAACCTATGTGCAAAAGTCTCACAAGGAAGTTGGCATATGTGCATCATACATCACACAAAGATGAATTGCAATAAATGGCACGCCAACACAAACCTTAACTTGTGGAGGACGTAACTAGTGGGGAATTATCCGAGGATAAGGAACTTTACGAAGTGGACACATATCTTGAACTAAAAATACTATAAATAAGCAAGAGATAGATTTGGTCAAGTAAGCTTGTGAAGAATGAATATCTGAGATAATATAGTTGGAAAAGCTTTGAAATTATTTGGGGCATCAATGGATCGTTGATCGTAGTAAATATATTTATGTGGAGGATCCAAAGTGAAAAAATAAGTCAATGATGAACACCGAATAAGTGTGCTAGATGAAGAGGATACATGTTCTCAGTAAAAGACACAACAACAAAACAACAAAAGTGACTGAGCTAGATACTCTACTCTGTATTCATAAGAAGAACGCAGATCCATAGAAATGATGCAGAATGCAATAATTATAGCACATCGTGATTTTGGAAACTATCCGTTCATACACAAATAATTAGATGCAGATACTCATACACATATCGAAGAAGTTACAACATTTTCATATTGTCAATACATTCACAAGGATAACGTATTTTTTTATTTGTAGTTTTTCAATGCAATGTTGTTACATATCAGGGAGTTCGAACGAGGAAAGGAGCATGAGGTTGTAGCCTCCTTCCAAACATTGTTGGAGAATATAATCAGGGTGTTGTAGCATCCTTTTTGTTGGAGTAGATAAAACCCAGGGGGTTGGAGACTCCTTCCAATTGCATCTAGTAAATACAATTGGGGTGTTGTAGCATCTTTGCTATTGGAGAAGATAAAACATAAGGCATCAGAGCCTCCTTCCAGTCAGTGCTAGAGAACACAATCGAAATTTGGTGCTTCCACAACCAAATATCGCATTTGTCCACAGTTGATAGCTTGAAGCCATAAGTTGTAGTTTCCACATTTAGACAGATATTTGTTTAGGTCGGTGCCTAAAGTTCATGAGTCGGTGCTCGCACAGATTGAAGTTGTTGCACGCTAGTGTCAGCAACCTACATATTGTACTTGAGGATCAGGTCAACACCTAAAATAAGTGGGTGATCATTTTTGGAAATTGAAATCTCCCACTAATGTAATAATACACTTATATTTATAGATATAAAATTATTCTTGGATATTTGTGTGTTGTTTTGTTTGCTATTATTGTTGATGAAAAAAATTTTAATTGATGAAAACCTGCTTAAGTTAAATAATAGAAATATCTGTGGTATTACTAATTTACTCCCCTGTCTCAGTAATAAGATAAATCCAACAATTGGTATACGAGTGGGTGTCTTTAGTAGCAGACTAACATCTGAAAGAAGGATCCATCGCAGATATGGATAAGAAAGAAGGTATGTCCACCAACCGAGCTCTGATATTTGATGTCTCAAATTATGCTTTCTGGAAATTCCAAAAGGAATTTTATTTGCAGCCCCTTGGTATGGATATTTTGAAGTCAGTGGAAGATGTATACGAGTTCTCAAAATCTACCACATCTGATTCAGAAGAAACCAATGAGCGTACAACCTCCAGAACAGTGCCAGATGACCCTGAAAATAGAAGACAATATAAACGGAATGCACAAGCAAAGAATCCCATACTATGTGGGCTAGATAATATTGAGTTTACCAAAGTCATGCAATGTAATACATTGAAATAATTGTGGGACAAATTAAAGACTATTTATGAAGGAGATGATAAATTCAAGAAGGCCAAATTACAAACATTCTTAGCACAAATTGAAACACTCAAGATGAATGAGGAGGAATATGTTTCCACATACTTTCTCAAAGTGGATGAGATAATAAATTCTATAGTGATACTGGGAGCAATAATAGAATAAAATTCCGTTGGACAAAAAATCATGAGAACTCTTTCTGCATGGTTCAATTCAAAAGTGTCAATCTTAGAAGACAGTTTTGACTTAGACAACCTAACCAAGGATGAAATTTATGTAATTCTCACAACATATGAGATGATAATAAAACCTAAGAATGTGTTAAGGAAGGAAGTTGTGATTAAATCAATAGGGAATTCAAAATATAGCAAGAATGAATGCAAGAATATAGATGACATGTCAGATGAAGAAGAGGAAAACTTTGTGAGAAAATTGAAAAGAGGACAAGGTAAGTACAAAGGAAAGTTACCTTTTAAGTGCTTTAAATGTGGAAGAATTGGACATTTTGCTTCAAAATGCACATAAGAAGAAACCTGGGATAGTGAAAGTGAAGAAGAGTTAGACTATCAAGAATACAAAAGCAAGCATCAGCATAACAGAGTTGTGGAAAAAAAGAAATTTTAGTGGCAAAGTAAAATCCTGTACACCAAAGAGCATAATTTTTTAGAGGAGAAGACAATAGTGATAGACTGGGGGGTGTATTGTTCATGGTGGTGATCCAAGATGAAAACTCAATAGGAGAAAATTATTCAACTAAAGGAGCTTCAACTAGTACTTCAAAAATGACAAAGAAATGGACCTACAATGGTATACACCTGCCCTCTCCAAATAGGGAAGAAAAGAAAAAATCAAGTGGTACAAAAGAATCATTCAAGTTGGAGAAGAATGTCGAAAATAAACATTCCTCTAATGAAATCATGGTACCATTGTCGAATACTAAATTCAGGGAAGAGTTTAGTCACACTGAAGAAAGTTCAAATTCTAAAGACGAGAACAATATTGATGTCGACTAGAAAGGAAATCTGATTAGCGCACTAGAATATTTGAAGAAAGTTAGAAAACAGAACAAGGTAATAAAGGAACAACTCAAAAGGATAGAAGAACAACTGAATAATATTAAGGATATGCATGAAACACTGGAGAAGGAACTAAATTTTAGAGAAGAGGAGTTGTTTTGCGCAAAACAAAGAATCAGGAAACTAGAAGAAAACAAGTGTGCACTTAAAAAACTTTGGAAGGAATAGGAATCAGTAAATGAGCTACTGTAGAAAAAAAATTGTGCCAAAAGAATCAGAAGTCTCACACTTGAAATATGAAATGGTTTGTGCAATTCAAGGAAAATCGAAATCATGTATTTACACAAATACACAAATCGAGTTTAATAAAATCGCAACAATCCTAGATAAAATCCTATGATGCTAAATATCTTTAGAATATAAAACGGGAATTGGATATGTAAAGGCTAGTGATGGAATGTGCAATAAAGGAGAACTTGGTTCCATCCAACAGGATACATTTCACAGAAGATATGAACAACTTGCAAGAAATGATAAGCCCATGTATGCTAACTTCTTCAGATATAAAATTACCATTAGTTCTATAAAATGTTGGAGATGTAATTTTGTTGGACAAATAACAAAATATTGCCACACCATAATATGTTATGTGTTTGATAAATATGGGCACAAGACCTCACAATGTTTCAGAAAATAAAACATTGAAGGAATCTTGTCAGGAACAAGTTTGTGAACGAGCATCCACCCCATGAGCATAGGTCAGTTATGCACTAGAAGACATGGGTGAAAAATTTGTCTCAATAGTCTATCAGAAATGCAAACAACGTCAATACGGCTCATCCTGTCAAATTGATATGGGTAAGGAAGGTATCTTAGGAGTGCACAAAATATGGAAATAACAACTACACAATACCAGCAGCAAGTGATTGTTGCATACATTCCTAACCTAGAGGGGTTATTCAATATCCATGAGTCTAAAATAGATACATCAGAAAATCAAGGATTAATGTAGTAAGTTGGTGTGAATTGAATTCATTTAAAGAACTGTCGCTGTATATTTTGGAATGTGTATCTGTTATTATCAAAGTCAATATTTTCATGTGTAAAAAAAGTAAGGATACACATGTACAAGCATCATACAAGGACTGCGCAAAAATGGAAGTTTTTTATTATATTCAAAATATGATTACAAAATTTGGAGCTTCAAATCTCGTATTACATCTGGCCATGGTTTGGAAATTAGAATAGAGATATGAAGCCGAATAAAAACAAAGTGAGTCCCACCACAAAAAAATTGAAGTCGACAAAAGATGAAGACCAGTCATAGATGCATTTTGAGATCAACTTCTTCAAATCAAATAGCAGGAAAAGGTGAAAGGTGTGAGTCCAAATTCATTTAAGTTGAATATGCAGATTCTAGTGAATCCAGCAATGGAATAAAGTCCAATGCTGAAGATGATGAATCATAGGAAGCGTTCTTGGCCCTAATTTGATTTAGAATGTTGAATATATGTTGTTGCTACTGTTCCAAGAGATCAACTCGCCTACTTAAGTTGGATAACATTTCAAAAGTACTCTGGTTGAATTGTGATTGATGGCACAATGGAATGGAGTTGGATTTCTTCACATGGTTGTACCAAACACCTATATCCACCCACAATCATCCCAAATATGTCTGTTGAGACCAGACCACTAAGTGGAGGCTGTCAAGTGAGTTGTTTAATATCTGTAAGTAATATATGGCATTGACAAAGGAAAGGGAATCTAAATAATGACAACTGAAGATGCAAATTCTAGAGAAAACTCAACCAGGGTGCTGAACCAAGTGAATGCACTATCAACTTATAGGAATGGGAGACAATTTCTCACATTCACAGACATAAATTGAAGGTGTGTCAAAGTTGATGAATTCATCTATTGTGCAACCCAATGAATATCATTATGATGTCAAAATTTAATGCATGGGTCGATGAAGGACAAAAATATTATTTAAGGAATGATGTTGTAATAAAATTCCAGTATGAAAACAACACATGGACCAAGTCATTAGTGCTATCAAACATGCAAAATGTTGGAAATATGTGTGAATAAAAGGCTAATTTATGGACAATCATAAAACACCTCGTGTCTGAAATCTTAGATAAGATCACTCGCAGGCTACATTAAAAGTAGAGAGTGGTAATTAAGGTAGAACAATTCAGCTCCATTAATCTAACATAGAAATGAATTATTTGCGACCTGGCACACAAGAAGAGATGAGAACTGAGATAGGGCGAGTCAGCAAAGAAGAGAATCCCTTTTCCATTGATGTCAAAGGGGGAGAGAAAGAGAAAGAGGAGGATCCAAATGACACAGGGAGAAATGACTGAATGAAAAATTATGAAGATAGATCTGTGCAAAAGAAACAAGAGAATGATCACAGAAGGAGTCTTTGACGCACAGAACTAGAGCTCACCTTTAGAGGGAGTTTATGATAGGTGTTATCATTGAAAATGGGGTTGACATCAATGAAAAAGAGGGACATTGTTGAACATGTATTTTCAATGATGTCAAAGGATCTAATTTTAAAGGATCAAATATCAAAGGACCAGATGTTAAAGGAATTAAACTAGCTACTAAGCAGATTCCTCAAAAAATATCAGAAGAAGCTAATGACTTCCTCACACACAACCAACTTGAAGAAATACATATGGAATAAGGTCGAAGTCACATGAGAGAAATGATCCCATCATGACATTGGTCACAAGTGCACAAATAATAATCTATAAAGAAGAACATGTTTTTAGTACCAGGGGAAGCAGCAGCTGGGGACTAGGCTGGTACTCATGTGACATGGGGTCCAGGGATCCAATATCGCTATCATTATACCCCTAGGTGCACCCATGTGACCTGAACCCATGGGGAATGGGTAATCCGAGGTGATTTGAACTCATGACCTCCATTTATAACATGTCCTTCATATCAATCAAATTGTTGGTTGAGCTACACCCCTATGGACTAGAAGAAAATTGAAAATGGCACATATGTGCAAACACCATTTGTGATACTTATGAATGAAGAAAGACAAACTTGTGTGTAAAAATACCACAAGGAAAATGGTATGTGGTACGAAGACTTGTAAAGGAAAATATGATTTATGAACCTATGTGCAAAAGTCCCACAAGGAAGTTTCCACATGTCCGCCATACACCACACAAAGATGAATTGCAATAAGTGGCACACTAATGAAAACCTTAACTTGTGGAAACTACAAACTAGTGGGGTGTTATCCAAGGATAAGGAACTTCAACAAGTGGACACATCTCTTGAGATAAAAATACTATAAATAAGAAAGGAATGGATGTGGTGAAGTAAACTTATGAAGAATGAAGATTTGTTTTAATCTAGTTAGACAAGATTCTAAATTCTTTAGAGTATCAATGGTTGGTTGATCGCAGTAAGTATATTTATGCAGTAGTGCCAAAGTGCACAAATTAGTTAATGATGAACATTGAATAAGTGCAGTAGATAAGGAGGATACCTATATTCTGGATGTGTGATGTTCTTTCTTAGTAAAATATGCAAACTGCATAATAACAAGAGTGACTCAGTTAAAAACTCTATTCAGTATTCAAACACAGATCCACAGAAAACATGCATATTGCAATAATTATCGCACATCATGGTTTTGGAAACTGTTTGTTTAGACACAGATACCCAGATGCAAATCGAACAATTTACAATAGTTGCACATTGTGAATACATTCACAAGGATAAGGCATTTTTGTATTTCAATTTTTCAATACAATCTTATTTCATATCAGGGAGGTGAGACGAGGTAAGAGGCAGGGGGTTGTATCCTCCTTCTAGACAGTGACGAAGAATATAATCAGGGTTTTGTAGCATCCTTCCTATTGGAATAGATAAAACCCATGGGTTTGGATCCTCCTTCCAGTTGTAATTGGTAAATAAAATTGGGGTGTTGTAGCGTCCTTTCTATTGGAGCAGATAAAACCCAGGGGGTCGGATCCTCCTTCCAATCGGTGCTAGAGAAAAAAATCGAAACTTGGTGCTTCCACAACCGAAGAGATTATTTGTCCACGGGTTATAACTTGAATCCATAAGTCACAGTTTGCACAGTCAGAAAGATATATATTTAGGTCAGTGCCTGAAGTTTGAATCGGTGCTCACACAAATTGAAGTTGTTGCAGGTCAGTGCCAACAACCAATGGATTGTACTTGAGGATCAATTCAACACCTTAAATGATTAGGTGCTCATGTTTTAAAATTAAAATCTCCCACTCATGTAATCATACACATCTATTTATAGATGTACAATTATTCTTAGATATTTGTTTATTGTTGTGTTTGTTATTGTTGTTTTTGAAAAAGTTTTTTAATTGATGAAAACCTGCTTAAGTTAAATAATAAACATATCTATGATATTACTGATTTTACACCCCCATATCAGTAATAAGATAAATCCAACATTTCCAACTAATAGGTTTGTTTCATTTTCTTCCATACACTGCTTCAAAAGGATTTACTTTCAAAGAAGAGTGATAACAATTGTTATAAGCAAATCCCACAAGATGCAAATAATTTTCCAATTTAGTAGGATGCTCCATTACATACATTATTAACATGTATTCAATAACCTGACTAACCCATTATATCTTTCCATCTGTCTGAGGATGATGTGAAGTACTCATATTCAAATTTTTTCCAAAACCTTTAAACATACCTTTCCAAAAATGTCATGTGAATTTTGAATCCATATCTAACATCATTTCTTTAAGAATACCATGCAATCGAGCTACCTCTTTCATATAAATATATCTTATTTTAGTTTCTTTGTGTGTAGTCTTAACTAGTATAAAGTGAGTTACTTTAGTTAATTTTCCTACCATTACCATAATAGCATCATGTTGTGACCTTGTCTTAGGTAATTTCGTGATAAAATCCATACTGACTACAACACATTTCCTTTCTAGTATTTGTAAAGGTTGTAACAAACCTGCAGGGTGTCTATGTTCAAATTTTACTTTTTGATATTTTAAGCATCTAGCTATGTAATCTCCAATTTCCTTTTTCATTACTGGTCAGTAATAATCCTTCTTATCTGTTGCTATTGTCTTTTGATAAACATAGTGACCTGCATATGGTATATCATGCATTTCTTTTAAAACCAATTTATTTACGTTTTCTAAGTTAGGAATGTAGACCATATTCTTATACTTTAGTAATCCATATTCTAGTTTATAGTGTTCAAACTTATGTGTTGTTGTTACTGCAAACCTACTTTCACATGTTGAAAGAATTCATCGTTATTGTTTTCCTCTTATATTTTATCCTTTAATCTGAAGTGTTGGTACTAATAGCTATGTGTATCACATGCATTTTCCTATTGAGTGCATCCACCACTTTATTTTCTTTTCATTTTATATGTTTAATGTCAAAATCGTATTCACATAGTATTTCCATCCATACTATTTGTCTTGCATTTATATTAGGTTGTTCGAACAAGTATTTTAGTCCATGGTGATCAGTTCTTAATTCAAATTTCTTCCCCATTAAGTAGTGTTTCCATATCTTTAAAGCATGTACTACTGCTACTAATTCCAAGTCATGTGTAGCATAAATTTTTTCATGTTCCTTGAACTTCCTGGACTTATAACAAATAACCTGTCCATTCTGATTTAACACACCGCCTATACCCTAGTTACATGCATCTATACATACCACGAAATTTTCATTTGGATTCACAATTTTCAAAACCGGTGCACTAGTAAGCATAGTAAGAATCTCTTTAAGATTCTGAAAACTTGTTTCACATTTAAACGTCCAATAAAATTTTATACCTTTCTTTTGTAAACAAGTTATCAGATGTGCAATCTTTGAAAATACTTCTATAAACCTACGATAGTAACATGATAATTCCATAAAAGATATAAATTTTGACACATTCTTAAGTTTTGGCCAATTCATAATTGCTTCTATCTTTTTTGGGTCAACTAAGATTCCTTCATCTGATACAATGTGTAGTACTGAATATTGTTCTGATAAAAAGAGCACTTACTTAACTTAGCATAAATTTTATTCTCTCTGAGTACTTTCATTACTAGTCTCAAGTGTTCTTATTGTTCTTTCTTTGTCTTAGAGTAAACTAGTATGTCATCCAAGAAAAAATTCAAAAACTTGTACAAATATTTTCAAAAAATCTCATTCATCAAGCACATAAAAGTGGTTGGTGCATTCATCTAACCAAATGGAGCAATGTTAAACTGATAGTAACCATATCTTGTTCTAAAACTTGTCTTACTAGTGTCCTCTTCCTTAATTCTAACATGATGATAAGCCGACCTAAGATCTATATTTGAAAACACTATGACACCCCTTAACTGATCAAATAAGTCATCAATTCTCAGTAAATGATACTTGTTCTTGATAATTGCTTTATTTAACTGCCTATGATCTATGCAAGTCTCAAGGTACCATCTTTCTTTCTTACAAACAAAAGCGGTGCTACCCAAGGTGAAACACTAGACCTAATATAACCTTTATTTAATAACTCCTCTAACTGCATATGTAACTCTTTCAATTCAAGTGTACTCATCATATAAGTGACATTAGACAAAGGAATTGTACCAGGAACTAGATCAATAGTAAAGTATATATCTCTTCTAGGTGGTGTTATGGGTATCTCTTGAAATACATCTACAAATTCTTGTAATACTGGGTAATACTGTGACTGGGGTTCATTTTCCTTATATTCTTCTAGGTGAGATACATAAATATGACACCCTTTTCTAAAACACTCTTTTAACTATAAGGATGTAACATGTCTTAAAGATATCGGTCTATGTATTTATTTAATTGTTACTCTATTTCCTTCCTCATCTAGACATGAGTAAGTCTTATTGTAACAATCCAAGAAAGTTTGGTGTGTAGTCAACTAGTCCATACCAATCGAAAATCGTAAGATCCTAAGGGAATAACATTCAAATCTACTAAAGTATTTAAACCATTCATTTTCAAAGGGCGTTGTCTTACTATTTCTATGAATTTTCTTTTCGTTCCATTTGATAATTATACAAGGACTGCTACCTCAAGGTTAGTTTTCTTAAGATAACAAATCAAAACTACACTAGGTGCAACTTAACTGCTACTAGCTCATGAATCAATTAAAATAGACACAGTTCTATTACCAATATTATATGTCACTTCTATCATGTGAGACTGATGATCTACCTTCCTACCTTCCAAAGATGCATAAATCCTCTAAGTCTTACAAACATCACATACTCTTGCTTCCTTAATGTTGTGAATGTTGTCTCATTTCTTATGTGGACAATCCCTTGCATAGTGGTTCTCATTAAAATTCCAACATCTAGCAAGAGGTATCTCATATGAATCTGGTTGCTTATGAAAATTAACAGTTATGTTGATAGGAGGCTTAGTGCCCTTCTTTATTTGGTCTCTTGTAACACTCTTCTTATCCTTCAAGATCTCATTTTCCTTATTCTTATCCAACTTATACAAATGTTTTTCCTTCCTGATTACTTTTTTAAGGGTCTTGGGAATATCATATTGAATCTTATCGATGTAAAAAGTTGGCAGTAAACTTAGAAATCTTTGAATCTTAAATTTCTCATCTTTTATATAGTCTGCATAAGTTAACAGTTCAAGAATAATCTTCTTGTAAGTATCCATTATTAAATTTCCAAGATTAAGTTCAAAGAATTCTTCTATGAAAGGTATTCTTGTTGAAACTATTTTTTAAACTTTTTCCAAGTGATATTTTCTTCATTAATATATTTTAGTTTAACTAAATGTTCCTATTGGAGCAATAATACATCCTTAGTACATAGTTTTGACCTTAGGCTAACTTCATTTTCTTTTATTCAATGATATCCAATGGTTTACATTTAATAGAGTTGATTATACAATATATCTAGTTATTTTGGCCTGTTCACGCCTACAACAGCACTCCAACTCAGTCAAACAGCACATGTGCACCCTCATTAATGACAGGAGTGCTCACATTCCTCTTTTTGTGGAGTTTGGGTTGACTAGGGGTGCTAGTAGTGTATTTGATCCATTTTGGCTCTCCTAGGAGCATTTATTGCCATCTTGAGCCTCCCACTCACCTCTATCTTCTCACCCATGCATGCCTTGGACTCTTTAATGCCCCAGCACACTTCACCAACATTCACACCTTGGTTCATGATTGTTTAGGCTAATTTGGAGCTCCATTGGTCCACCTAGGAGGGATTGAGGTCAAATCTCACCATGACACATGTACAAATCCAATTGGCTTCCTAAGCCTAACAAATTTTGTGCAACGTATTATAAATGTGTACTATAATAATATGATCATTAATTAGCACAATTCACATGTGCTATTCCAGCTATTTTTTGTCTATTTTGTTGTTCTCTTGCACATTTTTTCAAATACTTTTAGTGTGAATATTGCTCAAGAAAAATGGAGAAAACTCGAGCTTTTCTTAATCCATTAAATTATTTTGAATGGAAGGCTGAGATGGTCATCTAGTTGAGATCCAAGGGCCTCTACCGAGTCACCATGGGAACTGAACACGAGCCAGATTCTGCTATGGAGAAAGCTAAGTATTTTAATAGAGTTGATGAGGCCTTCGGTATTCTCTAGCTCGGCACTTCAAGGGAACTCCTCTTTCATATAGAAATTCTTGGCACACCAAATGAATTTTGGCTCAATTTTGAGTCACTATTCAGAAAGACAGATGAAATGAGAGGCCATCAGCTTGACAACGATCTAATATCCCTGAGCCCAGCTCACTACGAGACCATTGAAGACTTATTTACCAAGTTTAAAGCACTACTAATTCAGATAAAACAATGTGGAATAGAGAATAAATAGGATCATCTTATATTTTCCATCATTTCTAAGTTATGGCTTGAGTATTTGGTGTATGTTTCAACATTCCACTCAAGCAGGCTTACAACTAGAAATTGGAAGATGCCTACGCTAGCAGATTTCATGGATTCTTTGACTTAGGATTAGGAAAAGCTCATACAAATGGGTACCATAATTAAATCCAAATATCAATCCCTTGTTTATGGTGTATCAAATCAATCACATAGCAAGAAGAAACATTTGAAGCAAAAGGAGAAAGAGAAGGAGGAATCAAGTTCAGAAAGCTCCAGTTCTACTCATGGGAGATCGAGATCCAGGAGGAGGAGAAACAAGAGAGAAAGACCCACATATGGTTATTTCATAGGTTAAAATCATGAGAAATATTGCTTCAAAAATAATATGGACATCATAACCAAGCTCCTTGAGGAGAAACATATTCATCTTCCAGAATTTGCAAAAAGATGGGAGCACAAGCAAGGAAATGGTAAGGTTGAGCATGCATTGGGTGCATGGGTAAAACCCATTTTTGTTTTCTATGTTTCTAATAGCTCTGTTTTTTATTCAACTTCTTATATATCATAACCTTAATCCTCCATCCCTTCCTTGAAAAATACCCCAGTCATTTCATCAAAGCTTCCTCCTAAAACTAGTTATTTTTCACTAGTTTTTTATGTGCCTTCTGAAATCCCTTTCCCAATCCAATAATATTTTTCCAATTATGGTTATTAAGATGATATATAGGCTGATACACATCCTATGACAGTCATTGACTCATTTTCCCAACCATTTCATGATCAAAAGACCCAACAACCCTCAAGTTCACTAGTTGGAAATTCAGAAAATTTCCTAGTTTGTCTCTTGTATTTGTTGTTGTTATGTCTTGTATGTATTTGATTGGTTGTAAAGGCATATCATTTTCCTTCATGGGATTGTTTTTCCATATTTCTAGACTTTCTTACACCACCCATGGTTCAAATCTCAAGTCTCCAAACCTTCTAGTTTCGCTCAATTGCAATTGTGATCTAGTTGCCGATCACTCTTCTCTTCTTATGGATCCATTCGCTCATGGAGACACCATACCTCTGATATTTTCTGTTGTGTATGACATTATTCTGATATTTCAGAGCCTCATGAACTTTTTTACAGAGTTATGAAGGTGCTTCATCAAATTGGGAGAAATATTCATGGTTTTATTCATGATATGGAAGCTACACATAATGCAGATTTTGCTGAATCTTTTGATGTTATTTTGGAAAGAGTTTGCAGAGATATATTTTCCATGGGTGATAATGCTATTAGATCAGAGTATACTTGCAGAAAAAAACATCCTTATGATTCCCCTCCATCGTCAAATGATGACCATCAAAGGTCCTCTCCACATGATCTATGTTTACAGCACTTTGATGCATTGATGCATGATCTTGGCATCCACAGCAACTTCACCAAGTCCATCACCAAGAAGTTGTTCTTTCAGCTCATTCAAGTGAAGAAGAGGAACTTCTGAAGACCTTTTGATCTCTGTCATATCCATTTTTGAGGGGAGGTTTTGTCCCATGAATTTTTCCTCCTTACCTCGGTTACATGGATTAATAAACATTATTGTAAAAGGTGACTTGTGCCTTAGTTTCCAAGGCCTTAATAAATCATTTTGAATAAATTGTACTAAGTCTGGATTAAGGGGAGGTGTTGGAGCAGTAATACATCCTTAGTACATATTTTTGACGTTATGCTAACTTCATTTTCTTTTATGCAATGATATCGTATGGTTTAGACTTAGGAGAGTTGATTCTACAAGATATCTAGTTATTTTGGCATGTTCACACCTACAACAGCACTCCATCTCAGTCAACCAGCACATGTGCACCCTCATTAATGAAAAGAGCACTCACATTCCTCCTTTTGTGGAGTTTTGGTTGACTAGGGGTGCTAGTAGTGTATTTGGTCCATTTTGGCTCTCCTAGGAGCATTTATTGCCACCTTGAGCCTCCCACTCACCTCTATATTCTCACCCATGCATGCCTTGGACTCTTTAATTACCTAGAACACTTCACCAACATTCACACCTTGGTTCATGACTGTTTAGGCTAATTTGGAGCTCCATTGGTCCACCTAGGAGGGATTGAGGTCAAATCTCACCATGACACATGTACAACTCCAATTGGCTTCCTGAGCCTCACGAATTTTGTGCAATGTATTATAAATACATGTACTATAATAATATGATCATTAATTAGCACAATTCACATGTGCTATTCCAGCTATTTTTTGTCTATTTTGTTGTTCTCTTGCACATTTTTTCAAATACTTTTAGTGTGAATATTGCTCTAGCCCCTAGATCTCACTATGAAGCAAATTCTCATAGTTCCTGCCAAAGAGAGGCTCTTCCCTGCAAATGATAGATAGTTATTCTTGCTTCCATGGTTGTTGAATAATTATGCAATTGGAAAAAAATTTGGAGCCTGTCAACTAATCATGTTCATACCTTCTCCTTCTACTATTAAGGTCATCTGAAAATCTGGTTGGACTAGTCTAAGTACTTCTAGCTCTTTTTCTCAAGGGAGTTGTATAATAATCGTCTAGTGGAAAGTCCATTCTAGAGTAAGTTTTCCTAATTTTCCTTTATTTATTATCTTGGGTAGTATTTAAGGATATTAGTTCTTTCATGACCTATTTTTGAAGGTGAGTGATCATTTCATTACAATTTTTTAACTAAGTCTCTAAGTGAAGGGATGAACTATTCCTCCTCCTTCCTACATACTCCTCTTCAAAGCCATAAGGGGTTGTCTGTTTAAATTCCATCCTCTATTGTTTTTCTTTGTGGGGTATTCATGGGTTAAATTATTTACTGAGATGCAATGTATTCAATATAAGTTTTTTTACATTCCATTATCATATTTTCTTATTTTCTCAAATAATAATTAATTTTCTAGTTAAGAAGAAACAAACCATACTATACTAGTCTTCAATTTTTTAAATAAATAACTAAGCAAAATGCATAAAAGGATATCATTATTTTCAAACATCTTCCAAATACTCAAAATAACAAATATTTTTTCATTTTTCAAAAATATGGAATCACTTTTATAATTAACTTTCATATAGGCAAAATTTAACTTGTATTCAAGCCGCAAGGAAATTTAAAGTGACCAATAGGCCCAACAGTTGCAGTGTTGCAACCGCGGCTCTGATACCACCTGTAATGTCCCCCAGGGATATAAAATGTTATAAAATACATGTAATTATCTCTCTGAGGATAATTAGATAAATTTAGCACAACAGATTAGTCAAGCAAATATTTAATTTCATTTTTCGTGATTTAATTTCGACAAAATCCCTCTAATTACCAATAAATTAAAATAAATTCAATAACTATTCCAACAAATGACCCAAGGGCTAGGAAATTTTCTTAACACCATATAACATCATAGAACCTTCAATCCAATCCATATCAAATATGATAACCCCTTCTAAAGGCTAATTATTCTTATTCACAGTTAAGTAGTAATTAAGGTGTTAATTACGACACTTAACAACATAGTGCACAAATGACGACAATTATCACAAATCCAAGGGTTTAAGAGGCCCAAGAGAGACTTCTCAAATTTAGAATGCTTCACTTTCCACAAGTTGGGACACATTTCCATCAACTGTTCCATGAAAGCAGAAAGAGTCAAAAAGATGAGAAGATTTCAGGCCCATGCTTCTGAAGATAGTGATCAAGAAGTTGAAGAATAAGAAAAGAAGGATGAAGACTTCGATGAAGAATATGTATTAATATCTACTCTAATAGGATCGGTCTCACCAGGAAATGACACCTGAATAGTTGATAGTGGTGCCTCTAAGAACATGATAGGTTACAATGACTCACTCTCATGCCTTGTACAAAATGAATCTTCACACAAAGTAATACTTGGAGATGATTTCCAATACCCCATTAAAGGAATAGAAGAAGCATCCTATAAGTTGGATTATGGAAAGCCTATGAAGATGAAACATGTCATGTATGTCCCAGGACTAAAGAATAATCTTCTTTCCATTTCCACCTTAGACAAGAAAGGCTTCATAGTTTCTTTTGTGGATGGAAAAGTTCTCATGTGGACAAAAGGAAAAACTATAGATGACGCAGTAGAAATTGGAGTTGAAGAAGGATGACTCTACAAATTCAAGGGACATGTAGATTCAGCATTAGCAACTAGTACCATAAACCCATGTGAGCTATGGCATGGAATGCTTGCTCATATTCAATACAAAGCTCTACCAATTGTATGCAAGGTTGTGACTGGTCTACAATAAATTCAGATAGAACATGAAGGAGTGTGAAAAGGATGTGCACAAGGAAAGAATACTAATAATCCATATCCAAAAAGTAACAGTAAATCAAAAGGGATCTTAGATATTATCAACTCAAACATATGTGGTCCAATGCAAACCACTTCAATAAGAGGGTATGTCTACTATGCTTCTTTTATTGATGACTACTCCTATAAGACTTGGATATACTTCTTGAAAAAGAAGGATGAAGTGTTTGAAAGGTTTAAGGAATTTAAAGCCCTAGTAGAAAATATCTCTGAAAATAAAATAAATCTATTGAGGTTACATAATGGAGGAGAGTTCACATCAAATGAATTCAATGATTACTACAAGGAATCTTGGATTAAGAGGGAGCTCACCATTCCCTACAATTCACAACAAAATGGTGTGGAATAAAGAAAGAATAGATCTATCATGAAAGTTGTGAAAGATATGATACATGATCAAGATCTATTGATGTACCTATGGGAAGAAGCATCCAGAACAATAGTATATGTACAAAATAGAATCTCCTGCAATACCCTTGGGAAAAAAACTCTAGAAGAAATATTTTTTGGAGAAAATCCTAAAGTAAGTCACCTAAAGGTATTTGGTTTTCCTGTATACATACACATTCCCAGGGAGAGAAGAAAAAAATTAGATCCTTCAGGAAAGAAGGGATTGTTTGTAGGATATATTGAGCAATCAAAATCTTATCAGATCTATATCCCAGGATACCATCAAATTGAACTTAGCAGAGATGCCACATTTGACGAAGATACAACCTTCAGGAAGTCAAAGAAATATAAGGAAGATGAAGAGGAGCATGAAACTCCCAAAGCTGCTGAAATTCCTAAACTAGTTAGGAACAAAAAAGAAGTTCATATTGATCAGGTTTACATGGTACTCCCAAAAGTCTGAACACCTTGAGCAACCACTTCGCACAAACAGATCAGGCCCTAGTAGAAAATATCTCTGAAAATAAAGTAAAGCTATTGAGGTTACATAATGGAGGAGAGTTCACATCAAATGAATTCAATTATTACTACAAGGAATCTTGGATTAAGAGGGAGCTCACCATTCCCTACAATCCATAACAAAGTAGTGTGGAATAAAGAAAGAATAGATCTATCATGCAAGCTGTGAAAGATATGATACATGATCAAGATCTAATGATGTACCTATGGGAAGAAGCATCCAGAACAACAGTATATGTACAGAATAGAATCTCCTGCAGTACCCATGGGAACAAAACTCCAGAAGAAATATTTTTCTGAGAAAATCCTGAAGTAAGTCACCTAAAGGTATTTGGTTTTCCTGTATACATACACATTCCTAGGGAGAAAAGAAAAAAAGTAGATCCTTCAGGAAAGAAGGGATTGTTTGTAGGATATATTGAGCAATCAAAATCTTATTAGATCTATATCCTAGGATACCATCAAATTGAACTTAGCAGATATGTCACATTTGACGAAGATACAGCCTTCAGGAAGTCAAAGAAAGATAAGGAAGATGAAGAGGAGCATGAAACTTCCAAAGCTGCTGAAATTCCTAAACTAGTTAGGAATGAAAAAGAAGTTCATATTGATCGGGTTTGCATGGTACTCCCAAAAGACCGAACACCTTGAGCAACCACTTCACACAAATAGATCACAGATCAACACAACACACCAATGTTTTTCACGTGGTTAAAACCCTCAAGACGGAAATAGTCCATGGCCCCAGCCAAATAGCTGCTTAGAGAAATTTATTATGCAAAAGAAAGAAAGTTACATATGAGATTCTCATAATCGATCAACTAGCACAGGACCCTCCATGCCCTTTAAATAGATATCATGGACCAATCGGGTGTTAATCCATGGATCAATAGTAGGTATGATCTAAGAGAAGTTGAACCGTCAGGTCACTTCATGTCTGGAGCATATCGTGACCATTGGATTAGAATATTTACAAATGCATACTAATGCATACTAAAGAAACACACTTTACCTAATGGATATATTACACAAGTTGATCTTAACTAACTCCTAAGTGTCTAAATATCCTAACATCCCCCCTTAAGAACAAATTGGGATAGGATTGAAGGATTTACAAAAGTGACACTATTAGGAGAAGGAAGGAGGAATTAGAGCCTATCCCCCCTTAAGGACACATTCTTGAACTCTTAACATAGATCGAAGTTTAGAAAACTTCGCTTTTGTAAGAGACTTGGTGAAGATGTCTGCAACTTGATCATTTGTAGGGAAATAGAGCATTTCAAGAACACGATCGTGAATAAGATTTATGATGAAGTGCATGTGTAGCTCATTTTGTTTGCTGCACTGATGTAGAACTAGATCTTTGGCAAGCTTGATGGCACTTTGATTGTTTCACCAAAGTGGAGTAGGCTGCTGCTGCTCGAATCCAAACTCTGATAGGATCTGTCGAAGCCATAAAGCTTCCTGACTGGCATTAACTGTGGCCCGATATTCTGCTTCTACTAAAGAAAGAGCAAGATCTTGTTGTTTCTTACAAGCCCAAGTGATAGGTCTAGATCCTAGACTGAAAACATAACCTGATGTAGACTTTCGATCATCTAGATCGCCAGCCCAATCTGAATCAGTGAAACCAACCAAAAAAGGTTTCCCCTTATACTGTAATGAATACCAAAATGAATTGTACCTCGAATATATCGAAGTATTCTTTTTTATGCTTTCTGGAGACTTTCATGAGGTGTTTTCATATAATGGGAACACGAACAATGGCAAAGGAAAGATCAGGATGGGAATGAGTCAAGTATAAGAGATTACCAACAGGATGACAATACAAGGTGGCATCTACTTTAGGGGAAGTACAAGTGGCAGAAAGTTTGACTCCAGACTGTAAGGGAGAAGGGGCTGGTTTACAATATTCCATGTGAAAGTGACAAAGAAGGTCACAAGCATACTTAGACTAGGAAAGAAATATTCCTTCTTTGGTTTGCAAGACTTAGAGACCAAGAAAATTATGCAAATGTCCTAAGTCTGACATTTCAAAATTTTTCTTAAGACTGGATTTCACATGGGTTAAAAGGTTAGGGTCACTACCAGTGAGGATAAGATAATCAACATAAAGAACAAGTATGATGAGATGGTTTCCTACTTTCTTGGTATAGACATTGGGGTCAGAATGGCATCTAGAAAAACCAGTGTTAAGGAGAAAGTTATCCATTTTGGCATACCAACCTCTAGGAGCTTGCTTAAGGCCATATAAGGATTTCTTAAGGAGACAGACAAGGCTATAGTTATCCTGAACCTATCCAGGAGGTTGTTCCAAGTAAATTTCCTCCTGTAAATCACCATGTAAAAAGGAAAACTTGAAATCCATTTGATGGACTTCCCAGTTATGTAAGGCTGCAAGGGAAAGAACAAGGAGGATGCAATTCATTTTTACGACAGGAGCAAAGGTTTCATTGTAGTCAATCCCTTCAACTTGGGAAAAACCTTTGGCAACTAACCTTGACTTAAGTCTTTTAACACTTCCATCTGATGCATACTTAGTTCTGTAGACCCATTTACATATGACAAGTTTTCTTCCTTTTGGAAGAGTAACAAGATCCCAAGTATCATTTGCCATTAAGGAACGATATTCTTCATGGCATAGCTACATCCCAATCTGGATTTCCTGAAGCTTCTGCAAAAATTTTAGGATCATGATTCTTGGAAACTTGAGCCAAAAGAGAAGAGGCTCGCTGAAACTGAGAATGTGTACGACATTGATCTCTAGGATCACCGGGAAGATCACCAGCTGCTTCACATGTTGAACGGACCCATCGAGGAAGCACTTGTGTTGGTGCAACTAGAGGAACATGAGAAGGCAGAGGTGTATTTTCATCCTCACTGTCATCATCAAAAACTGAAGTTGGAAACCTGTCAAGGAAATTGGAAGAAAAAGAAGGCACAATTGTCGAATCAGGCTTGCAGGCCAAAAATGGCACACCCACTTTGTTGATGTATATGTAACTTCGGAAAGTATTCTTCTATGTATCTTATGTATTGTAACCCGATGTTTATTCTGGGATGTCTCTATTATGTATTTGAGTCATGTGCTCATGCCTCGATGTTTCGATCGGGAGGATTAATAATGTAATCAAGTCATGTCAAGTCATTAGGTAAGTCCCCACAGTTTTGGGGCACTTGAGTTATTATACACTAATTAAGGTGTAGGCTCGAGTAGTAATTATTAGGTTGAGCCTACGTGTGAAAAGGCAATTCAAGTGAACGGATGAATATAAATAGAGAGTGAGAGTCTCTCTATTTATCACTTGTGAAATACATCACTTGCTCTCCCAAGTGTGGCGCACTACTGGAGAAGGAAATTTTGGGACTAGACAGAAGACAGAAGACTACTGCTGTTTCGGGAGATCTCTTACTGTTTTGGTGTTGATTCTATCTTAGAGGAAGTTGCGGGGTTTTCTCATTTATGGTTTCCCCAAGGAAAACTCTTTGTGTCTCTTGTCTCTTGTGATGTGCTTGTGTTTTATTGCTGTGCTTGTTATTCTCTCAGTGAAAAGATCCTAAGATCATAATGCTAGCTTAAATGTGATGAAAAACTAACATGGTATCAGAGCTAACCTGAGAAGAAGACATTGTGCAGCTACAGGAACTAGGGATTCCTATTTTGTGTATCTTCCTCCATAGATTTTCAGCAAAATTATGCTAAGATGACTCCCCATTGAAGGACGCATCTTTATGTCGAAGCGGAATTTGATTCCGAGCATTTTCAGTCTTCGATGCAGAAATTAGGGCTTTCTACAGAAGATGAATTTTTGAGTGATACCAGCATAGAGTTATTCTCCTCATCAAAACCGAATTCTAGAGACATGGATCAATAAATTTGGTTGGGTAAAACTCCAGGAAATTCAAACCCTAGTTTGACCCTGAGCTAGGAGAAACCCTAAATACTAAAAATGCTAAGTTTTTGTATAGTCACTATATTCCGAGATTGGAAAAGTCTCAAAAGCTAAAAATTTTAGGAGATGAATATAAATTTCTTATGAAGACTGTGTCCAAAAATAAGACTCGGATTATTTTTACTCCAGGAGATATGATCTCTGCAAGTTAGGGTTCCAGCCTCTTCCAGAATTCATCCCTAAACAGGACATCTGGGGAGATCTGCAATATATTGAGCTACAGAGGTCCAAATGGAATTCCTGAAGATGTTAAAAAAATGGCACGGAATTTAACTTTGGTGGTCTGAATATCAGACTTAGAAGATGAACCAGTGACACGTAGCATGCCGTACAACTTTGTTGTTCTGAACAGTCCTGTAACAGGTCACCTTGGTAAAAGGATCATAAATCCAAAATGGTGAAACCAATTATTATAAAACCTATGGTGTTGGATCAGGAACATGTGAGGTTACCTCAATGAAAAATTTCAAACACAGAGGATTAGTAATTTCATAGATATCATAGAAACAGTAGCAGGAATTTCTGCAGAAGAAATCAGTAAATTAGGGCTTCCTGTTTCGAGAGCTTCCCTCCACTATTTTCAGAAAAGGAGTACATTGGATAGCTCCATTTGAAGAGATCTATCTGTTTGTCCAATCAAATTTGAAATTTTCCAAGTTTTGAAAATTAGGGTTTCTACGACAAACCCTAGATCAGCGAACTCCGGGACAAGGACGGACACCTCAAATCGGTAAGATCTAATCTTTTGTATTTCCATTTGAGGTTCTCATTTCAATATGATCTATCACAATAGCTTGATGATAAGCTTGGTGAAGTTGACAACTTCCAAGCATAGAAGTATTTGATCTCCCTGAAGAAACTGGATTGGACACCTACATGAGTATAGAGGTTCCAGTTTCAGAGGGAGACAAGACCAAAGAAGACATCATGCTCATGCTGCAGAGGATGATGAACCATCCAGAAAGAGATCCATATATGAAAGTGAAGATTCTTCAAGCGAGGATGAATATGTTCTGATATCAGCTCTCACAGGTAACATTACTCATGGAAATGATGATTGGCTTATAGACAGTGGGGCTTCCAAACATATGACAGGATTCAAGGAATCCTTTGTAAGACTGTCAGACATGAATCACCTCACAAGGTGAAACTAGGAGATGACTACCAATATCCAATAAAAGGTAGTGGGGAATCTTCATACAAGCTAGACTCTGGTAAGTCTCTAACAATGAAAGAAGTATTGTTTGTTCCAGAACTTAAGAAGAATATTTTATCCATTTTAGCCTTGGATGCAAAAGGAATGTGGGTTGCATTCATCGATGGTCAAGTCATCATGTGACCAAAAGGAAAGAAAATTGATGATGCGGTAGTGATTGGAGAACAAGAAGGAGGCTTGTACAAATTGAAGGGTCATCCAGAACAAGCCTTGATCCATGATACGGTAGAGCCAAATGAGCTTTGGCATAGAAGGCTTGCACATGTGCACTACAGAGCACTACCTATTGCATTCCAAACAAAGCATGATGGAGTTTGCAAAGGATGTGCGAAAGGGAAGAATACAAAGAAGACATTTCCTAGAAGCAAAAGCAAAGCCAAAGGCATTCTAGAAATCATCCACTCCAATGTATGCGGTCCAATGTCATCAAACTCACTAAGCAGGTATGCATACTATGTTTCTCTTATTGATGATTTTTCTAGAAAGACATGGATTTACTTTATGAAAAACAAAGATGAAGTGTTCAGCAAGTTCAAGGAATTCAAAGCCTTGATCAAGAACCATACTGAAAAGAAGATCAAGACCATTCGATCAGATAATGGTGGAGAATTCACTTCGAATGATTTCAAAGAGCTATGCAAAGAAGCAGGGATTAAGAGAGACTTGTCAACTCCTTATAATCCACAACAGAATGGGGTTGCAGAACGGAAGAACAAAATTTCAAGCTATTTGAAGGGAAGAACAAAAATTAGAATATGACCTAAAGAATCCAATTGAAGAATGTGAAGATCTAGAATGCAGAGACCATGCAGTCATAAGAGTCTCTCAAATCAAGAACAACTTGAAGCGGTAAAAGAAAAAGTGAAGAATGCAGAAGTGATGATGGCCACCTTGAATGGCCTCCCAGGATCGTGGAGTTCATTCAAGGAATGTGTTCCAGAAGGAAGTGATTACTTTCAGCAAACTTTGGGAAGAATAAGAAGCTTGAATCATAAGAAGAGAAGAGAAGAGGGGTGCAATTGAAGATCAAGATATCGCCATCCAAAGAAGATCCCTCAATCAATGAGGAATATGAAGAACTCAACTCTTGAAGAACTTCTTATCCACCTTAGCTTTTGGATAAGAAACGATGCTATTATGAATGAAGAAGATGATGAAGCTGAAGGCTCAAGAAGAAGTCTACCCTCGAAACAAATAAAGATAAGTATTCAATTGTCATTTCATTATATTATTTTGTTATGTATTTGTTTATATTCAGTTATTGTGTTATGCATGATAGGATGTTTGCATTAATGACAGAATACTACTAATATGCATGTGATGGGTAAGTAGCTCATGGGGCTATACAAATTCTCCATTGCTACTTATCTAGAATGAAACCTCTTTGCTAACATATTGGATTAGTGCACAATCTCAATGTTGTCCTGGTAGAGATGGAAGGCATCTAGAAAGTTTCAATGAGATATGGATGAATGTTGTATTGGCTAAAGTAGTTGCATGATCATATATTTATGCATAAGTGTTTGCCAGTATAAATATTCCTTATGAAATGTTTCTAACCATACAATTGCATTTGACTTGTAGGAAATATCGCATACATAATCACCTACAAGCAAAGAAGAATGAATACTTGTTCCCAAGAACAAGTGACGACAGTTCAAAGACAAAGAATAATATGATGAGTGTAGTGACATCATTGATGCAAAACCTTCCAGCCACCAAGAAGAAAGGGAAGATCAGTTCAAGAAGAATGATGTCTGGGCGTAGTATCGAGACCTGAAGAGAAGTTCATAGTTCCATAATGCAGTAGATGGAAACATCGTGGGATACAAAGCAAGATTCATAGCATGAAGCTTCTCATGAAGAGAAGGAATAGTCTACAAAGAAACATTTACAGCTAATAGAAGTGAAGTCACATGACATGCATAATCATGTGTGCAAATGAAAGAAGGCCTTGTATGATTTCAGAAGACACCCATGGGATAACACATACATGATGAGCTTGATGAATATCTTAACCTTTGCTACAAGGTTGATAGAGGATGACAAGCTCACAGATGGGTGCAAGATGAACTTTTGAAGAAGTTCAAGATAGAGGATCTTAGTATCCAGTGATCCTAGATGGATACTACTTGTCACTCCAGTACAGAATGTTTCAGTGCATAGAGTACGGAAGACAGAGGGAGTATGATGCTCCGCTTCAGAGGGAGTGATTGCAAAAGATCCTGAGGTTCGACATGGTACGAAAGGATGGGCAGATTACTGATGATTCTAGGCTTTACTGAGAGTGAAGCGGATTCCAACCTTTGATCCAAGGTTGAAGGTGGAAGACCAGTGATGCTCCTGTTATGTGTCGATGCACTACTATTCTAGGTATGGAGGTGTGGCAGAGTACAGATGGGATATTCCTTGGACAAGGGAAGTATGCAGTAGAGATCCTGAAGAGGTTCGGGATGATGGACTGCAAGGCGATGGCCACACCTATGGCATCGAACCTGAAGCTATTAAGTGATTCTTCGTCAAGAGTCGGTTGATGCTACGATGTATCGTCAGATGATTGGGTCATTGATGTACCTGACGAACACGAGACCAGACATTTGCTTTGTTGTGAACACCTTGAGCCAGTACTTGACAGATCCGAGGAGTGTTCACTTGACAGCTGCAAAGAATATTCTGAGGTACCTGAAGGGTACAATTGATTATGGGCTCAAGTACGATGCGAATCAGAAGATTAACCTGGAAGGTTATGTTGATTCAGATTGGGCAGGCAGTGCCATCAACAGGAAGAGTACTTCGGGATGTTACTTCAGTATGGGATCAGGTGTGATCTCTTCGTTTAGCAGGAAGCAATCCTGTGTGGCACTGAGTACATCTGAAACAGAGTATGTCACAGCTTGTTCAGCTAGTTGTGAGGCAGTATGGCTGCGGAAACTACTGTCTGATATATTTGATCTCCAGTTAGATGCTACTTGTATACATTGTGACAACCAGAGTTGCGTGAAGTTGTCATAGAATCCAGTGTTTCATGACAAGTCGAAGAATATCGAGATCAAGTATCACTATATCAGGGATATGGTGCAGAGAGGAGCAGTGAAGCTCCTGTATGTTGCGACGAAGGAATAGATAGCTGATGTATTGACAAAGCCATTGGCTAGGCTGAAGTTCGAGTACTTCAGAGAGAGACTTGGTGTTCTCCAGATCGAGGCTTCCTCCTAGAGAAAGTGATGAGACCCATAGCCATTCTGACATGGTGAGAGGATTGGTTCCTTCCATGGTCAGATGTAAGGGCTGTGCCATTCTGTTCATGGCTAAAGGATTAAGTTCCTTCCATGCCAGATGTGAGTGTTGGCCATTCCGACGAGCAGGTCGAATGTAAGGGCAACTGCCATTCTCTAGGAGAATGGAGGCGCCTGCTCAGTTACCAGGTAGCTCAGTCGAGGAGGACTGGGGGCCATTCTAATATGATTGTTGGGATGTGTTCCCCTCATGATCAGATATGAGTGCATGCCCTTCCATCATTGTGAGCAGGATGTGTTCCCGCCTGGATGGATGTAAGTGCTGATCATTATCACAGATGATAGTAGGTGTGTCCTATCATGCTGGTGACTGTAAGTGCTGTGCCATTTCACAGATGATAGTAGGTGTGTCCTATCATGCTGGTGAATGTAAGTGCAGTGGCTTTTCACAGATGGTAGTAGGTGTGTCCTACCATGCTGGTGATTGTAAGTGCAGAGCCTTTTCACAGATGATAGTAGGTGTTTCCTACCATGCTGGTGATTATAAGTGCTAAGCCTTTCCACAGATGGTAGTAGGTGTGTCCTACCATGCTGGTGGATGTGAGCGCTATGCCTTTCCACAGATGATAGTAGGTGTGTCCTATCATGCTAGTGGTTGTAAGTGCTGAGCCATTTCACAAATGATAGTAGGTGTGTTCTATCATGCTGGTGAATGTGAGTGTTGGGCATTTCTGATGGGATTGTAGTTTACTACATGATCAGATGTGAGTGCTGGGCGTGCCTTGCTGACGAGTAGGTCAGATGTAAGTGCTGGGCGAAGACCTACATGAGGGTAGGCCTACAACCAGCATGAAAAAGGGCTGGCTCTGTAGAACTTTCTATAACGAGAAGAATCATGAGATAGAACCAGTGTTGATCCAGATCGATTGATGATAGAGATCTAGTAATGATGATCCAGCAGTAATGATCCAGATCGAGTGATGATCCAGATCCAGTTCAATGATGATGATCCAGATCAAGAGATGATCCAGATCTAGTGATGATGTTCGATAATGATCCAGATTGAGAGATGATCCAAATCCAATGATGACTTGAAGATGAAGATGACTTGAAGACGAGATAATCTAGTTGATACAGAGAAGAAGACCAGTGATGAAAATTTTGTTGAAAGAATACCTTCCTAGTTAAGAGGGAGTGTTGATGTATATGTAACTTCGGAATGTATTCTTCTATGTATCTTATGTATTGTAACCCGATGTTTATTCCGGGATGTCTCTATTATGTATTTGAGTCATGTGGTCATGCCCCGATGTTCCGATCGAGAGGATTAATAATGTAATCAAGTCATGTCAAGTCATTAGGTAAGTCCCCACAGTTTTGGGGCACTTGATTTATTATACACTAATTAAGGTGTAGGCTCGAGTAGTAATTATTAGGTTGAACCTACGTGTGAAAAGGCAATTCAAGTGAACGGATGAATACAAATAGAGAGTGAGAGTCTCTCTATTTATCACTTGTAAAATACATCACTTGCTCTCCCAAGTGTGGCACACTATTGGAGAAGGAAATTTTGGGACTAGACAGAAGACAGAAGACTACTGCTGTTTTGGGAGATCTCTTACTGTTTTGGTGTTGATTCTATCTTAGAGGAAGTTGCGGGGTTTTCTCCTTTATGGTTTTCCTAAGGAAAACTCTTTGTGTCTCTTGTCTCTTGTGATGTTCTTGTGTTTTATTGCTGTGCTTGTTATTCTCTCAGTGAAAAGATCCTAAGATCATAATGCTAGCTTAAATGTGATGAAAAACTAACAGACTTAGTCCCTTAGATTGGATCATACAATTAGCCATTTCTTTTAAAGTGTAGTTCTTCCGTTCAGCTACACCATTTTGTTATGGTGTATATGGAACAGTGTGTTGTTGTTGGATTCCTTATTCAGTGCAAAAAGTAGTGAACTTTTTGTTAACATATTCTCCTCCATTGTCAGATCTTAACTTAATAATTTGATGACCATAGTGTTTTTCAATAAGGGCCTAGTAGGCCAAGAACATGTTAAATACTTCGTTCTTAAGTTTTAGGAAGTAAACCGAAGTGCGTCTGGAGTAGTCATCAATGAAAGTTAAGAAATATTTGAAACCAGAAAAGGAAGCAAAGGGAATAAGACCACACAAGTCACTATGCACAAGCTCCAAGGGAATCGAGGCATGCCAAGAGGCACATTTGTCGAAACTGTCTCAATGATGTTTGCCGAGTACACAACCGGAACAAACACCATCCTTGTAAGATACCATTGGAAGACCAATCACCATATTGTCTTTACATAGTTGTTGCAATGAGCGATAATTTAAGTGACCAAATCGCTCATGCCAAAGTTTGCTCAAGTTATCACTATGAGCAACAAAAACTGAAGGAAAATGTGATGACCCAAAGTTGTTAAATTTGTACAACCTGGTAATATCATCAACAGTTCCAATAGCAAGGACACTTTGAGGATTTTTAAAATCCTTGATTACAACTTGGTGAAGTGTAAATGTCACAGTTTTACCTTCACCTGAATGAGTAATTTGATAAACTGATAACAAATTGCAGGAAATTCTTGGAACACATAGTACATCACTGAAATGACCATTTTCTACTGGAACTGTTCCAAATCCTATAATACTTAGAGATCTATCATCACCAATAAATATTTGTTTGGTGTTACATTCATGCATAGTAGAAAAGATGGCTTGATCCTTAGCCATATGATAAGATGCTCCAGAATCAATGAGCCATTCATTTGAAGTAGAAAAAGAAGATGCAGTATAAGAGTAACCAAAAGCACAAAGTGCTTGTCCACAAGAGGTAGATTCTAAAGACGAATCTAATCTGATGTGGTGCTTCTTCATTGTTGCTTCCAAGGCTGCCATCTTCTTGAAACACTTAGATTCATCATGATTATCTTTCCCACAAAAATTGCAATGATGCTCAGTCTTCTTTCCTTTTGGCTTGGAACCTTTGTCATTTTTTAAAGAAGGAGCGAACTGAGAGGATTTGGGACCCTTGTTTGGCTTATTATTGCAAAAATTCTATTTCTTGGGAGACTTGGACTTTTCTTTCTGTTGGGACAATAAGGCTTTCCCATATGTGTCTGCATTGTTAATTATTCCAAGATGAATGAGCTTATCTCGCTCTCTAATTAAGGAATAACAAAAGGATTCAAGAGTAATCTCTTGATAGCTAGCTTCATTCTTGGATTCTTTCATGCAGTAAAATGTAGATACAAAAACAGAATATGCAGATCCAAGTTTGGAAAGAATATGATAAATGCATTATTTGTCTTCTTTCTTAATCTTGCATTCTTCACATAGGAATCTAAGGGTTTTATACTTAGATAAATAATCTTGAATGCATGAAAAAACACTTGGATTCAAAGAAATCAACTCATTCTCAAGTTGATGACCTCGAATTTCATTGTGTTTACCAAACACAGATTCCAACTTTTCCTAAGCTTTATCAGGTTCATTAATTCCAGATATATGGAATCGCAAATCAATAGAGATTGACATCCCAATCAATCCATGAGCTTCATCACATCTATTTGCCCATTTTATTTTCTTATCATCATCAGTGGGTTTTGTTTCTTTCCCTGGGGTAATTCTGAAAATTCCCCTACTTCATAGAACATCTTCCATACGAGATTTCCATGAGAAATAGTTAGAACTAGTAAGTAGAATATCACAAGGGACAGCCATATTGTAAAATAGTGGCTGAAAAAACAGAAACTAACTATCTAGATGCAAAGAGCTCAAAAAATTAAGCTATTTCAAAAAAATGGCACTAAAAACTGTTTCTGGATGATGAAGTTATGCTTGATCAAAGAAAATGTTGAAGATGTCCCCAATAGTGATGTGGCAGATATTAACTTGGCCAACTAAAAAAAAGAACCCCCTTCTTCCCAAGATGAACCTTTGACAATCACTTACAAGAAAGTTGTTTTTTAAGTGAATCTCTTTTGTAAAATAAGTGATGTTCCCTTTTACAATAATGTTATTTTTAAATAGTGTGGCAATAAATTAAAAGACTTAAGTGACTCACTTTGTATTTTATTTTATTTATGTGAGATGCATTTTTACAATAAAGTAACTTGAAAATAGAAATTGCATGCACTAAAAAGTAACTTGATAAGACTTGAACTCAACACTTATCAAGGAATAAAGCAACTTTGAACCAAGTGAGCTAAGTTTAAAAGGTACGTAAAAGAATGGAAAGAGGAAGGGGGCCTTTTTTTTGTAACTCTTCTCTCTCTGTCTTCGTGCTTGCCTTTCTTTCCTGCAAATCACAAAAAAAACAAAAAACAAAAAACAAAAAAAACTTTTTCCACACAAATGGGGTTAGATCTTGGTTAGCTTACCCAGAAAGTCTATGTTTTCAATTTTTCTCGTTGTTTCTGATTTGTCGTAGTCGCACAAGGTGCATGGAAAAGAGCATACATAGCCGAGAATACAAGAAAAAAAAAATTCCCTTACTATTTCTAATTCGTCGCGATCGCACAAGGTGCACGGCAAAGAGAATACGTAGCTAGGGAAGGCAACAGTCCAAGACTAAAATAGTAAATATCCAATAATAAACTGATAAAATATGAGAGATTTTTTTTTTTAAAATAAAACAAATCCATCACTGTAACATTATACCTTCAAATTTTTCGAAATAGGTGTTTCTGGATCAAACAAACACGGTTTTCGATAAAATGAAAACTATTTCCCAATGAAAACGACATTCTGGACGCAATGGAATAATTCCCACAGCCCACAAGTGCATAGAAACTTCAGAACCAGAAACCCTTTTAAAGTTTCGGCAACACCGATTCAAGATCTTGATCAAAACAGAAAGTGGCTCTTCATAAAAGCTCTGATACCATGTTCGAGTTTACAGGGTACTCCCAAAAGACTGAACACCTTGAGAAACCACTTCACACAAAAAGATCACAAATCAACACACCGATGTTTGTCACGTGGTTAAAACCATCGAGAGGAAAACAGTCCACGGCCCCAGCCAAATAGCTACTTGGAGAAATTTATTATGGAAAAGAAAGAAAGTTACATATAAGCTTCTCATAATCGATCAACTAGCCAAGGACCATCCATGATCTTTAAATAGATATCATGGACCAATCGGGTGTTAAGCCACGGATCAATGGTAGGTATGAACTAAGAGAAGTTGAACCATCAAATCACTTTATGTCTAGAGCATATCGTGACTATCGGATTAGAATATTTATAAATGCATACTACAGAAACACACTTTACCTAACGAATATATTACACAAGTTGATCTTAACTAACTCCTAAGTGTCTAAATATCCTAACACATATTCCTGAGGATCATGATATGACAGAACCTCAGTTACCTGAAGAATTACCCAGTGAAATGATTTCTCAAAAGAGAAAACCTGCCTGGGCTCATGAAGTAATCGAAGAAGAAAAAAGACATGGTGCCCCAGAAGGAACCATCTAAGAAATAAAGAATCCAAATTCATACCCTAATTATATGGCTTTTATGTGTGATCTAGTTGATAAAGAACAGACATGCTTTGAATAAGTAATAAAACAGAAGGAGTGGGATAAGGAAATGGTCGAGGACTACCAATCCATTATAAAGAATGATGTGTGGGAAGTAGTACCAAGACCGAAAGACAAATCAGTGGTATCCTCGAAATAGATCTTCAAAACTAAACACTCAACATATGGTAGTGTATAAAATTACAAGGCAAGATTTGTAGCTCTAGGATTCTCTCAAAAAGAGGGAATCAACTATGAGATGACCTTTGCACCAGTAGCTAGGTACACCTCGATCATAACCATCCTTTCCTCGGTATCCAATATGAAGTGGAAGCTATATCAAATGGATGTGAAGACATCCTTTCTAAATGGATTGATTGAAGAAGAGGTATATATTGAACAACCGCAAGGGTTCGAGACTAATGATCAAAAAACTCATGTATGTAGACTAAAGAAGACATTGATTGGGTTAAAGCAAGCACCCAGAGCATGGTATGGAAGGATCGATGAATTTCTAATTAGATTAGGATTTACCAAAAGTAAAGCAGACTCCAACCTCTCCTATAATATTGAGGATGATGGGATTATGATTTTATTACTATATGTAGATGATATGTTCTTGACAGGACAAGATAATCCCATCATCGAATGTAAGAAGAATATTGTTGCAGAGTTCGGGATGAAATACCTTGTAGTGATGCATTACTTTATAGGTATTGAGGTATGGCAGTATCCATACGAGATTTTCCTAAACCAAGGAAAATATGATGTAGAAATCCTAAAAATATTTGGAATGATAGATTGCAAAGCTATGACCACTCTGATGACAACAAGTTTGAAGTTATCAAATTATGATTCTTTGGAAGCAGTTGATGCTACCTTATACAAACAAATTATTGGTTCTCTGATATACTTAACCAATACAAGACCATATATATGTTTTGCTGTAAACACTCTAAGTCAGTATATGGTGAATCCTAAGCACATTCACCTTATTGGAGAAAAATGTGTAGTGAGGTATATAAAGGGAACTTTAAACTATGGGATCAAATATGAATCTAGTGGAGAGATCAAATTACATGGATATACAGATTCAGATTGGGGAGGAAGTGCCAAAGATAGAAAAAGCACCTGATGATGTTGCTTTAGTTTGGGCTCAGGCATGATCTCTTGGTTCAGTAGAAAGCAGACCAGTATTGCACTTAGTATGGTAGAGGATAAATACATTGTAGCATGTTTAGCATGTAGCGAAGCCATATGGCCTCGATATATGTTAGCAATACTATTTGATGCATAGATAGATGATACTGATATCATTTTTGATAATCAGAGTTGTATTAAGATGACATAAAATCCTGTGTTTCATGATAAGACAAAGCACGTTGAAATCATATATAATTTCATCCAGGATATGGTTCAGAAAGGAGCCATAAAGCTCAACTATGTTCCTACAGAGGAACAAGTGGTAGATGTGTTAACTAAGCCTCTAACTCATGTAAATTTTGAATACTTTCGAGACAATTTTGGTGTAGTCCGAAAGGACATCTCTTGAAAGAGGGAGTGACAGTAGATGGATGATGGATGCATTGGTGAGTAGATCAGTCTAGAGGAGGGTAAGTTTATCTAGGCTTGTTTGGCCCGAAAGGTTTAGTAATTCAAACAAGACCTGTTGATCCTAGGGGGATTAGTCTTTCTAGCTAGGCTTGGTTGGCTTGAAAGGGTTAGTAATCCAGACAAGACTTGTTTGGTCCCCAGGGAGATCCATCTGTCCAACTAGGATTATTTGGCTCGAAATAGTTAGTAAGTTGGACAAAATGACCGAATGGATCTACCAGAGAACTCACCATGATGCTACTCCAAGATGTCTCACCGTGATGTTGCTCAGAGATGTTAAAGGGAAATATGTATCTTCACTATTTCTATACTATTGATAGTTGATATGATTGCTTCAGTATTGTTATGCTAATGATTGCTGAGATGTTTGCTTCAATATTGTTATACTGATGATTGATGAGATGATAGTTTCATTATTGTTATGCTGATGATTGTTGAGATGATAGTTTCAGTATTGTTATACTGATGATTGTTGAGTTGATTGTTGAAATAGTTTCAGTGTTTCTACACTGATGATTGTTGATTAGTTTTATTCAGTATTTCTATACTGATGGTGATACTTATGTTCCAGCATTTCTATGCCGGTAATACAGATGATGATCTAGCATTATAGATGTTTTGATTTTATCACTAACATGATAATGAGGTTGTTGTTGATATTTCAGTATTTACATACTGATAATGCAGATGTTTATGTTTTAGTTCTTATGATGCAGATGTTGATGGTTCAGTACTTATATACTAATGATGCAGATATTGATGTTTTAGTATTTACATATTGATGATGTAGATGATGGTGTGTTCGTATATTTCAGTATTTACATACTGATGTTGAAGATGATGTTTCAATATTCACATACAAATAGAAGATTCAGTATTCACATGTTGATATAGTAGAAGATGATTCAGTATTCACATACCGATGTTACAAAAGAAGGTTCAGTATTCAGAAGATGATTCAGTATTCACATACTGATGTGGCAGAAGAAGATTCAGTATTCACATACTGATATCCAAGAAGATGATTCAGTATTAATATACTGACATGATAGAAGATGATTCAATATTCACATACTAATGCTACAAAAGATGATCCATAAGATTATTCAAATGATTCAGTATCCACATATTGATACTACATAAGATAATTTAGAAGATGATAGAAGATGCTTGAGGACATACAGAAGATGATATTGAGATTGCAGAAGATGATGCAGCTGAGATCAATGATGAATATGTATGATGATGTTCCAAAACTTCCTATGACATATAGAGACTCACCAATCAGTTGTACATATGTAGTAGTAGTTTCTACTGTGGTTGAATACCTTCCTAGTTAAGAGGGAGTGTTAAAGTATTGTAACTTTGGAAGATATTCTAGATGTATTGATTATGTTCCTCCTTCAGGAGATGAGTTTGGTATTGTTAGAGTCATTGAAAGAATCAATGTAAACCTATGAATGTAATTCGGGTCAATAGTACCCAAGTGTCAATATAATAAATGTTATTTTTTGTGTCTAGCTAGACAAGTCGGCCCTGTTAGGTTAGAGGTCAATTCAACTGAAGAATATAAATAGGGAGGCACTCCCTTCATTTGTACTAACTCACTCAAGTTTTTTTGCAAGAGAGATAAATATTAGTGCACCAAAAAGAAGAGAGAAGCAGTTGTTTGGGTTTTACACTACTCTGGTTGAGTTCTATACTGAGGAAGTTTTGCGGGGTTTTCTCCCTTGTGGTTTCCTCGAGGGAAATATTTTTGTTCTTGTTTTCTTGTGTTCTTTTGTTCTTATGTTTTTGTGCTTGTTATTCTTTGAGTAATCTACTAGTGACAATTTTCTTTAAGATATCAGATAAGCAAATTATGAAAACTTAACACTTACTTTGCTCATACAGACATTTTTCCTTCTTCGTGCATTCCTTCAAGGTATGAGGCTCATAATAAGTTATTTGGTTCTTATAAAATGTTGCTAAACCACTGAGGAATCATTGGATATTAAATTTTTCATCTTGGATGAATTCCACATAACTTAGCAGTTCCAAGAATCTTTTCTCATATTCTTCCACCATCATATTCCCCAATCTGAGTTCAAATAATTCTTGCATTTTCTTATCATAGTATTGTTGTGATAAGTATTCACACTTGAAATACCTATGAAAACTCCTCCATGAAATTTTCTTTTCATCCATATTGTCTACCTGCTTCAAGTGCTTCCACCACCTGTAAGTGTTTCCTTGAATATTATAAATAACAATATGAGCTTCATGATTATCAGAATAGTCATGCAATTTCAAGTATTTCTTCATTTCTAGAATCCAAATCTGTACAATTTTCCCATATTTTTCCCCATCAAAAGTGGGAGCTTTGATTTTCTTCAATTCAACCTGTAATGCATTATCATCACGCTTTCTCTTCTGATATCTTCTAGGATGAACATCATGCTAAATTCAGGCATTTCATTCCCATGATGACATTAAACTGAATGATAATCGGAATGTAACCCCACTTTTCTTACATCCTTATCTCTAGAATGTTGATATCTATCAGGAATCCCTTTTTTCATTGATTCTTCTCCTTCTCTTTTCAAAAAAGAATATATAGGTTGCAACTAATTTTGTAACTATATCATATTCTGCATCATTTGTTGATCAATATGATTTTATCATTCCATACACTGAAGGATATCTCCCTTCCTAATATAAATATCCCTCAATGTTTGGACACTTCCATGGTTCCCATATCAGACTGATGACCATTGGATTTTGTTCTTTGTATACCCATACCAACTTCTTCAAAATAGTTGGACATTCCAGGATCTTTTTCTATCCTTTTAGTACCACTTTCCTAGTACAATGGAAATGAGCAAGTACAATTGCCTGAAAATTTTGTTATCACTAACAATCTGAATTCATCAATGTTAGTTAGTTCACATCAAAATTCATTTGCATAATATAATTTAAATTCTCGATATACAAACATTTCATACAAACAATATTCAAGATTAAATGGACTCAATAATTTGTAAAATTCAAAACATTTTCGAGAGGATAAGTGTTGAAACCTTGGATTTGATACCAATCTATAACACACCCACATGTTACACAACTACACAAATCAAAAATTTGTATCTTAAGACAAACATAGAGCACTTACAAAGGCTCTATAACCAAATTTCTATCACAAAAGCACAACAAGTGTCACATTACAAAACCATTTAGTGGAAGCTTATTTAATGATTAAAAGTTAATTTATGGTTCCGACAATTATTACTGCTTCCCCGACTTTACCACACCTTCCAAACATTTCTGACATCCAGAGTCAGAAATCAGAACGTTGGTGAAACATAATTAAAATTGTTTACCAACTCTTATGCTTAAACATCGAAAGTTGGATGTCAACACCGCTCTACGTTTCTGAACAAAAAAACTCCAGCATGCCCGCCATGTTGTTAGAATCCTAACTTCCCCGATGTCAGCAAGTCATACCTCAGAGGTCAGCACAAAATTTGAACTTATAAACATCTACCATTCCAACATCAATGTTCCAACCCCAAAACTCAAGTCTCCCAGTGTAGGGAATCAGACATCAGTATTAAAATGGAAAATCACCCAGTTAACATGTCGATCATGACATCGGTACCTCAGCATTTAAACCTAATCATTTACCTGAAATAACATTAAATTTTAAATTGGAGATCATGATGTCGGCATGTCGACATTGGCACTTCGACATAAACATGCAAAAATGTTAATATGTAATATGTTGATCCCAACGTCAGTACGTCGACATCATCACTTCATCACATCGGTAAAATGAAAGTTAACTTAATTGATTATGTAGGTTAAACACTTAGTCGTTTCAAGAAAACAACTAAGAAATGAATTAATCTTAAACTTAACAGTTTTGGTATGAAATTGACAAGTTTGCTGCCTCAACTCAACATTGAATTATTAAACGATTTAGGCACAAATACAAGATTTAGATATTCATTCCATTTCTTTTATCAATTAATAATTGTAATAGATTCTGCAAATTTGAATTACTTATCTATTAATTAATGGATTCATCTAGTTTTAATCGTCATGGTTCAACTGCATAATTCAAGTTTCCAATTTATGCTTTCCCAAAAAACAACATTCTCCATTGCAGGATTTAACAAACAAGGAAGTAAGAAATTCACTCTAAAAACAATATTATTCTAATTGTTCCCTTTTCAGAAAATTCAACATAAAGATGAGAAACCAAAACAATGGCCTCATTTAACTTCACAAATGCATGGAATTAAAGACAATGAACATGATAAACAAGTGAAGATCAAGTCATAGTTCTCAATGACTATGAAAGAACTCAAAAAGATAGAAGGAATTGTGCCCCCTTTAACCAGTTTGCAGAACTGGGAAACCAATGGCATGCCACAACAATTAACCAAATAACATTGTCTACAGCGACTCAGCAGATCCCAAATAAAGAAGTTGCTTGAAAATTGACCCAACAATTTTTCAAAATAGAATAGCAATCAAACACACAACATTCATTTTGTCTCATTGAACAACTATCAATTTATAAAACATAAGAATTTAACCATTTAACTCTATGTATCTATAATTATGTAAACACTTAAGAATTCAACAAAATAACTGCAATATCTTCAAGCACATTCCATACATGGAAAAATAAACAGGAAGCAATAAATTTGATTACAATCATCAATTAACATTGAGGAATAACAATATATTTTCTAACAATTGTACTTATTAGTTAACAATTGAAAATTATGCTCATTTATCTCTCAGCAGAACACCACCCCTGAGCTGAGGCCCAAGCATTCATAAGTAAGGTTTCTCACTAGCCCCATAATTTCTCTCAGTGTTTTAACACTAGGCAATCAGGAACATTGGTTTGCAATAGATTCCATGCCAAACAGTGCATTTCACCTTCCTAGCATCCTTCTGCAAGCACTACAATGAGATACAACACTTCCCTCAGTGCTTATAATTCAACTTAGTCATTTTCCTACACCATTTTCCATTTCACTGGAACATCCAAAGGCAAAATTGGATTCGGCTTCATAAAAACATTTTTCTCAATATGGTTCATCGTTCAGAGTTTGGTTTAGTTGGATTAAACATAATTCCCTATTTCGCTCAATCCCTTTTCTTAGACATGGACCAGTCCGTCTTTCTCTCTTCTCCAATGAACTAGTTTCCTTCCTTCCCCCAAACAAACTTGTTTCTCCCAACGTTGTGATAGACTATTTTCTAGACAGAATGAGTGTTATACCGATATTTTCCACCTTTGAGTCTCATATCAACCTCTTCAACATGACATGACTGAGACACTTCTACATCAACTTTATTTCATGCTTGACCATACTGATTATGGCCATTTTTAGCCTTGCATCCTGCCTTGTTGTCCAACAATCTGTGACCATAGCCATGAACGCAACTTGCTCTTTTGCAACCTATGATTCGGACGTAGGATGCCTTATTCTGAGGTAGCGACCCCGACTCATTATTAGGTTTTTTGAGGATTTTCGAGGAGATCATGATGGTATGAGTTGGATCCTTCATAGAAATAGCTATGTTATACCAACATTTTCCACCTTTGAGTCTCATATAATCCTACTCAACATTCCATGACTGAGACACTCCTACATCACCTTGATTTCCTTCTTGATCATACTGAGTTTGACCGTTTTTAGCCATGGATCGTGCCTTACTGTTCATCAAGTTGCGATCATAGACATGAATGTGGATTTCTCTTTTCCAAACTGTGATTTGAACACAGGATCCCTTTTTCTGAGGTCACGATCCAACTCATACCATAGTGATCTCCTCAAAACTCCCCAAAAAAACTAATCATGAGTCAGGATTGCAACCTTTGAACAAGGAATCCTGCATTTGGATCACAACTTACAGAAGAGCAAGTCGCATTCATGGATATGATCACAGCTTGCTAGACAAAAATACATGATCCAGGGCTAAAAATGGTGAGACTCGGTATGTGTAACATCCCCTCTGCTACTTCGATTCTTCAATAAAGAAAAATACAAGGTAAAGGTAAATGTGTAACTTTCCAACAAGAATCTCAAGGTCTATACAAGTTCTATAAGTATTATTACATTACCTTAAATAAGGTAAGCAAGATATTATTCATAGCCTTACTTCAGCAAGTGTGTCAAGAAAAATATAGTTAAAAGTTTATTTTAAATAAAAAGAAGCTATGCTTTCTCTAGGTTTATGACATAATCATAATAAATTAAAAGATAAGAGAATGATATTATATAGTGTATGCTAGTTTGAATAGGGATAACCTTATGGAACAGTTAGAATATAACCGAATATTCCCTCAATTGAGGGGGAGCGTATTATGTACCCAAGAAAAATATCGGTTACCATTAGGAGGGGAGAAGAGAAGAGTTTGGTGATGGAGGAAGAGGTCGACTCTATTAATAAGGATATGGTTGAAAATGGTGAAGAGTAGATAGCCAAAGACAGGTAATTTGGAAAAAGAGAAAGGAGGCGTGGGCATGGGGATCGACCTCCAGTTTCAATAGAAGGACTCCTTATCAACTCCTTTGATATGTTGGCTATAATTAGAAAGGGGTCGAGCTCTGATCATACCTATATTGTTCAAATAATTGTTTTCTTAAAGGTGGAAAGGTAAGTTCGATTTCTTGAGAACCCATTCATTTATTATTTTATATATTATTTATTGCGGTGTTAAATAAGAGAGACATGACGTCTATGCTCAATTCCATTCTTTTTCTATATAAGTTAAATATAAATCCCTTTGCGTAGAGTTCACCAAGAAAGAAAATCTTGGTTGTTTTCCTTACCTAAAAGAGTTTAACTTTAGAGATAACTCTTAAGGGAAGCTTTGTCATATTACCCAATATTTTCTCTCCAGTAGATCTCAGAGCGTGAATCCATTTAGTCCTGTAGTTTTTTTTCAAGAAGAAAAAACCATCCTTTTTTTATTACCAAAAGGATATGTTTACATATCATATTTTTGAAGGGAAAAACCTCCAAAAAAAAACCATCCAAATCAATGGTTCCAACCATCCAAAGCCTTGCCCATTAAACTTCCTACAAAAATGATAAATTCTATCCCTCCCAACTTTCTAAAACACAGAGAAAGTTTTGTCATTTGAACACACTAAAATACAATGTTTAGAACAAATTCACTCATAGAATTTTCCATAAATTCTTGAGCAATTAGTTTTCCCTCATCTAAATCCAACACCTCTTTATATAATCTATCTGCCACCCTATTGTGTTCCCGATAAGTATGCTTGCAAGAAAAAGAGTAAAATCCCATGATAATGACTTTGATTCTTTGACACCAATGTTGCAGTGAGAGAACCTCCAGAGTCGCCAAATCACTGTACTAGAGTACTACCTTCTTGAAGGTGTGGAAAAATACAGCCAGGTATTTTTTATCCATCAATAAATTTAAACTAACCCTACATCATTTATTCTAATACATATCTAATCCATAATTTATTTATCTTTGAACAGTAGGAGAATTTATCTAAATAACCTTAAATAACAGATGAAACAGACATATAAATATATAAATTATTAAATTCATGTGTTCTTATTCCTATGCTTGCATAGAGGAAATCAAAATAATATTTAGAACCTAGTAATATAGCAGAGGAGACAACAACTAAAGGAGCCCGTTCCTCCCAACCAACTCCTCAAGACAGCTAAGCTGCAAATCTTAGGACCCCCGAACCGGTGTACTGGTCCACCTGGTTGAAATCACTGGGTGAGAGAATAGGTTTAGAAACCTCTGCAACTCTATAGAATAATCTGCAGTAATATTTCTTCATGTAGCAATAAGAACTCAGCTCAAAATAGCTGCACTAGTTCAGTAAATCAGCACTTTCACTCAAACACTTCGACCTGTCCCCTCCATCAAATTTCTTGTGCACCTATTTCATTCACTCAGAAATTTCACTAGTAAAGAATGAGCAGCCCCAACTAAATTCAATGGGAAGTTTTATCAGTGTTCCTAGGTCTTTTGGGTCAGTTTTCACTTAATGAGCCACCTGCTCTTGTTCCACTTTCTTAGGGAACATGACCACAAAAATAGGGAAGTTGCCTCCTGCAACAACTAGAAATAGTTTGAGGATGCTGCCAAGTGTCAATCTGTTGTCAACCCAGCCTATTCAACTAAGTGGTCAGTAAGCACTCATTTAACAGCCTCCTTAAGCTGTTGTCTCATCTTTCATTTATTAATTAATAAAATATTCAGTAATTAAATACAATTATCCTTGACCCCACTTGGTCAATAATTACAAAATTTATAATAAAATTAAAACATAATGTCTCCTAAAACATAAAATGTTTTTACAAATTTGGGGTATGTGACAAGTTTCTTACCAATGATTCCATCTCCTCATTCATTCCTTTCTCCCACTTCTTTCTAGTTTCTACTTGCATTTCTTCTTCATAACATTCTGGTTCACTGAAATCAGACATCAATAAACAATTCAGTGAAGGAGAGAATCGTTCAAGGGGTCTACTTAACCTAGTAGATCTTCTTACATTTGCAAGAGTTTTAGGTACATGTTGTTGCTCTTGATTTTTTGGTGCCTTTGGAACTTCATTTTCTTTGATTTCATCAAACAATGTGTACTCTATTTTTTTTGTTTCCTCTTTCTTTCTCTGCAACTGATCTTTGTACATAACATTTTCATTGAATACTACATCTCTACTCCTAATGATTTTGTGATTTTCATAATCCCATAATCAATAACCAAAATCATCAACCCCATATCCAATAAAGGTACATTGGATTACCCTCAAGCTTTGTTCTATTTTCTTTATCAATATGGACAAATGCTTCACAACCAAAAGTTCTAAGAAATGAGTAGTTTACCTTTTTATCTGTCCATGCCCCCTTGTGGAATTCCACCATCCAAAGTGCTTGAAGGCCCTCTCCTTATTAAATAAAAAACATTATCTACAGCATCAACCCAAGACTGTAAGGGCAACCCTGCATGTAATCGCATACACCTTGTACACTACATGATCGTTCTGTTCATCCTTTCTGACATACCATTTTCTTGTGGTGTTCCTAGTATTGTCTTCTCTCTACGGATCCCATGGTATGAAAAGTAACTATCAAACTCCTTGTTGCAGTATTCAGCCTCATTATCAGATCTAAGACATTTCAAGATTTTCCCTGTCTCATTCTCAACCAAAGCTTTCCACTTCTTAAAAGTAGCAAACACATCAGATTATTGTCTAATGCAATAAACCCAAGTTTTTCTAGTTGCATCATCAATAAAAGTAACATAATAATGAGAGCCATCGATAGATTGTACCTGGGACAATCCCCATACATTTGTATGCATGAGCTCTAAATTTTCACTCGTCTTTTGTTTCCCAACCCTGAGAAATCTAAGTCTCTTATGTTTTCCATAAACATAGTTCTCACCATTAGAGGAATTTTGGGGTCTAAAATGGGCCTCCTAAGGAAAATAATAAAATAATAGTTAAAATAATAAAATAATATTGATTAATTTTGGAGGAAGAAAGAAAAAAACTACTTTTTGTGTTCGTATTTTCGACATATCTCCCTGTGTTTTTACTCAAATTTCGATCGAGAGAGCTTGTTGGATGCGGAATCAAATTCCGCAGCCAACGAGCTCTCCCGATCGAAATTTGAGTAAAAACACAATGAGATATGTAGAAAATACGAAGAAAAAAAAAGTAGTTTTTTTTAATGACAAATATGTCAATTCAACCATTATGGTTGACTTATTTTATTGAAATTCTATTGGTTCTTGAATTCCAACTCACAAAAACTTATTTTGGCACGTTTTCTTATAAGTCCCATTTTAGACCCCAAATTTCCTCTAATGCGAATTCCAAAATTACCTGCTACATATCTGGAAGCAATTTCCTTGAGTGGAGAATCTGCATCCCCTTCTCACTCATGTGGCCAATCCTATGATTCCACAATGTTGCACCTATTTCTGTGGAGGATACAGAGATAGAATAATTGGTATTATGAGGACATAAATACAACATACCTATCCTATCTCATTTTTCTATTACCAGTGCTCCTTTAGTGATCTTCCACCATGTTTTCCCAAGAGTAGACAAACAACTACTATCTCCAAACTGCCCTATTGAGATCAGATTTCTTTTCATAGTAGGAATATGCCTTACATCTTTTAGCAGCCATTCATTTCCATTATTTAACTTAATATGTACCTTACCCATTCCAACAATTTTACATGGTTCATCATCCCCCAATAAAACATGTCCAAAATCACTTGGAACATAATCATGAAAGAATTTCCTATGGGGTGTATTGTAGAAGGAGCAAGTCGACATAAGTCGACTTGAACAAAGACCGACTTAGTCGATCAGCCGACTAAGTCGAGAGACCGACTACGTCGGTCGGCTAAGTAAACACAGTGGTTAGTCTGTTAACTAATAGTCGTGTCGGTTCGGTGAACCGACAGGTAGTTATGATTGTAACTGTTTGTAATCTGTATATTAGGCTGTTGAGCCACACAAGAACGAAGTTCAGTTCTTGGCTTTGTATGATCTATTGAGAATAATATAATCTGTTTATCCTATCTGTTCTTGTCTCTTGCATCTGTGTATATTTTTATATGTATTATTGGTAACCTTATGTGATCTGTGAGATTACAATATTGGTTCCGTTGCCGGTAGTACATAACTGGAATATATGCTCACATATGATACCAGAGCAGGAGATCAAGGACTGGTGGGAGCAAAAAATTGCTAACTATCTACAAAATTACGCAAGAAGGAACAGATTGACATTCGCAGAAGCAAAAGCCAGATTTTTCACCGAGACTCACGAAAAGTTTGTCGAATCCGTGCCCCATCTACTAAAGCAGCTTTTGGATGAGAAAACCGGACAAGACTAAAGAAGAACAGTTACTCCAGAAACTGATCCGAGGAGGACGTACGAATCTCTCGGAGTGGTTCGAAAAGATAGCCGACGACTTCTGTGAGGAACAAGCAGTCGAAGACAGGACTTCTGCGGAAACCGTCCGACAGAAATTTTTCACAGAATTTACTTATCAATTCTTGTGTTCCTTGCCGGCTTTACTGTTCAAGTTTTTAATAGAGAAAGGAGCAGGGCACATTGTTGAACCTCGACCTCTATTACGTCAACCACCCTCCAACACTAACTGGGCGGAGAAGCAGAAGCAGTGGGAAAAATTCATTGCTGAAAGGGAGTGGGAATACTTCCTGAGTAAGTAGACACCATCCGAGCTTTCTAAAAAGCGTCGGGTAGGCCATGGGGGGGTAGCTGGTCGTGTGTCGGACAACGAGCATAGTGGATCCTAGTCGACCAGAATCGTAGTCACCAGTAATGCATAATCGATCGAAGAAGAACTAAAGGCATAGTATTGTACTACAGTATGTCGGACATTAAGAGAATCGAAAGGGATGAAAGACAGAAGAAAAGGGAAGCTAGACGAGAACGACCCGCAGAGCTGCAGCAAAACCCTAGGGAGACCGACCATGATGAAGCACCGCCAGATTCGGGTCATGACCGACGCAGAGAAGGCGAAGAAGAAGAGGCGTCCCCTGAAGATGACGAAATGTGGATAGAGCAGCCAGAATCTCTCCAACTAATTGTTCCCGACGAAGGAGTAACCCTTTCCACAGTAGGTCCGCGTACCAGAATACAAACTATTATTGAAGATGACCTTCGACTAAGAGCTGGCGACATTACACTCTGGAGCCGACTAGGCGATGAACCATACCCAGGTCAACATCTTGTCATACGTCGACCGATCAAAGGTAACTGGGTGACCTTTCAAACGGCACCTTCCTTTCGAAGTATCCACTTGCTCCTGCCGACACATGAAGGAGCACCCCCCCTGCCACACACAACTTCAGAAGATACACACGAGTCAGACCTGAGCACACAAAGTGACAGTGGGTCGTTAAGAAGACAAATTATCAACAATCCGCTCTTCGACGAGAAAGAGTCGACAACCGATGGAAGCACAAGTTCCGTCGACCAAAACCCCATCGTCACCCCGACAGATTCGGCTGACTCAACAACCCCACCCCTTACAACACCACCTCCTCCACCTCGTCCTCTGACATCATCAGAGAGTAGTGACAGTGACTCAGACATGGGTCACGGGTCTGCTCAGATTCCCCTTTATGAGGGTGACGAAGACCCCAGACGACACTAGTTTGTCTGCGAGTCGATATGGGAGGCTAACAAAGTAACAGAAGAAGACCGACAGATAGCCCAGTTCGCAGGAGCCCTTCGAAAAAGAGCTCTCACATGGTATATGACATTTACCGAAAGGCAACCTAGAGCAACAAAATCAGAGATAAAGGCGCAATTCCTATCATTTTTCAAGACTCCAGACGCTAAACACCTGGCAGCCAAGAAGCTGAAGACGACCCAACAGAAGCCCGGAGAAACAGTCCGCGATTACGATAAACGATGGAAGGATCTATTGAGTCAGTTGGACTACGTCATCGACGAACAATTACTCATTCAATGGTTCCTTGCAGGACTTTCACAGAAAATTCGCCGACACATCAGTCTGGAGACCTTCAAATCGTACGAAGATGCGTTGACAAAAGCATTGCAGGTCGAGATGGATGAAGACATACCTGCCTGCCCGACTGACCACCGCTTGGAAGAACAGCTGGAAAATATGCAGAAGTCCTTGAAAGAGCTCACACTTAAGAACCAAGACATCTGGTGTACTAACTGTTCAACAGTCGGACATACAAAAGATAACTGTCGGTAGCAATTCAGTCGACAAGACGTCCATTTCGTACAGACAAAGGTGTTTTGCGACATCTGCCAGGAATGAGGAGACCATTCCACCGCCGACTGTCCTTACAATATGAAGAATGGAAAAGCTTCCTGGTGTGCTATATGCGAAACAGCAAATCACAACATGGCCGACTGCCATCTTAACCTCAAAAATAGACAAAACTACCAGGCCGTCTACCAGACTAATGCTGTAGCACAGAACACAGAGCAGAACAATAATAATAACCAAAATGGACAACGAAATGATGGCCGACGCTACAACCGTCGGAATGACAATCGATGACTAGGGTTTGGAAGAACAGGTCGATTCGTTGGGAATCGAGAAATACGAAGTCGTCGACCTACTCAATGCTTTATTTGTTACAAAGAAGGGCACAGATGCGCAGACTGTCCATACAAGGACAGGACTGATCTTAAATTTTGTACACATTGTGGGGTAGGCGATCACTCCTTGGAGGATTTCCCTACAATGTTGGAAAAAATTAGTAATAAAAAGAATGTTAATGTCTTGTCTTGTGTCCAGAAGAATGATGTCATAACTACTAAGAATTTGCACATCGTCACTCGACAAGGCACTAAAACCGGGGCTGATAATCCTCAGATTAGTAAGATCACACACACAAATACATACCCTGACCCTTGCAAGGAACAACACACATATCAGGATCCCACAAACATATTTACAAACCTTGCACAGCATGAAGACATTAGTCACAGTCGACACGACTCGACCCAGCACTTAACCCATCTCATTCAAACAGATAAATCTG